>VZRU01010731.1:0-28524 GCA_013398155.1 Pedionomus torquatus
GGTGATGGCCCTTGAGGTGCCTCCCCCCCGCCCCAAACCCACACCTGTAGTGTTGTTTCTGTGACCCGCTGGTGCTGTTACCCGCGCTCCTTGGGGCTTGGGAAAAACCCGCGGGTGTTGTTGGCTGAGCGGCTGTCAAGGCTCTGGGCGGTGGTGGAGGAGCGCGGCTGGAAGGTGGCAGGCGATTCAGCCCGCTCGCCGCTGCCTCTTCACCTCCAGGCTTTTGCAAAAAAAAAGTCTAGCGGGAGGTGTCCCTGCCCAGGGCAGGGGGGTTGGAACACGATGATCTTCGAGGTCCTTTCCAACTCTGACCATTCTATGAAAAAAACACCGTGAAATCGGGGACACGAACATTCTATCGTAGGGGATACTCCCTGGGCACTCGCCCACTCTGATAGCCGGTTAAAAATGTGTTAAAACAACTTGCTTCCGGCAGTACTTTTGCCATAAACCGTGAGTAAACCATTTTATTCTCTCAAAATCGAGAGAGACGCGCCCCTTTGGGAGGCTTTGAAAGAGAGGGGCTTTAGGTAGGTGTGCTGGAGGGACTAATTCATCAAAACAGTGTTGTTAATGGTGGCTTCACGGGGTGGAAACTTTTAGATTCTGGACTGAGCTGCGGAACTGGTGCTTTAGTATAAAAACTCTGTTTAGAAATGATGCACTGAGCTTTCAGAAGAGAACAGGTACTTTTCCCAAACGTGGCCTGTTTCTGTGCTGTGCATTGGAGCTCATTTGTCACGGATCTCGGCCTTTCCTTTAAGAAAGATCCTATGGTTGTAGCACTTTGCTGTGGGCAGTGACAGGTCTATTTTTACATCTTCAGTTTTCTTTTGTTTCCTGTAACAGGATCTTTACTGTGGTCCTCTTACTTCATCTTCAGAGCGTCGGTAGTGACCTGGAATGCAGCAAACCCTTTGTAAATACTCTCTGTGTTCTGTCCTTGAAGGTCTAGTGCTGTTTGAAGAGCACTGGGTTGCCTTGAAATTGGAATCAGCGAAAGCTGGAGTCTTGGCTGTGGAAAGCTCTCAAGTGTGTGTCTGGGTCCTTTGATGACCGTAACTTTTTTTTTTTTTTTTTTTTTAAGTTACTTGTTTTTTATATATAACNCATTCCTCTGCTTTGTTTGTGGGGGGCAGGGGGTGCTGCCCCTCCCGGTGGTGCAGGACCTGGCAGCAGTTACTGATTGTAACCCTGGTTTGTCTCCTCGGGCTGCAGTGACAGGTGTGTTTCGTTTTGTCTGCTGCTGTTTCCATTTCGGAACAAACTTTAAGGGCTGTTGCTGTGACTGAGGTCACCCATCAACCACTTGAGTTTGTAAATGGTCAGCTTTTACAGGCCTAAATCGTAGGCTAAAATAAAGGGGGCCTGCAAGAAAGCTGGGGAGGGACTTTTGATCAGGGAAGGGAGCCATAGGACGAGGGGGAAGGGTTTGACACTGACAGTGGGGAGGTGGAGATGAGATGTGGGGAAGAACTTGTTTGGTGTGAGGGTGGTGAGAGCCTGGCCCAGGTTGCCCAGAGAAGCTGTGGCTGCCCCATCCCTGGAGGGGTTCAAGGCCAGGCTGGATGGGGCTTGGAGCAACCTGGGGTGGTGGGAGGTGTCCCTGCCCAGGGCAGGAGTGATACTGGCAGGGCTTTAAGGTCCCTTCCAACCCAAGTCATCCTCTGATTTAAATAAAGCAGCCTGAGGGAGAAAAGCTGTGTTATATATTTTCAGTTTTAAGTCTTAAAACACATTTCAGAGTTGGAAGCTGAGAACAGGAAAATCCTACTGACGCGGCACTGATGATGTTTCCAGAGTGGCTGTGGACAGTCCCTGCAGAAGTTGCACTGCACAGTAACTGTTGCTAACTCATTTTCTTATTTTTATATGTGCCTTAGGAAACTGGAAATATTTTGGTTGCGTAGCTGTTGAGGTTGTTACTTAATGTTTATGCTCTCTGCAGAGAATGCTGTGGCTGCATTAGTTACTTAGAAAAGCATTTGTGAGGAGCAGAATGGCACATGCAGAAGTTCAGGCTCGCTGTCCGTGGATTTAACTTCGGTGTATTATGTTCTCAGTGCATGTGATTTAACACACTTGGAGACATGAGAAATATATTTTTTTTTTGGTGCCGTTGTAGCTATTTGATGCTGTGATGCCCATTTACACTTGTGTGTATTAAGTTGGTTACATTTTTTCTGCTGAAGCGACCTGCTAAAGCTTGCCTCTATCAGCATCTAGAAGGATTCTTCTGCAGGAGAATGTGAATGTGTTGAGGGGCTGAGGTGAAAGGCGAGGGCTAAATATAGCCATTTCCTGCAAAACTTATCTTTTTTTGAGGCTGGCTCTCCAAATGAAACTTGTGTCTTCCCAGGCCTACAGAGGAGGGGGTTTATTTTCCTGTTTCTCTCCTCCCAGAGGAGGCCGTGGTTGTCTGCAGCCCGGGTGCTGTCAGTGGGTCCCGGTGTGGGGGCACGCACGCGGTGGCAGGGGCTGGGCAGATGGGAAGGCGTGTGGGGGCACAGTTTGACATGGTGTCGTTGGCCCGTCTTCAGCTGGTGTCCAGAAAGCTGGGAACGGAGGCCTCCCTCATCCTGCCAAAACGGCAGAGGCATCACATCACTGCTTTGGGAGGGCTGCAGAAGAGCTGGGAGTGGGATAAAAATTGTTTGGAGAACCCCCCCGCCTCTCTCTGGACCCCTGCTCCCCCTCATGTTATTCTCTCGCAGACTGCCTGCTCCCTGGGAAGGGGGAAAGCGGTGGGCTCTCCAGCAGCGCAGGAGCTGCTGGGGTAAGAAGAGAACATAGGCGGGGGAAAGAACACCGGGGGTGTTGTGGGTGGGTTGTGTTTGTGATTTTTGTTGTTTTTTCGGGTTTTTTGGCCAGCTGGTACTCTGAAGGCATGCTTAAATGTAATGAAGACTGATGCTAAAACAGGATCTAGGGACAGCCGTTGTAAAATAATTAGGCACCCTTTTAGCCCCCTCATCCCTTTAAAAAATGTATAAAATAGCTGCATGAATCCACATGCATTCTTAGCTATTTGAACTCTCAAATGGGCATCTCAGTGTCTGCTCTTGTACCATACATCTCTTCTACTGTGTATAAAGAGGTTAAAACCAGCCCGCTCGCCCGTGCGGCTCTGAAGAGGCACAGAAGGTTACAGCGGTGGTGTCGAATGCAGTAGATAACCCAGCGATAATTTCTCTCTTCCAGCCTCTCCGTGTATGAGAATCCATGGAGACGCGTTGGGGTGGGTATCAGGTTGGCCGTGATGAGGGTGTGCGTGTGCATTAGGGGGTACTTAATTTGCTTGGAGACTCGAGGGTAGGCAGGGCTGAGGCAATTTAAAACCATGTACGTTATGAAGGTATCCAACACTGTCTGAACAGGCACCCTTTAAATCCTGCTCTAGACAAGTTCAGCGACTACACATTAAGAGTGTAAGCTATTTACTTCTTTTGCATATCTGTACATATGGAAAATAAGGACTGATGGTATTTCTCAGCAGTGTTGGAAAGCTGAGCTCACTAAGCTTACAAAGTGTTTTGAGGTCATGAATGTAGAAGATGCTATTGACTATGAAATGTAGGGAATTCCACGGAAATGCTTTCAAGGGCTTCCCATTTTCTCCAACCGTCTTTGCAGCCCAAACAGAATTTTAGACTTATGCTTTCAAAAATAGCAAAGCGTAGGTAAATAGCAGTAAGTGGTTGTAATGAAATTGTTTTCTTTGTTGTGTCGGACCATGAGCGTGCACGTGACCTGCCTTCAGCTGGTGGGTAATCCTTGAAATGTGGTCTTCTGTGATGGGGTGTACAGCTCAGTGTTCCCGGGTTCCTATTTCGAGGTGGTCTGTAGCTGTAGGTCTCACTGGTATTCGGTGCACGCTCTCAAGGTTTTGCTCTCATAACAGTGTCTGCAGTGAACTGGCTACAGTTATGGAGGGGCACTGAATTAGCCTTTGGCGTTAATGCCATGGGATGCTAACCATTTCCTAGAAGGAATGTCAAGAGTATGTTGATATTCCTAGTGAAATAAGTACATTACTCTTGCTTTGCCAAGGAAAGTGGCAATGCATTTCAGAACTGGCTGGTGCTCCTTGCTAGCTGTTCAGATGCTGGCTGTCCTCTGGAAGGTCAGAAGTGTAATTCGTCTGCTGGGGAATAGTCTACATCAGGTGCTGCATCTTGGTCTTTGCCAGCTATTACACGATCCTGTGTTTAAACGGGGTTCTTTTGATCTGCGCTTTCGTTTCATGCTGAATTCCTGCTGGTTGTGGGTGCTCTGCCTCGTTTCTGGAGCAGTGCTGGCCATGGGTGCTGCTCCATGGCACAGTGGCTGTGCCAGGCAGCATCTTGGGCCACGCTGCTGTTGGATGAAGCGTTCTGCCCAGCTCTGGTTAGAGCACATTTTGCATTCTCTCGGCCTGCAAATTAGTGCGCCACCAGCTCCTAAATGCCTCTAAAGCCCCCAAGATCCACGTCCCTCAGCTCCAGTGATGGTGGTCAGTTTGAGTAGAAAGGTGACGTGAGTCCCTAAGCAATTAGGATACCTCCTTGTCCTTTGCAGCAGCAGTTTCTGTTTGCTCAGGACCTGTCATTTCAATTTGACGTGGGGTTGGGGCAGTCTTATTCCACAAACCCTTGTGAGATGATGTAGATGCAGTGTGTCTGAAAAAAACTGACTCTTCTGCTGAGGAGAAGAATGTCTGAAATATTATAGAGGCTTTGAAGTCATGATTGAAAGTGAGAGTAAGTGGGAAGTGATGACTTCACATTATTTCTAATGATGTAACAAATAGGATGTACCATGTATAGTCAATAGTCAGCAGTTCTAAAATTTAAAAAATGTGGTGCCTGTTTAAGTCATAGAATGATTGCAGGTTGCTCTTTTTTTTTTAAAGACAGTAGTTGGATATGTTGGTAGGTCTGTGGGCGGACCATTAAATGGAGTGGTCCAGGGGCAGTTTTGGGCTGGGGAGTTTACCTCTGGCTGGGAAGTGTGGGCTTGGGGGGCAGAGGAGGGTAGAAGAATGACCTCTGTTGGAGTCAGCAGGCTCTTGTTGTGTTCAGTGTAGGTGTTCCTCTGTTTCTCCTGTTGAACTGATGGTTGCTCATCCTCTGAAGCCATTTTTGTCAGTACATCTCTCCTTTTTGAAATGCTTCTGGTGGTGTCAAACCGTGTTACTGTTCACTACCTGTAGTGCTTCTGAGAAGGTGCCTATGGAAGTGTCTGTAGCTTGTTGTAAATAAGTTCAAGTCTGTTTTAGGAAAAGCTTGTTGAAACAGAAGACCTCTGGTTTGGCATTTGGCCAAGGCAGACTTTGGACTTTTGATTTGACTGAACCAAACAAGGATGGAGGCAGGAGCTGTGCAGTTGAACACCGAGGGCTGTTATCTGGATGTTTATACAGGAGAGGAGATGCTGCTGCTGATCTTAACCCTCTGTCCTATGCCCCTGGAATGTTCCTTCTCAGCGTGCTGAAGCCACAGGTGGTCCTGAGTTGAGTGGGACCTGGTAGGAAGACCTCCTCCTTGTCCTGCAACACAGTTGTAACTCCTTGTGCTCACTGGAGGTCAGGCATTTCTTGTTCTGACTGCAAACCTTACCTCTCTGCTAATGAGCTGCAGAAGAGAGGCCAACAAACACCTCTTCTAATTGCAGGTCTGCTGTTTGTCTGGCAAGTATCCTGTAACAGTAGGAGCAGGCTGGCAGCTTTGGCTGGGCGGATAGCTCGGAGGCTAGAAGTGGCTTCCTTTTGAAGTCCTGCGAGCTGCTGAGCTCTGCTTTCATGAGTTGGTGTGCCCCAGCAGGCCCCCAGCCTGCCCTGCATGGCCTGGGGTTCCTGGCTGAGCCGTTCTCGGCAGTTGGTGCTGGGGTTGTGCAAGCCCTTTCGCTGGCTACTAATCCTGGGAAGAAGGTAGTCGTGCTTGTCCCTCTCCACGGGCTGTTCTTTCTCCTCTTCTGGCATCGCTGCGGCCACGTGGTCAACTGGAGAAGGCATTCACTTGGTTAAAACTTAGTTTGTCTGTTGTATCCTGAATCAATTCCTGGTTGGTTTTGTTTTTGGTGTGTGCTGGTGTTAAGGAGGGATCTCTGGGGTTTGAGTGGCTGGGCAGAGCTGCAGGACCGTGTGTGATACTTCCACGTGTTCCCACCTGAGTGTGATGGGTGTGTTGAGTGCCTGGCTGTCACCAAGGCTGCTGGCAGCGTCTCTGGGACCCCTTTGTTGGTTCCAGAGTAGACCTGGTGTGGTCCACTCCCCTGGAGGAGTCCCTGCAGGGTTCTCTGCTGCCCGCTTGCTCTTGGCTCCAGTTCTTACACCGGGGTGTGCTCAAACACACACTTTTGGAAGTTCTGTTGGCTTTTGTGCCCCTGCTCTTAGGTCCTGCATGTCCTTCCTTCGTGTGAGGATGCGATGGGCATGGTGGCCAGCCTGTCCTCTGTGAGACACCACCACCATGGCAGATCTGCCTTACTCTTCCCTTCGGGGGGGGCAATTTCCTACCGTATCAGTTGGTACCGAATTGGAGGTAGAAGAGATGGGATCTAAATCTCCCTAGGAACAAATGTAAAATTAAACAAAATGCGTGTTTGTATTAGTCAGCCTAAAACAGACTGTGCTATTTAGGGCTCTCCACTGCAATAAAGTTGTCTCTGGTGTTTGTGTGGGTGGACTGCAACAATTAAGTCATTTTAAGGCTGAATCTTAAAAGAGAAAATAAAATGAAAAGATAATGGTTTGGTTTAAAAGCAGAAATTAATTGTACCGTGCTACGTTAGAGAAAAGGTAGGTGGTACCTTGCAGGTTCTTCAGTGTTGGTAAAAGTCATGTCTGTGTGGCATGTTGAAACTCTTCTTGACTTCATAAGGAGTAATATTTTTTTGGGTTTTTATCCATTAAATTACAGTCTTTACTGATACTGAAATGTAGCTGCCTGTAATTGCAGTTCTGTGTAGCAGCCTGATAAAACGTGGATTTTTGCTGCATGGGCTGGACACATCCCAGGCTGTAAGATGATTTGGCAAGTGATTTTATGTGGCAGTCAATCTTGTAGTATTATAACGTGTGTGACTCCTTACTTTCTGTTGTCAGAAAAGCACACAAGTCGTGGTGTGCTAGGCTGAGTATTAAATTAGCTGTTTCGTATCTGCGTAGCAGTGGAATTAAAATAAGTTGTGCATTTAAAAAAACTTTCCAATTTGACTTTTAAATACTGGCTCAAGGTAATAATAGAAAGTATTTTAGATGCACTCTGGGCTCATTGAAAAAAGTGCTGATGCTTGTGAATTAAAAAAACCCCAAAACAACAAAAACAACAACAAAAAACCCCACCAGACAGACCAAAAACCACACAAAACCAAAACCTAACCAAATGAGGGGGTTGTGCTTTTGGTGATTGTGATTACAATAGCAAAATAAAATAAATATTTGGAAAACTTAGGCTGAAGTTCTTTTCCTGGCATTTATTCTTGCTTATTGGGCACCGATCTAAGTAACTTTTAATCCACCTGACCTGTGTTTTTGGGCGGAATGATAAAGCCCGTGTGCCTCCCGGTTGCAGTCAAATGGACGAGATGAGGGTGATAAAAAGATGCTGGCGCGGCACTTTTGCCTCTGCCTGCTTTTCATCTCAAGGGGAACGAGGCGTAAATGTGGTGTGGAACCGTCTCCGCTTATCTTGATGCAGGAGCTGTCTTCACCCAGGGGTCTGGCTTTGATGCAGGTTCCCTCTCCTGGGCAGAAGCCTCTTTTTGCAGCGTGGGAGCCCCTTCTGTCCAGCCCAGCGCAGTCTGGGGCAGAGCGGAGCTGCGCCTTTGCTTTGTGCTTATGAAGCTGAAATCATTTGAGGATTGGCTACGCTCCAGCATCTTTGCATAATTTGAACCCTTCTCTGTCCAGAAAGAAACATGCAAGTTATTTCAAGTCACCGGGATAGGAGGAAAAGCTCCACCTCAAAGGTTGTGAAGAAATCTGGAATATGTTGCCTGTACCTGGGAGCTCCCGCCTGGCGCATGTGCGGCACCGGGCACGGCACAGCTCGGGGTAGGGCTGGTGGCTCCCCCTTTGTCAAATGTGGCACAACTTGGTCTTTCCTCCATCTCTGTTCTCGCAGATCCTGCCCCTTGGCTTTTGTTGTCAGGACTCGGCACTTCTAAAAAAACTCTTCACCAACTTCTTGGCTCTGCTTTCGCTCTCTCTCTTAACCTCATCTTAGTTGGTTGTCAGTTGGGCCTTTACAAATGTGCCAGAAATGCCACGTAGACAATTTTGTGTGTGTTTGTGGACCCGACATGTCTGCATCAGCCTTCAGTAGAGGATAATCTAAATGAGTAACATGCTCCAACTTGCCTAAACAATAGGTTTTTTTCTGTCTTTGTGTAGGCATTTTACACATTTAAAAGACTCATGTCCATACCTCTGAAGCAAACCTGTGCATAATTGTTCTGCAAAACCTGTTCTAGAATCTGAAGCTCTTTAGTCTCTTCCCTCCGAACATGTTTCTTACAGCACAAGTAATATTTTGAAGGATGTGTGCATCAGTAGGACTGTTCTAAGTTATGGAAATAAAAACCTAAGCACCATTAGAATACAGTTGGAAAGAAATACGGTATTTCCACTCCTTTTGCAAAAGTGGCATTTTTTTAATGAGAGGAAAAGTCTTTTTAGTTGGGATTTGATCCTGGATATTGGTTAGACATTCAAATAGAACATGTACTGCTCTCTGATGTGCAGCAACGTCCAGGACTTTGAGGGCACTTGTCTTGTTTCTCCATTAGGAAGGCCAGAAGGACAGGCAGTTCCGAGCCAGCAGAACCAGGCTGGCTTTTGGATGCTGTCATTTTTCTCGTGCGGTTACTGGAGTCTCTAGTGAGAAATCGGCGTTTCCGAGTCTGCAATGCAGTTTTATGCCTTCCTTAACAAAGGGTCCGCTGAGAGCAAAACTTGCTTTATTCCCAGTCTGGGGATTTGTAGAACTTTGACGTGTAGCCCAATTATAATTATGTTGGTTTAGTTCCCAAAGTGGATGCTCTTTATTCTCAAAGAGGCCCTACTGCATGCAAACAGAGTATCGAAGGCCCTGAAATGTTAGCATTTGAATGGGTTTGGCTTAGCGTTGAAATAAATATCTACTGGATATGGAGCTCTGGGGAGGGACTGAAGGAAATGGAAAAGGCGAATTAACTGGGAGTTGTTCCGCAAGGCTGGGTTATAGAGCCCCGGCACATCAACACAGCGGCAGATGACGACAAAGGAAAGGGATTTTGAGAGTTTGTTTGTATTTTGGGGCAGTTCAGAAGTGAAGGAGATGCAGTTCAGAGTCTGCTGTTCCTCCACGCTGTCCCCGTGTCACTGTTCTGGCTCTGCAGCGTCAGTCCCTGTGGAGCCTTGGTGAGTCTCCTGCCAGCGCCTGTGCTCTCCCCCAGGGAATAGGGAGAACCACTCCTGGCCGGTTTCTGGTGTAAGGGAGCCTGTAATTTGCAGGCTTTGAAGGTCTGTTTGTCTCGTGGTACTTGATGGCTCTTCTGCGACCTGGTCAAAGATACTGCCAGATTCCACCTTTAGAGAGGAAGATTTACAGCTTTCCCTGGCCACGATGGAAAATCTGGAAAGAAGCAGGTGCTGCAGGATGACTGAAAGCAAAACAAATGGGCAGCCCTTGCTTTTTCTGGGGGGGGAAGGAGCCCAGCTCAGCTTTCGGCTGCCTTCAGGCTGGAATGCTGGGCTGTGATGGGTCAGGGTGAGCGGAGAAGGCTCTCTGCTTCTCAGTGCTGCCTACTTGAGAGCAGCACGTGGTCCTTCCCTCTGTGATCTTTTTGCTCCTAAGAGATTCACAACAGGATGGACTTCTTCGTAGGATTATGTGGCTGTGGGACTGCACAGCAGTTGGGAAAATGGGGGGACTTCGTGGAGCATCTGAGCAAAGGAGCCTCCTTCACAAGCTTCGGAGGAGACCTGGGGGAATATTATGCAAAGAGAAGACAGAATTGAAGCGTGGGTAGCTGCCTGTAGAATTTGAGGTGGGAACCCACCTGGAGCTTGGAGGAATGATGTGACCTGCTTTGGGTAGGGTCTTCAGCTGGGAGTTCAGATGCCCGCAAACTGGAGGCGGCCCTGGCACTGGGGTCACAAAGCTTGTCAGGTGAAGAACCCAAGTGCTGGGGGCGAAGGTCTCCTCTGTCTGGCCTCTCAAAGGAGAACTCCAAATGCACATCAGAGGTTGAGGGTTCGGTGTGCCAGTAGTGTGGAAGGATATGAAATGTAGCTTCCCCCCCCCCTCGAAGTTCAAAAATATTCTTCCAAATACGTTAAGGCTTTTTTGAGGGAATTGATGTTGTTTCAGCCCCCCGGGGATGTCTGGCTGACGTGAGCTGAGGAGTTCCTCTGTGGCGGTGTGCTCGTGTGGTGGAACGCTCTCAGTCTGCGTATCGCAAGGTGCCTGTTCATTGTGTGATTGGCAGCTTGGTGCAGCTCGTGCTTCTCGCCCGGCTGGCTGTTAGGGTTGCACCAATACGTGGTCATCTCCGGTTCCAACAGCCGAAAGGAAAAGTCTGCTTAGCATGTGCTTCCTAGGTTGTCTTCTTTTTGGGTGATGCTTCTTGGCCAGGGGGGCTGTGGTAGCGACCCTGTCAAGAACAAACCGTCACCAAAGGCAAGCAGTGAGGGCTGTTTGGCTACCCGGGAGCTGTGGCTTGTGTGAGGGTAGGTTTTCTCTCACAGTAAGAAAAGGAGTGCAGTGGGTTTGGGGAGGTAGTATTCGATCTTGAGCCACTGAGGAGATGTTTAAGTATCCGCAGGTTAAAAGGGGATTCTCTTCATTCTCTGGTCGTGAAAAGGCACTTTTCCTACAAAAAATAACAAACCTGCAAAAACGTGTTTTCTCTGTTGCAAGTAATTTAAAATGGAAAAAGAAATTAGCGTGGTAAAGATTTTCCATGTAAAACAAACAAACAAACAAAGCATCTGATTTTACTATGAATTGAGTTAAAATCTAGAAAGCTCAAGCTTAGCCCTCTGTGGAAGAATTGGAGGAAATAATGAGATTTTAATCCCTGAGCTGACCTGGCCCTGGTGCGCTCCCGAGGTCCTGGAGAAATGGATTTCAGCTCCGCTGTGGAGCGTTTGAAGTAGGAAAGTTAAAATGAACCTAAATGGTTGAACTGTTTGGGGTTTAGTTTAATTCGTACTTCTGTTTGCTGCTTGTTTTTCGTAAAAGAACTGCGTAAGTGCTAAGTAAACCTTATTAAACACTAACCCCAGCTGTGTAATGAAGGTGATTTAGAAGTGATTAAAGCCGCCCTCCCAGCCCAGGACAGTTTGGAAGTTTCTACAGAGATCTTCACATCCATGCCTCCCCGTTGGGCACAGGCTGGGGGGTGTTTGTGAACCGCCGGCTGTGCCCCCTCCGTCCCTCAGTTTCTCCCCCCTCTCTGGTACTCCCCGACTTTTTGCATCTTTTGCCTGTGCTCTGGGAGGGGGGAAGCAGAGATTTGGAGCAGTGACTCTGGGGGCCGTCCTGCCCTGGCACTGCAAGCCAGCACCGCTGCTCTCCGCAGCAGCTGAAGGGCATCTTCTTCCCTTCCACCCGCGGTGCTCTGAACAGAACTGCCTGTTTCCTGGGGAAACGGTCTTCGAAGTCTGTATTTAGTTAGTCTTAACAATATGTTCATTTGTATTGGACAATAATTAACCTTTTTTTTTTGTTATAGAAAAGAACAAAAACTAAGTGCAAAAGCAGATGTGAAATTAGTTATTTAAAGTGTGACTCAACTTGGTAATTTAAATCAATTTTATCAACTTGGAAGTATTTAAATATGTACCAAACCCTGGGATGAATGTTCCACCTGTGCAAATGTAAAATGCTGGTTTGAAAATTTCAGAAAACCAGGTAAAATTCCAAATGGTGTGGATTGTTATGTGTTTTCTTATTTGTTTGTTTTAACCTTAAATTTTGCTTAGTGTCTTTTTTAATCACTCTGCTCACACAGTTACTCAGTAGGGTTTATTTTGCATTTCTGTTGCTGTTTTTTTCCTGGTAGTGATCCAAAGAAACTTTCATCCTTCGTATGGAATTCCCTGTTCCAGTGGCCGTGGCAGAAGGGCAGTGTTGGATATTCCTTCTGGGGATTTACCCAGCGTGCGCTGAGAAGGGTTTGGGGTATGAAGTACTTTGAGATGATGTGGCTGTCATTTGCTGCATTTCTAAGACTAAGATTTTGAATTTGAGGGAGGAGACAGGAGGAAGGCAACGAAGACGGAGTGAAGTCTTGAAACAAGCATAGAAGGTCCAAAGACACCTTCACCCTCTATAAGGAAACGTATGCAGTGCCAATGTGGGACGAGACAGCCCCTGGAGCTGTGGTGGGGGGAACTGGAGCAGTCTGGGAAGGGTGGAAATACTCTCTGTGGTGCTAAAACAGTTCTGGGCAGCGTTACCTGCCTGGAGCGGCTTGTGCAGACTGGCTGGATTTTCAGGTGGCCGGGGATGGTTGTCTCCGGGGAGCAGTGCAGACCTGCAGAGATCCTTGGCTCCTGCCGCCCTCCCCAGAGCTGCTGGTTCGGCAGCCCTGCCCCGGGCACTTTTACCACAAAGTCATTTTGAAGCTGTTTGATTTTATTTTTATTTTTTTTCAGCCCTGCTGGTGGGAAGCTGGGCGTTTTGGGCTGCGTACTGCTGCTCAGCCTGCGCTGGTGTTGCCAGGCTGGTGCCATGGCAGTGCCAGGTGATGGCAGAGCTGCTCAAACGCCTCTCACCCGTTTCTCCCCAGCCGAGAGGGGAGCTGAGGCTGTGGCCGGACAGGCAAGGACAGGCCATCGAGCAGAGCCTTTGCTGAGAGCTCACCTTCCCAGCAGTTGGTAGCCCATAGCCACTTTACACTCCCTGGCTACTGTGTGGGTTGAGCCCTTGGCCATACGGGGCTGTGGTGGCCGCAGGACCTGAGACCAAAGCGATGGGCGCAGCGGTGAGACGTGCCGTCCCGTCCCTGCTGCAGGAGGTCTGGGAGGGAGTGCACAGTTGCAGGTCCAGAAATACATGGCCCTTGAAGTAGCTGCAGGTAAGAAGACATCCCTTACAAGGGCTACTATTCAAAGATCTGCTGTTAGGAGTCATGTTTGTTGCAGCGGTGCTTTTATGTCTGTGGACCAGTGTTAGTTTGTGTCCAGCAACACTTGTCTTCCCCAAAGCCAGCTGCTGTGGTGTTGAACGTTCAGTGTCCTTGCGAGAGGTCCCAGCCCTCTGGCACCCCAGCTGTGCCCTTCTAAACCTGAGAGCAAAACAGGGAACAGGAAAGGGGTTGATCCCAGCTAGGAAAAAGGTTGATTGAGATTGTGCACTGCATTCACTTATAAAAGGTACTTTTAAAAAATAAAAACAAGTGGGGGTGGGAGAGGCAGTGGGTTGCCCTCTGGTGAGGTGCCTGAAGGAGAGTGACCCCAGGCTCCCCATTCCTTCAGCTGCAGGGCTGAAGCAGGAGGTGTTTCAGGCACTGGCCGGTATTGCCTCCCTTAACTTCTCTGACGTTAGCACAAGTTCAGTCTGATCCTCTCGTCAGTGAGATGCCACCCGCCCTGTAGTGTGTGTGAAGTTGTAGTGCAGGAGACAGCCAGAAGAGACAGAGGCCGAAAGGAGAGAGTGGAGACGGGAAGGCAGATGCAAAGGTGAAAGATCAGGGAAGCTCCAGAAGATGGAGTGAAAACGATGGCTTTGAAGGGCTTGGAGTGAGGGAAAAAGATAGTGGAGTTAGCCAGGGAAGAGAAAATGAGGAGAAAGCAAGAGGCTTTTCTCACCTAAATGATTTATGCTGTGTAACTTTTCTGGATAGCTAAATTTCAGTTTAATGCATTGTTGTGAACTAGGTATTAAAGAAATGCTGCGTTACTCTTCTAACCCAGGAAAATTCTGGGCAGAGAGAAAATCTTGTTTGATTGTATAAATGGCTCTTCATGAAAAACAAACCTGACCAGCAACCGCCTTCCTGCTGTAGCACCTCACTGGTTTGATAGTTTCAGACTCTGCTGTGCCCTGGGAATCCACGAGGAATATTAGATCTTCTCTGAAAGCTGGCAGCAGGACAAGAAGGAACTCCCTTTCGTGAGACAACAGTAGGACAGTTTGAGCCCAAAGGTCTCGTACACGTGAATGCCATCTTACCCGTGTCCACGGGCAGCGTTATACCAACAGAAGGTGTGTGACTGCACAAATCAGTGGGGATGACTTATTTTCAGTAGCTCCAGTTGTCAAGTAACTCTGTATTCAGAGTTATTCAGTTAAACTCCAAGAATTGACTGAGCTTTGGAGATCTTTTAGTAACTTCTGTGTTTATTCAGCCAACTGACAGAAAAACAATGTTTTAAAAGTGCTGATAAAGAATGCATTTATTAGTCTGCTTGTGTGTGGGCAGGCTCTTGGCTCTCTGGTGTGCTGGGCTGCTGTGGTGGGGACCGGGGACCGGTGGTGGCAGGGACAGTCCTGCTGGCAGCAGAGCTGGGTCTGCTGCTGTGTGTTGGGGCTTCTGGTTCATCCCCCTTTTCCAAAGGGAGATGGCTCGTAAGGTGGTAGATGCCTCCGCAATAGGCAGCAGCTGGTGCAGAGCAAGAATCTGCTGAAGCAGTGCTGATTTCTGAAGTGCTGTGTGGAGGTGTTTTGTCTGAATTCGAACCACTACTGGAGCCTCTGCTGTTGCTGGTTCCCCAAAGCTGACTGAAGCTGTTGGGGTGAGATGTCTGTGAGAAGCTGATGGTCACTGCCGTGGACGTGGAGCAGGTTGCCCAGGGAAGTTATGGCTGCCCCATCCCTGGAGGTGTGTAAGACCAGGTTAGATGGGGCTTGGAGCCACCTGGTGTGGTGGGAGGTGTCCCTGCCCAGGGCAGGGGGTTGGAACTGGATGGTCTTTAAGGTCCCTCCCAACTCTGACCATTCTGTGACTGTGACTCTGTACAGCGCAGGGGCTGCCCCTCTGTCCCCTGCTCGCAGCACGGTGCGTTCTGCTCAGCAGCAGCTATTCTCATGGGCTTCCCCTCTGTGTTACGCTCAAACTCTGCTGCTGCAGGAACCTGTGACGTGCGTTTTGTTTGTTCCTGAAAAACATACACTTTACTCTGTCGGTCATTCACATTCACTCGGTGTGTCTGTCGGCTGAAAAACCCCGTGTGTTTGGCAGCACTTCAGCAGTTCCCTGCTGCTCGGGACTACGCGCCCTGT
Source organism: Pedionomus torquatus (assembly GCA_013398155.1). Classification (NCBI taxonomy): domain Eukaryota; kingdom Metazoa; phylum Chordata; class Aves; order Charadriiformes; family Pedionomidae; genus Pedionomus; species Pedionomus torquatus. The sequence goes on from VZRU01010731.1 coordinate 15,195, forward strand.
AACCTGTCTGGGGGCTGTGCCTTACAGGAGTGGGAATTCCTCTTCTGACAGCACTCCTTGCTTACCCCGTTGCTTGGAATGGCGGTGGGAAGCGGCTGGCGCCGTGGGGAGGGATGGGGGATCCAGGATGGGGGTGACAGGCAGCCCCCCCGCTTCAGGAACCCAGGGCCGCAGGTGGGAAGCGTCTGCTCTCCTGCAGCCCCCGTCACACGTGGGCACAGCTTCAGTGGAGGGCTGGGGGCTCCTTCAGGGTGCCATCTGTGGGTGGAGAAGGTTGGCAAATGAGTGGGAGAGCGGTTGTTTAGTGGTAAGGCATTAATTTATCATTCTCTCTAGTGTGACAGCTGGTTAGAAAATAACCAGTAGTCATGACTTCTGTTAATTAACTACTAAGAGTTAAGTAAGTGTTGTTGGGAAAGCCGGCCTGTGTTTGCCTGGCACGTCTTTCCCCAGACAAGGCTGGTGCTAGTTGGTACATGCTGGGTTTCTGTGCGTGTCTGCAGCCTGGTTTGATGTTTTTCCCTCTGTATTGATTTTCATGATGCATCGAACGTGATCTAAGCAAGAAGCAGACTTAGATGACACTGGAGACAGCTGCCTGTTCAGTGGGGTGCTTCTGGGTGCTGAAACGGCGCCAGGTTCTTTTCCATCACTTTACCAAGTAACACACACCGGCCGTATTTCTTTGTTGAATTTCCTTTTCGAGGCCACTGGTATGTCACCTTGTGTTCAGAGAGCTGTGGTAAATTCTTACTCTGAATGTGGGTATCAGTTTTGTTCCTGTTATTTTTCTGATAACCCTTTTGGAGTTTATTTTGAAGCGGGGGCGGGGGGCTTCGTGTTGTGTTTGGGAGCCTGTATGAGAGAGATGGCTTTCCTGCCAGTAGAGCTGTTTCGGAAGGTGCGTGTGGGAAACTTGGAGAAAAGCAGAAACCCATAAAGCTCTGGAAGCTGCTGTGTCGCTTTTTCCAGTTTTAATCTGTCTCTCGTCTGTGTGTGGCAGGCTGAAGTTCCAGATGTTGTTTTGGCTTGGAGATAGCGAGTGAGGGGAGAAATCAGCATTCTTAATGCTGGCAGAGTCAGACTGGCTGGTTCTGGGCTGGCAGGAAAGCGGGGAGATAAGGGCTCCATTAGCAGAGCCGCGCTGCCCGAGGAGCCAGGAGAGCACCCTGGGTTCCTCTGCAAATAAGGCCCGCTTGGCAGCGGGGCAGGTACCTGGGGTTTGTGGAGGAAAACTAAAAATCAGCCTACTTGGAGAGCAGCGGAGGTTTGGTTGGGTGTGCAGCGCTCCCTCCCTCCTCTTTTCCAGTTAAAAGTCCATTTTTAGCCCGCTTTCTTCCACACCCCATCTTAGAGTCCTTCTCCTCCGGACTGACAGTGGCTGTGGTGGGACGAGGGGGTGCAGGGGTGTCAGGAAGGCTTGTTTTGGGGGGCTTGTGGCTCTTAATGACAGCAGAGTGTTGTCTCAGAGCACCGCTGTGGGTTTTGAAGCTCTTCCCCCGCTGAGCTCCGTGTGCTGCGAGTCACAGAGTGGTTTGGGCGTGTAAGGGCTGCATCCCGGGCTGCTGGTCCTGGGGTGACCAGTGTGCTCCAGCTCGGGACTTGGGTGGCAGGGTCTTGGCCCCCTTGGGATGGCTCTGAGCCACCTGTGGAACCAGCAGCCTCCCGTGAAGGCGCTGACTAAGCCCACTCTGGAGTGAAACTGCTGGAATCCTCGTTAGGAGTGTATATGGGGGCCGTTCCCTGTACTATACATATAACACTGCCCTTTTTCCATATTAAATTAAATATATAAATGCACAGTGTCCTGTGTCTCTTCCTGACCTGTTCCTCCTGTCATGCCTATTTCTAAAATGTGGGAGCAGTTTATTTTTAGGTGATGGCTGCAGTTCTGCTTAGTTCCTCCTCAGTATTTTTCTTTTTTCCCCGCTGCTGAGGCTGGGGGATCGCAGTTCCTGGCCGGTGGGCTGCTTCTCCCACCGCCAGGTGTGTGACCCGCGTGGGCAGTTGCTGCAAGGCTGCTCAGTTCACTCCTGTTTGGTACCACGGAGCCCGAAGTGGGTAGCGCTGCCGCGTGTGGGTGAGTGCAGCGGGTACAGCTCTTCTGCTGCTTGGGACTGGGACAACCGCGTCCGTGTCACAAGAGGTGTAATTTATTGAAACAAGGGGTTTGGCTTTGTGTTTTGTGTGGAAGGGAGGGAACTGGTGTGTGTGTTGGTCTAACAGTAGGAGATGCCTGGACAGCCCTAGCCCGTGGGAGTGCATGTTCCCGTAGGCCAGGATAGTTGTGATTTAACCCTTTTTGCCTTGTTTTGGCCACAGAGGAGGGACTGTGTGCCTGGAGCCAGCCAGGCTGCCCCCTCTGGTTGTGTAAGCATCGCCTGGCACTCTGGAGATGCCACCCTTAGGAATCTGAAGGGACGGGGCTGTAGGAGCAGCTTCAGCGCAGCCGGGCTGTGGCAGAGGTTTGCTGGAGGACGGTACAGCCGGAGAACCGGGTGCCGCTCCACATTCCTGTGCCCGCTGCCCCGGGGCACCTGGCTCCTGTGGTTCCTGACTCAAGCCAAGCCCAGATGTTTTCATGCCCGGTCTGGCCTATTTTCTGAGAATCATTTTGGATGCCTCAGTCCATTTTATTGTGGTTTCCTTAGTGTCTCGTCCAGCTCAGACGATTCCTGGCCTAATTGAATGCTCACAGGCAACGTGGCAGCCACTGCTTTACCTCTGCAGCCCTGTTCCTGCTCCCTTCAGAGCGCTCGGAGTTGGAGCAATGCTGGTGAGAAGCCAGGGTGTTCTGTTGCCCTTTGTCTCTGAGGGGGAAGTTTTGTGGCGTGAAGCTCAGAAGAGTCTGTCTTGTGGCCAGGAGATGGGTGAAAACTCTCTTGAGAGATTCCTGCCTTGCTGACCGCTCCGGCTTTCCATTTCCATGAGCAGCAATGAGGACGCAAAGACCTTTCTGCCAGCACTGTCGTCTGGGCTGACATGTTGATGACAACAACTATCCAGGGCATCCAAAACAGTTCTTTTTTGCCTTTCATGATGCTTTTTACCCCTTTTGTAGGAACAGCTTCCTTAAAAGGTTACTTGTGGGAAATATATTCACTCCTTTTACTCGTGTATTCTCATCTCAAAGGAAAACAGCTTTATGCCAAATACATCCTGATGTTGGGAAAAAAGTGATGTGGTCAGCTGCTCTGTATGGCCGAGTGCTGCCTTGTCTTGTGTCCTGTTTGGAATGGTCCCTTGCTCCATCACTTCCCATAGCGAGGAGGGCTTTGCCCCAAAGCGTATTTGGGTGCTTCCTTCTTCAGAAGCGGATGGTGAAGGTATCTTTAGCTTGTTGGCAGCATTCTAGATGGACAGTCGTGGCTGGGCCCTCTGGGGGGATGCTGAGCCCTGGAAAGTGCCCGTGGATGTTTGTCATAGTCTGACTTTAATCAAGTGAGCATGGCCTCACTTGTGTGTCATCAGGGCAGAGCTGCACTTAGGCAGCTGCTCTTAGAGCAGAGAATGTGGGCTTGCGTTTTACTTCACACTTGCAGCCAGGAGTATGTGCAAGATCAGCCATGGTAATTTAGCTGTCAAATAGTAATTGGATTGGTTGCTTTTGGCATCTGTAACAGCAATTAAAGCAGAAGTCTGGGTAAATATCTGGAGCAGTTTTCTGAAGGTACACAAGTACAGTCAGGTCTGGCAAGGCCGTGTGAGACGCGTGAATGGGAAAGCTGAGAGCTGCAGAGGTGGAACGGGAATACTTACAACAGCTCTGGAAAGAAGCATCACGGTTGTGTGTATTTTGAATAAATTTGACAAAGGGAGAGGTGACAAGATGCCGGGTGCCTAGACAGAGGATTGCGTAGCGTGGTGGTGATGAATGCCAGTTGGGACATGAAAGGGTAGCTCCTCTGCCAGGAGGGACGCGGGTTTGCTGTGAGGTCAAGCTGGACATGGCAAAAGCAGGTAGCTGAGGAACATCGGGGGCAGTAATCTGGAGAGAAAAAGGTAAAGCTGTGGTGTGAACGGCAGCACAAGTGACTCTGAGGTTAACATCCCTGGTTGGGGGGACACGGGAATGTCACGGAAGAATTCTAGGAGGGAGAAACCCACAACTGCTCGGAGCCTCGCTGGCTCCTTCCACTCACCTTTGAGTTACGTTCATCTGAAAGCGGTGCCTGACCCCTGATGCCACGTGTCCACATTTAACGAGGGTCCGTTCACCTCTGCCTGGCGGCGTCCAATTTACTCTGTGCCAGCGGAGGGAGAAAGGCTGGGGACCGCCGTGCCTGTAACAGAAAGTGGTGTTGTCTGCGCTTTGTGTTTAACACCAGACTAACAGGCAGGACCAAACCGTAGAGCGATATTGTTGAAGTTGTGTGGCGCTGCAATGTCATCTCTGCAGAATTTTGCTTTCTCGTGCAGCAGGGCGTTTCCTTCTTTTCTGGATTGCTAATTGCATTCGGCTTTTTGGACTCCAAAGCAATAGCTAATGAAAGAATGTGATGAGATGAAAGGCTGTTCGGCGACACGTGCCCATAGAGCGTTGGGAACTTCTGTTCTCAGTTTGATTGCTCTAAAAATATGTTGTTAATTTGTGTTTGGCTTCCTTCGGCTGCCTGATGCTGAGGAGCAGCTCAGCTTCAAGCGGCGCTACCTGAAAAAGCAGTGCTTTTTCCTGTCCCTTGCCCTCTCCTGCTGCCCATCGTTCCAGTCCCAGTATAACCAGTGGGTGCTGGGCCAGTGGCCTGGGGCCAGCTCTCCCCGTGTCCCTCCTCTCCCCACAGGCACCCTGTGCCGTTCATCTGCACGTAACTGCCGGGGTTCAGATTTCCCCAGGCAGATGAACTCCTCTGGGATTAGAGATGTGCAAATGAGGGTCCTCACTGGGGAGGTGAAATTCCAGCACGGATAAGAGCTGACCAGAGGGTCCAGCAGCTCCTCAGCAGGCTTGGCTGGGAGGGATCTGGCTGATAACATCAGAGCCTGGAAGTAAGAAGTGTTTGTGCCTCTCGAGGTCCCTGCCTATGGGAAAGCACAGAACTAGGCTGTAGTGAGACACCGCTTCGCGAGTGCCTTTGTAGGAACTAGGGTGAATTTTTACCGTTCAGCAGAGTTTGCCAGTGTGAAGGTGGTCTCTAACTGCTGTTCCCATCATATAACCAGACCCTAACAGAGAAAAACCTAAAACCCACAAAAACATCCCAAGGCAGAGAGAGGAGTATTTAATATTTGTGTAAAAAAAATCCAGGGGAAAACCAGAAAAAAAAAAACCAAAACAAAACCAAAACATTTTTAAGGAAATATTAGGACTTTTTTTGGTGAGGGTGAAGCTAAAGACTTGTTTTCAGAAATGTTTGTTTTGTGTCAGCCGAAGTGTTCTGCGAGAAACTTAACTTTGAGCAGGCGATCTACGTAAGGTATGAGTAGCTGACAGAAAGCATTTAAAAATCCTGATCTGAGGCTAAAAGCCCTGGGTCTTACGTAGGCCCCGACTGCCACCGTCTCATTTTTTTCTGATGATAATGCAGTTCTCTGCCAGTGGCAGCAGAGCGCAGTCGGGGGGTGTTGGGTGTCTCTGTGCCCCCAGCCGCGGGCTCCTGCGGGGCTCGAGGCCGGGCAGCGGGTTAGATCCCCGGCCTCAGCCCAAGGCCATGGTGTTTGACCGTCTGGGAAGGCTGCCCTCCTGTCCCGCAGCCGGCTGGAGCTCCCCGGGGCCCATCGGGGTGCTCAGGTTTTGAGGAGCACGGTGTTAGCCGGGCAGATCCCGGTGGGTTCCCTGAGGTGGTCCTGGGCGATGGGGCAGCGGGCAGGACCCCCCTGCGCTGGGGCAGCTGGAGCTTGGGAGGGCTTGACCAAAGGGGGTGAAAGCCAGGAAGGAAAATGGGAGCTTTGTTCTGGACTGGAAACAAAACAAAAAAGCCACAGAGGAGTCTTCTGATGAAAATGTTTCTTTACTTGGCTGATCGTTAGGCTTTAAAAAGGTGTGCTTTATTTGGAGAGCTAGCAGGGGGCAGTTAAGACCCTGCCATCTGTCCTGTGGACTCTTGTAGGGACTGAAGGTGTGGTTTTGCTGTGATTTTTTTTTTGTTTGTTTATTTTTTGTTTGCTTTTCCTTTTGTTTGTTTGGGATTTTTCAGTTCTCTTAAGCCAAGCTGAGATTTTGCTGCCAGTGAAGGGCTGCCCGTCTCTGCCACCGGCTGTGTTCCCACCCCCCCTGCCCTGCCGGGGCTGGCACGGCGGTTCCTGGGGCTGAGCCCTGTGCCTGTGGTCACGGTGAGGACGGGGAGGTGGGTGGCCTGACGCAGGTAAACCGTGGCCAAGAGGAGGGGCAGGCGGTGGCAGTGAGCCGGGGGCACGGCTGGACAGCCGGTCTGGCACTGCCGGGGCTTGGATGGCTGCAAGCTGGTTGTGAAACCCTACCCTGCTAAACCTGAGTGGTTCTGGGTCAGACGGGGTACCCCTTGGGTGCAGATGTGGAATCAGCTCTGTGCCTCCTGTTCCTGTCACCTGTCGGGACAGGGGCCCAGCGTGTGACACCAGCAGCGTTTGACAGGCTGTAGTGAAGCGCCTGACAGCCTGTTCCTCCACGAGCTCCTTCCTCACATACTGCACAGAGGGAATCCTTCATAAATAAGGTATTGCTGGCCGCCTGGAAGCCTTGACGAGACAGACTTTGAGTAAATTAAAAGTAAGTAGCAGTTACTGTGTGCACGTTGGGTCTGTGTGCCTGTTCCCCTTTGCTAAAGAAAGCGGAACACCTTTTACAGCCATTTCTGATAATGTGGCTGTTGAAAATATTTGTGTTTGGGTCTTGTTCACAGTCTGTGGATAAATCTGGGTTTTCTGTTTAGATTAGAGGGAGTTTATATCTTCATGGGCGGTTCTATGCCAAGATCTGACAGAAGACACTGGCTTCTGGGAGAAGGATCGCAGGTTCCAGGGGAAGGAGCTGTGTCTCCTGGTGGGATTTGGACGTTGCGGGACTCGTATGCCCGAGGCCCTGGCACAAACGACGCCCCCAGATGCCAATGCTTTGTGTGGGCACTCGGAAGGGCTGTAGCAAAGCCAGCGGTGCCCACAGTTGTCTGCAGCCCCCAGTTGTTTCTAACAGGGGAAATGCCCAGTGTCTGCTGCAGCTGTGCAATGGAGCTGTTTTCACGGCGATTACGGAACACAGGACTCCCCTCTGGTAGGAACTGGCTGTGCCACGCGTAATGCCTGTGGAGCAATGAGATGCCTGTACTAGAGTAAAATAACATCTTTGTTTCTATGTGAAATATGTGAGAAGCCACGATAATTCGTGTGTCTCTGACGGTATTTGGAACTGATACCGGCTGGGTGCCTCGGGCACACGTGCTGTAAGGTGAAGCTGGTGCACGCTTGGCTGGCTCATGTTCTGCTTACAAATTCATATCTCTGAATTTGCCCATATAAATGAAACCGTGTGTCGTTGGTTCTGTGCACATGTGGAGTTGCACGCCTGACTCCCAGGATGCTCCCAGTGATGACACCGTCCGTGAACCCGACGCGGTGACGTAGCCAACGGGCCTTTTCAAGGGATGCTGCTGTGTGCGGGCTCCGCAGACAGAAGCTGTTCCAGGTGTGATGTTAGCCCTTGCTATTTGCCTCCTGGTGAATTTATTTACCCTGCGAAGCAATTAATGGTATGGAAAGATCCACATGGGGCTCCACAGGCACCGGGACACTGCAGTACACATTGGAGTTCTCAGACCAATTTAAAAATGTCTGTGCTTGTTTTGTCCCTGGTGTAAGCCGTCCTGCCTCGGGGTGCCCAGGACACCCACACTGATGCCTCCCCTGCACACAGCACCAGTTGTACACTGGGGCTTTCTAATGACAAGCCTCTCCTGCCTCCTTCGGCCACCCAAGGGGGGTTCTGCTGCCCACATTTGAGGTCATGAGCCTGCCTGCTCACCAGGAAGATTTTTGGTGTCTGTCTGGCGAGGGGCTGGCACGGCTCTGCCCAGGTAAGGGGTGTTCTCTCTCAGAAGAGTAGTTGTGTTGTCCTTCCTTGTGTCCCTGCCCCGACGTTGTGAATGTTCCTTATTTGTTGTCCCATCTCTGGGACATCATCTGCCATCTCTGCAGTTGGTGTGTCAGCTGGAGCCCCGGGGTGAGAGCATAGGCAATAAATGGACTCTTATTGCATGTGTCAGGACGGAGACCAAACAGGATTTTATTTCTGAAGTTACGTCTTTATTTAAGAACCGAGGCAGTGGCTTGTCAGGAGCGTGTCAGAGCTCTCAGCCTCATAAGGAGTGACTTCCATGACGTTTTGCAGTGCGTGGGTCGTGTTCCTCCTGGTGGATTTACTCTTACTCAGCAGTGTCGAGATCTTGCGTTGTGTGAGAGGCACGGGAGGACCACTGTCCCGCTGGCTGGGCTCTCTCTGCTTTCGTGCTCGCTTGTGCTGGGGAGGTTGAGGCTCTGGAGGTGCCGGTCTCTCGCAGCCCTGCTGCAGCCCGAGCCCGTTGGTGTGTGCCCGGAGCACCGAGGGTGGGCGGCTGGCTTCCATCCTGCTGCGTTCTGGCAACAGGCTGCGGGCTTTGAGAAAGGAATAGCCATGGTTGCCGCTCTCTGCCGTTAGGAATGTTTTTGTGCTTGCTGCTCTGAGGTGGGTAGTCGCTTTGTGTGAATTTCAATTAAAAATAAAAATTAAAAAAAAAAAAGCAAGCTGTGAATTAGTGCTTTTAGAGGCACATCATTCCTTCTAAAGACACAGCTGTTGATGAATTTAGCTTGTGTGTGGCGATTGTGGATGGTAAAATTACGCTCCAGTCTTCTGGATGTTTTCCTTTGATAGAAATCTGGTGAGGTACATGCAAAATATGTGCAGCCCTTGGGCTCTTGGCGGGCTGCCGCCGGGGCTGCCAGCGATAGCGTGGGTGCTCTGATCTCATCGGGGACGTCTGAACTGCTCTCGTGGTTCCTCTTCCCATGTCTGTGTCACATGGAGATGAAGCGTAATCTCAAACTTCTACGCTAATTGGGCTCGCTCTTTTGTCTGGCGCGGTCTTTGCTCTGGATCGGGGAGGTGGTGGTGGACACCAGACAGTGTCCCAACAGCCTGTGCTGGCTCCTGTCTCCTGGCCCTTCTTCTGCCCCTTGGCCCGTCACAGCATCATCTCAGTGATCCCAGCTGGCGGTCAGGGTTCTCCCTCCCCTCTGCCTTGCTTTTGGGCCCAAGGGAGCGGTTTGGTAGGAGACAAATACTTTTCTTGGGAGGAAAAAAGAAAGCAGTTTAGATTTGCTGTGAAAGTGGAAAAGGCAGTGGGGTTTTCAGGGAAGGTCATTTAAAGTGCTGGGACTTCATGGATGCAAACTGTAAGAATTCCTTCAGTTCTTGTAGCTAAACCAGTTGGTTGTGCATCTGCTTGGTAAGTTCGGTATTTTAGCCAAGTATTATATCTGTCCTGCAATATGCTTATTATTGTTCGTTTAGACTTCTGAAGCAGTTTAATGGATACCTCCTTTGGAATCCAGACCTGGCTGCGGAGTAGATCCCAGCCCACTCTGGAGCTGGGTCCACTTCATCACCCGCACTTCACAGCAGGTTTGTCTGGAAATCTGTCAGTGGCACTTGAAAGAGGCTTTTCCGTGGTGACCTAGAGCAGCTTTCAGGTTTTCTAGTTGTATGCTTTTGTAGGAACAAGTTAAACCCAAATGATGAGCTTCTGGGTGTAGGGGGATGAGGTGCAGACACAGGTACCGTGTGCCCAGCCTGGCCAGGGGTCCCCAGAGAGGCGCAGGGTGCTGGGCTCCCAATGCCCTCTGGCTACTGCCGCTGGGGGGGCTCCCTGTGGCACGGTGTCCAGAGCTGCCCCCCTCCGTGGGCAAGGTGGGCATGTCCAGAGGGCAATGTGCCTGTTGTGCGTTACGTCCTCCTTGCTTTCTAGTGCCTCTTTCTTTGCCTGGACAAAATCCCAGTCCTCCTTGTGCAGAAAATCCCGTTGCCAGAGGTCAGTGTTCACAGAGGAGTCCTGGAAAGGCTTGGTAAAAATCCTTGTGGATTCCAACGCTGGCCAGTAACTGGGTGTCTTCTGGATCTCCAGATCCATGGCAACTTGCTATTGAGTTTGTTGTATTTTCTTTCTCTCTAAAAAAGTGAAAGAGACGTGCTTGCTGCTGTCACCAGAATCAGATTGTGGTTCTTAAGTATTACTGATTGGTTTTTAGAAAAGTAATATTTTATTTTTTTATTTTTTTAAGCATTTTTTTTTTGTTTACATGCGGAGTTTCACAAACTGCAGAACAGCTTCTTTCCAGAACCTTGTTAAATCTTACTTCATGGTAAGAAGTGGAACTTTTCTAGTAAAGACCAAGCGTCCTGGAAAAGATTTGACGTGCACAAGAGCACCCTCTCGTTCGTTGTTTTAGAGGAAGCATGTGCCTCCTCGGATCCGTTGGGAATGGCCTGTGTTCTCACACGCTGGAGTTACCTGTCCTTGGCAGAGGGGAAGCGGCGCTGGGCCGTTGGAAGGAAAACCTTTGGAGAAGCAGCTGAAGCTGGGGAATCACTCTTCCGAGAGTGCTGTTTTCTGTACATACATCTCTGTCTATTTCTTTGCCATTGAGCAATGGTTTCTGCTGCTTAAAGAAAGTTATTCAGAGTTTTCTGAAATCCTTTCTATTTCCAACCCCGAATAATACACAGTTTTACAGACCTTCTTTTCAGTTCACGATAATATAACTACTGATACCTGGTTGAAAGATCTGCTTTACGTGCCTGCTTGGTCCTTAAGGAGCTGATGTTTTCTTACTGGCACGCTTCTGTATGTGCATTGTAGTTGCCTGTAATGCTTTGTGTGACTCCAGAAAAAAAAAACTAATTTTAAGAAATCGAGGTAAATGAATATTATAAACGAAGGAAATGGCTTGGGGAACAAGGTGCAGGAAAAAGGAGAGCGATCGACCCTCCTGGTTCTGTTTTGTGTCGGGAATTGCTGGTTGACGTTGCTAACGCTGATTTTTGGGGTGGGTGCGTTTTGAGACAGCAGCGACCAGGTGCACAGCTCTCACCTCTCCTCTCCTCTCTTTCCGCAGCTCCGCCATGGCCCGGGGAGTCCTGCTGCCTCCCGTGCTGCTGCTGCTGGCCTTCCCCTGCCCGAGCTGGCAAGGTGAGTCACCCGCACGGTGGGCTCCTGCTTGCTTCCCCAGCTCCTCTGGGCGCTGAGAGCTCTGCTCCTCCGTTCTGGGCGGCTTCTGAGGGTGTGTTGCCCTTAAATTATAAATTCTGCACGATTGGCAGGGTCTTGCCAGGGCCTGGGGAGGGGAATGGGGAGCCCTGTCGGACCGACGGTGGTTGAGCTGTGTAACCAGCAGTTCCTTGCCCCTGGGCTGAGGGGCACTCGTGTCGCTTGCGTTCTGCAAAGCCATTCTCAAAAGCCAAGGGAAGAAGGGTCTTGGTGCTGTGGGGGGGCGGGAGCGGTGCATTTGAAGGTCTTCTGGACATTCTGGGAGGTGACCTCCTGGAAGGTGCATCGTTGCTGCTTCGCAAACGGCCTTGGAAAAATGTTGAATGCACGTTTTCTGTGAGCAACTTGGTTTTCTCAATTCTAAATTTTAAATGACTTGAGAGGTGTATCCAGGGTTTGTTGAGTGCATCCATGTTCTTTTGTATATACCATTGAAATCTCTTTCTACACAGCTCTACTGAAGTGCACTTATTTTCAACTGTTGCTGCAAATAATAAAAGGCAGAGTACATCAAATGGGATGTCACAATGGATTAAAAATGCGTGGAGGTCTAGTGGTTGACATCAGTCGTGTCTATGTATAGGAAATAAGGACAAAATTTTAAAAGGGAGGAAAGTTGGATGTTTGTGGAAGTACATTAAGCTGCTAACGTTATTGAAATACCTTGAAGTAAGGTTTGGTAGCTGTTATCAGACTGAACCCTCTTATCTCTCCTGAAGTGCAGCCATCTGCTTCTCAAAAATGTTCTTTTCAGCTTTTAGGGCTGCTTATGTTAAAAATCTTAAAGTTAAGCCACCCGCCTTCCACATCCTTAGCGTGCAGAGCAGCAGCTGGAGAAGCGCAGCGCGCGGGAGAGCAAGGTGTGTGTTCAGGTCTGAGGTTCTGGCCCCTGTCTGTGGTGCAAGAGCAGTAACCCTGCTGCTGGGGCCCTGTAGAGCTGTTACTGGGCGCCCTGTGGGCCCATGGGTCATAAGTGTTGGACCTGACTCCGCTTAAACACAGGAAAGTAGGTGCTAGGGCTTTAACATTCTCTTTTTCTTGAAGAGATGCCAGTAAGCGAGCAGCAAGAGAAGAGTGGCTGAATCCACGCCGAGAGGTACACTTTCTTTTCCCGCTGTCTGTGATGCTGAGACCAGAGGTGCAGGATTGTGCCAAGAAGTTTCCTTTCTTTTCCAAGCTTTTGGGACAGCTACAGCCGGCAGTTTCCTGTCCGTGCTGTGGAGCAGCCGTGCCTGTGGAGGGCTTCTCCAATAACGCCTTTTAAAGAGCTCTGTGCTTGGGCCTGCACTTCTCTCCCTGGTGATGGAGCTCCTGGGAAAGACTGTAGAAGAGACCGAAATAACTTCACTTTGCCTTGCTGTACTTGTTTATTCGGTCCCTTATCCTCCCCTTATTTTTCCTGTGGTGAGTGCTCTTTTTCTGTGAGCAGCTACTTGTCTAATGCACATCAACAACCCTGCTCTTCCCCTTCTCATGTTTGCAGTAACGATGCGGTTCTGATGCCTTTGGAAATAGTGCCCAACTTCCAGGCTGGCTGTAGAGGCGTGTTTGGGGAGGCAGAAAGCCCTACCGGGGCCCTCAGCGAGTCCTTGTTTGTGTCTCTTCATCTAGGTGTTGGCTTCTGCCTCCACCAAACAACGGGAGAGCTCAGGGCTTTGCCCCATGATGCAGCCCCTGAGGTTTGGAGTTGATGGGTTGGGGTAGAACAGTTATTTTGTCTTCCCGTTACACAAAATAACATTAAGAAGGCACAAACCTTCTGGTCCCTGCTGGGTATTTTTCCATAGGTCAGCCCATTTCCTTTCACTGGGATTTGGACCTGGTTGGTATTTGGGTTTTCTGTTGTGGGTTTTTTTGTTGTTTTGTTTTGGTTTTTTTTTCTTTTTTGATAAGTGGAAAAATGTCTGTGCATATCTCTGGGTAGCATTCAGGGACNTGGTTGGGGTTGTGTTTTTTTTTTTTTTTTTGTTTTTTTTTGTTTTGTTTTTTTGTTTTTTTGTTTTCTTTTTTGATAAGTGGAAAAATGTCTGTGCATATCTCTGGGTAGCATTCAGGGACAGACTCTGACTCTTCCTGCATTGCCTTTAGGCTTCAGAACATCAGAGTAAACATGATTT
>VZRU01010731.1:30067-59470 GCA_013398155.1 Pedionomus torquatus
GGCTGGGAGCCGGCTGCCGCGCGTTCCGCAGCCGGCCGATGAGCGCAGCGTCTGTGCATGCCGGGTATGTGGCTGGGGGGGCGGACTGTGCAGCTGGGGGGGCTCCCGGGGGAGCTCCTCTGCCCTGCTTTGCTCCCTCGGGACCCAGGGTCGCTCCTTGGGGCTTCCCCGTGCTCCTGGCCGAAGGGTGAGCTGCCGCTCTCACCCCTGCTCCTGTCCGAAGGCACGGCTTAGGGGGAGAAGGACCCTTGGTGCCCAGCGTGTCCCTCCCTGGCGCCTGGCTGCTTTCTCCAGCCCTGGACTAAGGGGTCTGGTGGTCCCACGGGGGTCGTCCCCGCTCAACGCTCCTGTGCCGGCGCTGGAGGGGCTGGGGCTGTGCCGTCAGGCTGTGTCTGCAGGGTGAGATTCCAACTTGCGGGGAGCAGGGACTGGGACTGGATCCTCACGGGTCCCTCCCAACTGGAGGCATTCCGCGGTTCTGCGAGCCTGCGGAAGGCAGTGGTGCGTGGCTGGAAGTGATCTGATACTGCTAGAGCCCTGCTTTAAGAGGCACACGTGATGTAATTAGAGACTTTCAGAAAAAAGTCTGAGACTCTGTGTGTTTGTTTTTTCTTTCTAATGCTTTTTTAGGGTTCTTAGGTTTTCCTTCAATATTTGCCCCGTAGTTAATGGGTACCATTTTCAAGCCAAAGGCAGGCGAAGACGCTGTTGTTGCAGTGGTGCCAATAAGACAAGGTGGCAGGTGCCCGTTGCATGAGCTGTTTGCCTGGAAAGTGGATCACTCTTCCGAATGGGAAGAGATCGCCTCGAGATTAAGATGTGTTCCCAGAAACATGTCTAGTGTATTTCTCCTTGGACAGAAGTAGTTTGGTATTTCCCCAAATAGTTGACAGTGTCTCCTGTCCAGGAATTGGGTATAAAATATGAAATAAACCAGTATAAATCATTCCACACCACTAGTTACCGAACTTTGCGTAGAAGTAAGTAACTTGTCTCTGTTTCCTTGCTGCTGCCCGGCGTCTTTGGGGCATCCCCGTGGGTGAGGGCAGGGGCATGGCTCCTGCTCACAGCATCTTCCAGCCCTGGCTGGAGTGTGGGCTGGCTCCGTCCCTCTGTGGTGAAATACCTGGGTAATTAGAGTCAGCACTCTTAATTGTTGACTTTCACAAAGCGAATAAACTAAAGGAGCTTCGACTTCTACACTTTCAACTTTCATAATAATGAACTAATCAACTAGTTAATGAGAAGCTAATGCAGATCTCTGTGTCTTTGTGCGGCAAGTCAGATTTTTGGGTGTGTGTGCAGGATGGGTGCAGCAACGAGTCTCTGTTACGAAACAAACGGATGCATTGAGGGTGTTCAGGTGTCTGGGTGTATTCCTAAGCCTGGCTTCTTGCCTGATGGGGAGGTGCGTGGCCGGCCTGGGGCTGTGCTGGAGGAGATGCCCCAGCTCCTCTGCTGCAGCCTCTCAGCTGGTTGTGCTGCCACTCTCCTGGCAGGAGAAGGAACAGAACTTTGCTACAGCAATGTTTGGCGTATTTTTTTCCTTATTTAAAAAAGTTCCGCGAAATTAGCAAAGTTACCACTTGGTACGTGTATGGTTGGGGTTGTATGTCCCAGTACCCGAAATCAGTGTGATGGACACTGCCTGATTTCGGGATTCTTTGCCTAATTTAGTTTGTGTGGGTGGTTCAAAAATGGAAGATCGTATTTGTGTATTTGTTCATTGTGGGAGGGGGGGAAATAAAGTGGAAAGGAAACTGCATGATATTCCTGGTGGGCAGGCCCTAATGATAGGCTTGAGAGCCCAGCCCATGGTATGCTCAGCTGCTATTTTAGGAGCATCCAGAGTATTTGTGGCTGGAAGCTTCTCTTGTGTGTTAGAACCAGAGAAGAGAATGTAAATATGGGTTAAGTTGCTGTGAACGTGTGTGTGTGTGCACATGGGGTGTGTGTGACAGTGACTTGTTCTGTCCTGCCCAGCTGTGCTGCTCCTCAGCCCTCTGAGTGCCCAAAGCCATGTGCCTCCACCAGCACCTTCAGGGAACTGGGGAGCTTCCAGTGATCCCCATTAGCCGGCTGGGAGTAGTGTCCTCTCCTGCTGAGCCTGGAGTGACACTGTGCCACCCCCAAAAGTGGCAGTGTGTGGGGTTCTGCCCCAAGAGAGGGCTTTTCTCAGCTGGGCATCTCCAAACATTCCCTGCTCTATACCTTCATTGAGAAATTCTTCCTCTTGCTTGGCCTCTGGGGCTGGAAGGGAGATGCTGTCCCTGCCGATGGCCTCTGCTGCCTCCCCCTGTACCCCTAGTCTCTGGGTGCTCCCGAGGTGCTCCTCAAAGGCCTGTCCCCCCGGGAAGGTTGCTCCAGACTTACTTTTCAAATGAGTCCGTTACGCCCCGTAAATCTGTGTGCGCTGCGAATTGAAATAGTCTTCATTGGACTTTGTTAAATCCATTTCCAGAGTGCTTGAGAGCTGCTAAACCACGTTGTGTTTCTATATGGAAATAGTTAATCAGTTTTGAATTTGCACTGTTTGCTAGGTTTTTTCCCCTGCCGAGTGTCGCTGTGTCCTGACCCTCCCAGGCTGTACGGCTGCTGGGAGGTGGTGGAGGTGATGGGGAAGGGCACAGAGCTCTGGAAATCTGAGTGCTTGGAGTGGGCAGATACGGCTGGTATTTCTTTGATTGTGAGAGCTCGGACCTTTTTCTTGCTGGAAGGGCTGAGTTAGCATCGTTAGCTCCTACTTGGTGGTTCTTCAACGCTAGCTGCAAGTAGTATTTCTTCCCTTAAACAGGTTTTATTGTCTAACGATTTCGTTATCTCTTTGTAACTAGGGCTATTAAGAATCTGGGGGTGTTTTTTCCTCAACTCTCCCCTTTTACAGATAATGAACTGAAGCTAAATATGGTCCACTACGAATGCGTGTGTGAAGGCATGTCCTGCGGGAACGGGGACCGCTGCCAAGGCCAGCAATGCTTCGCCTCCCTGAGCATTAACGACGGTGCTAAGGTTTACCAGAAAGGCTGCTTCCAGGTCTACGAGCAAGGGAAGATGACGTGCAAGACGCCTCCCTCTCCCGACCAGGCTGTGGAGTGCTGCCAGGGGTACCTCTGCAACATGAACATCACCGCCCAGCTGCCCTCCTCTCGAGGTGAGGGGCTGGTCCATGAACCCCGAGAAGGAAAAAAGGGTTGGCTGTCACCTGATGTGGTGGGAGCGAGGGCGTCAGGGGGGTGAAAGCAGTCTAACCAGCAGTTTGTTGGCCCTGGCTAGGTGGTTCCAAGCCCTGATGTCCCCAGGGTGGGTGGTCTGCACTGCTGGCTGGGTGGTGGGGTTCAAGCGTGCGGTCGGGGGTGCGTTGCTGCCCCCCGGGCAGTTGCATGGTCACAGGAGGGGTTTGCTCTGGAGGGACGGGGCTGTTCCCACACCGCCCAGAGCTGCTGCTGTAGCCAGTGTCCTGGGTGTCAGTGTGCACTCGTGGCCCTGGAGGTGTCACGGCTGCTGTGACGAGGTGGCTGCCAGGTTCAGTGCTGCTGGCAGTGCTGTTGGCTTTAAAGACTTTCTCTGGGAATTTGTAAATTATTTTTTTCCTTTTTTTTTTTTGTTTTGTTTTGTTTCCCCAGGGCAAACCTTTCAAGGAGAAGCTGCAGGTTACAGCGTGGAAACACTAATCATTGTTATCCTGGCTCCTGTGATGGTGCTGGTAGTTTTTTCTGCGGTAGCTGTGCTGATCATCCGGAGAATACAGAAGAACCACATGGAGAGGCTTAACTCCCGGGATGCAGAGTACGGGACGATCGAGGGCCTCATTGCATCCAACGTTGGAGACAGCACGTTGGCAGTGAGTAACTGTGTGGGGAGAACCTGGGGGGACCTCACTGCACTTCCCGACTCCCCTCTTCTACCCTCTGGGCACAGCCACATCCATAACAGCACCTTTTGTTGCTCAGGGTTGCCACTCAGTGCCAGGACTTCTACGGTGATGTTTCTGCTCGCAGAGCTGTAGTTTAAATGGCATCTAACCGAAAGATAGCTCTTGCTGGTAGAGCTCCTTTGGCCTGGAGAGCTGCCGTAAGCTGTAGTCATGCTGTTTATGTCCCTAGAAGAGATGTCTGAACAGCAAAACAGAGTGCTAACCCTGATTATTGGGCAGCCTGACGTCACGTGGAAGGTGTAAAAATGTACTGCACCTTTGAAAGGTTGAAAGATGCTAGGGGAAGAAGGAAAAACAGGTAGGCTGGACTTTTGAGGACTTCAAAGCTGACTTCCATGATCCTAGTGTCTGTGTCTATTTTTTTTTTTATGCCTGTCACTCTTTAATTAGCCCACAAGAGTTGACTCTGTGCAACTGTTTTTAAACGGCTGGTTGATGGCTCTGCCATAAACTAGGTGTGTGAGCCACTGGTTTTCTGTTTTCAGGCACTGGCTGCCAGCTTATACTGGCTCTTAACTCTTATCTGCACAAGACCCTTCCTAGCCCATTTGCAGACCTTTAGCACTTCATGTCATTTGATGCTACTCGGAAACAATGATAAAACCTGAGAAGAATGAATCAATTCTTTTTGAAAGAAACTGGGGAAGTGGTGAACTGTAAGGGCTTGGTCTAATGGAGCTGTTTGTTCCCAGCTGCAAGACCTTTTAGCTCCGTGAAACACTACTGACAGTTCCTTGTCTCGAAATGGGTATCTAAATAGGCAGTCTCTTTTAAACTGCAGATTTTTCTTCTCCATTGTGTGTTTTAAATCACGGGTTTTGTTACACATTAGATTAGTTTACATTTAGGATTAGTTTCCACAGTGTAGCACATACTTAAAGCCCTCAGCTTCCTAATGGGGAATGGAAAGAGCTGTGGCCTCTTCAAATCTTGTTTTTACAGTTGCTGCAGATAAATTTGGGGTTGGGGATTTTGTTGTTTCTGGGTTTTGTGGTGTTTTTGTTTTTTTTTTCTTTTTTTCCTCTGGTACTGGCAGGAGGGAAACGAGCTTTCCATTTACACTGACAGGAGACTGCTATTTTACGTTTTAGTCTTAGATTATCTTTTTCTTGAGCACTCGCTAAAGAATTTCTTTGGAGAAATGGGATGTCATCAAGGCTGGTTAGAGCCCAGAGGTGCAGTTTGGAAGTACCAGAAAATTGATTATGCTTTCGCTTTTTTATTCTGTTTTACTTTGTTGAGGAAAGACTCCAGTAATGCGGTTGCTAATGCTTTGTGCTAGTACGCAAGTTCTAGCCAGAAAGTGACCGGGTATTAGCATTTTAAAAGGCTAATAGGATTTTAACATTCAATTAGAATCTCACTCGTGTTTTCTAAGCTTACAGTTTAAAGTCTGCTTTCCATGCTCTAAAAATACCAGAAACTGGTAAGAGCTTCTAAGAGAGACATTACAGCCAGTTCTGTGGAGCGCCAGTGGTGTGTGTAGGGAGGGCTCCTGTGACTCTGACTGTTGTAAAGCTCCTTGCAGCTGTAAACAGCTGTACTGACTGCATTAGTTTGGGCCAGAACTTCCCATGGCTGTTAGTTAACTCGGAGCGGCCGTTCATCTGGCATGGTTCAGCCCCTGTGGGGAGGGACGTGTGGAATAAATGCTTTGGGTGCTGTCAGAGATTCTAGTTTGGGGCAGGGACATGAAGTTTATCAGAGAATCCCGCCTGTGGGTTTTTTCAGCAAAACTTGACTCCCCTCCCCATATTACTTCAGACAAAATGGTCAGCTGAGTCCAAACATGATTAAAAAGGTGCTGAAAAAACAAGTTGCGTGACAGGAATGTATTGGTTTTGTCTGTCTTACCATTTTGATTAGAAACTGGCAGCTGTGGCTGTTTCTAGAGTCTATTTATAGGAATAAGACCCCAAACCTCTGAATACCTTTCTAATACATGTTTATTCATAGGATTTGGGAAATAGATTATGAGTGTTTGGTGCCACAGATCGCTGGGGCTGGGAGCTCTAATTAGTAGAACCCCGTTTTTGTTGCTGTGCCACCCTAGTCTTCCACACTGGGAGGAGACCACGGGTGACTGGAAGAATGGGAGAAGTCAGTAGGAATCTTTAAAAGTAAATGCAGCTTGCAGTTAGCAGGGAGTCTTAAGTATAAAGTCAGAGAAAATAAGTTTATTTCTTTTTGAAGCTGCTCGGATTATTGCGAGACATAGAAAACCTTTTTTGGGGAAAAAAAAAATTGATATTAACCATTTTGAAATAGGTGACAGATGTGGAACTGAGAGAGCATAAAGTAAGTAGGAGAGGAGCAAAGTGCTGAAAAAGAGCGGAATTTCACTACAGAGGATGGCTTGTAGGCTATGAGACAGCTTCCAGGCTGAGTGACAGTAAATCTATTGTCATTTAGTTATTAAGCAAAATTATTTATTTACTAAACAAAACAATATCATAATAAGTGAGAGAGACAGAATAAGAAATCTGTGAGTGAACCCGTACTGGGCTGGTTCGCTGTTCCTTGTTGTGTTGCTCGTAGCACACCAGCAGAAGGTGATTTGGCCCATGGTATCTCTCCCCTGGCAGTCCCTTCTGTGCCTGGGACATTGTTTGAAGTGGTCAAACACTCTCCTTCCCTCTGGATGGTGATGGCAATGGTGTGTCTCAGTCCTGAGTGACCAAGTGGCATCCCCAGAGCCATCGAGATACCAGTGAGCTTTAACTGAACCTGCCCTGGGAAATGTTGTACCTTTGGGTATTGACATGGAGGGAAAAATGTGGTTTCTGACGGGTAATAAACTTGTGCTTTTCCTTTTGCACAGGATTTATTGGACCATTCCTGCACATCTGGAAGTGGTTCTGGGCTTCCTTTCTTGGTGCAAAGAACGGTGGCTCGCCAGATCACGCTTGTGGAGTGTGTAGGTGAGCACAATCCCTGTTCACACCTAGTGCCAGGGCTTGGCAAAAGCAGGGAGAAGGCTTTATCTGCCCTCACAATTAGGTGGCAGATAATCAATTAATGGATGGAACTCTTCACGCTTCAGCTTAGGGAATAGGCTTGGGTTTGCAAAGTGAAGGGAAAAAATTCCTTCCAGTCTGTGCAGAGGAGAGGGGCAAATACCATCTGTGCTTTATGACTGAAAAAATTAAGCCTTGTTCGGTCAGGTGATGTTAGAAAATCCAAACAAGCCTGGCTTGTCTGCTTTGGGAAACAACCATGTGTTCATTGAGTGATGTTCAATTAGAAAACTTTACAGTTAGAACAAAGATTGTCTGGATTTGAGATCTGGAGTTGAACCCTCAAGCAAAGTGGCTAACGTGACATTTACAAAACCAAAACAAACCCAGCCCTTTGATTCTGGGCCCATAAAGCAGGAAGAGAGTGTTTTGTCACTTGCTCTGTGATGGTTCTTTGGGTCGGTGCAGGTGATGATGGGCTGGTGCTGCTCTTGTCCCCCTGCAGAGTAAGTCTCTCCAGTAAGTCTTCCCTTAAAACTCTTCTGGGTTTATTTTTTTTTCCAGGATTTCAGTGTTAATTTTAAGGATCCATTAATTATTTTTTCTTCAGCATATATATATTATTAATGGAATATTGTTAAATTTGAGTTAAGTAATTTTAGGAAGCATTGGGTCAAAGATACCCTGAGGCAGCCCACTGAGAAGTGGCAGAAAGCGTTTGCAGGGGGCATCAAAGTGTATCAGTGGGGTACTTGGGCCACGGCTGCTCAGTTTCCATCCTACCATCCATCCTGTCTCCTTCTGCCCTGTGGAGATTGGTACTTGACAACTTTTACTGTGTTTTCTTCCCCCACCAGGAAAGGGCCGTTATGGAGAAGTTTGGAGGGGTCAGTGGCAAGGAGAAAATGTTGCTGTGAAGATCTTCTCTTCTAGAGACGAGAAGTCCTGGTTCAGGGAAACTGAATTGTACAACACTGTATTGCTGCGGCATGAAAATATTTTAGGTGAGTAGGGCAACCGTGTCCACGTATCCCAGAGGAGCTGGTGGAAAGGTGAGGTAAGGGGGCAGCTGGCTTGCAGAGCGCTGTGGGTTGGCCAGGTGTCTTGCAATGTGCAAGATAAGGTTCATGTGTTTGCAATAAGTAGTTGAAGGGACGTTTTAAGGGGTAGACTTGCCAGGAGGGTGCTGTAGTCTGAGTCTCTCCTGGAGAAGGTGTTGCAGTGACCGTACATCACTGTCCTGCAGCGCTCGGGCCAGCAGCAGTCAGCCCGAGTAACGTGCTGTGTGTAGAGGAGCCTGGTGGGGCCACAGACTCGCAACCCCCCCCTGCGGCTCCCCTTGCAGGGCAGCCACACGGCAGAGGAGGTAGCGCAAGGTGCTGGGTGGAGAAGTTCAGTGGACCTTGGTGTTCCTCTAGCTTCAGCTCACCTGGGAGAAATGAAGGGAGAAAAAGTGGGGGGGGGTGTATATAATGAGATTGAAATTTTTAAATACTTTTCCTCATGCCTGAATGAACTGAGGTACAAATCCTGTTCTGCTCAGGGTCAAACTAAGCTCCTTTGCTGTTAGAAGTTCAACTGTAGTTATCCCTTCATGATGCATCTCACTTCCTTGTAAATGTGAAATTGTGATGATTTGGGGTCTTCTGCATCCCTTCTACCCTGTGAGCTCAGTTCTGAGAGGTTAGGAAATGGCTTTTTTGTGTGGCGAGCCATGGCTGAAGATTAGGCAGCCCCTTTGATCCCTGGTCACTGTGACCTCCTTTCACTGGTGTGCCACCTCCACAGATAAAAGCAGCAGCTTGTTTTCCCAGTCCTGACACCCTCACCAGTGATCTGTCTGCAATCAGTTTTACTGGGGCTCCTTATTCTTGTTTCCTGCCAGAGAATATTCTTTGGCTCCACAGCTCACCCTGCTAGATATTTGTCTAATGTTTCCTGGAGCGGTTCCTTTGGTACTGCAAAAATAATTTGGTGCCCTCCTGAAATGTGAGTTATTGAACTTCCCTTCCCGAGAGAGCAAGTAACTTGGCTGAAATTACATTTCGTGTTTCCCGTGTTCCTCTGTCTGTGTTTAGTCTTTCTTGATAACTGTCAAATTTGTCGGCTATTTTATAGAATTTTTTTAGCTGCGATATTAAACAATATCAGGAATTACCAAAGCATCACATTGTGCAGAAATCTGAATCCAGGAGAGAGAAAGATAGTGGGTGTTCTTCCTGACAAATGTCCTGTGTGGGCTTTTAATAAACATGATTTGTTCCTCTAGCTTGGGAATAAAGCTGCTGTTGCTCCCCAGCTGAAGCCGTTGGGGTCAGTGGAGTGCTGACACACGCCACGTTCACAGGTGTCAGGCAGGGAGCTGCTCTGACATTTTGGGTACAGGTTAAAGGCACCGCATTTTTGAAAGCCGTTTGTGAGTTTGAAAGAGAAATTTTTCTCTGTTCCTTTGTTGAAAATGGCTGTGAAATGCAGTTGTGATGCATAAAGGTGCTGTGCCTCGCTCCACCGGGGAAGCACGCTGCGCACCAGTTGAGCTGTACTATTTGAAGCAGCAGAATGGCCATTCTCTGGGCTTTGGTGCTGGAAACTTCTCCGCCCCAAAGTCCTACAAAAAGAAGGACAAAAAATGGAAAAAAAAAAGTATGTGGTCCTAACAAGTAGTGGTGTTTGGGGTGACTGGCAGTGTATAGAAATACATTCTTCTGAATAGATTAGAGTCTTAGAGTTCTGGAACATCAGCTCTTTTTTCATCACGGTACTACCTGCAGTCTGTTTTCAGCACAGTGCAGTCCTGGAAAAGCTGTAATTAAACAGAGTTTTAAATTGCAAGAGGGGCCTATTGATTTTTTCCTTAAGGGAGTCTTGAAGTAGCTTTTTCATTACATTGTTGTTTCTGCGTTTTCTTTCCTCCCTTTCTAGGTTTTATTGCATCTGATATGACTTCCAGAAACTCTAGTACCCAGCTGTGGCTGATCACCCACTACCACGAGATGGGCTCCCTGTACGACTACCTGCAGCTCACCACGCTGGACACCGTCAGCTGCCTGCGCATCGTCCTCTCCATAGCCAGTGGGCTCGCACATTTGCACATCGAGATCTTCGGAACCCAGGGGAAGCCTGCCATTTCTCACCGGGACTTGAAGAGCAAAAATATCCTCGTCAAGAAAAACGGGCAGTGCTGCATAGCGGACTTAGGTGAGCCCATTTCAGTCCTGATGTACTCGGTGCGTTCCTGCAGAAATCAAACGGATTGGATAACTCAACCGTAAAAGTTTTAAGATTGCTTTAAGATGACTGTACCATGGTCTGATGTTCCCCTGAAGGTGTGTGACAGCCGCTAGATGGCACTTACAGCTTAGAAAAGCTGCTCCACTGCAGAGGCAGCAAGGGCAGCCTCTCAGTCCAGCAGCACAGTGAACATTTTGGACTTTTTCTTGGGCTTATGTTGTTAAATCCCATTCGTGGATCCTGGAGGCAGCAGCTCTCAGGCTTCAGCTCATTTCTGAACTAATAAATGTTCTTCCACTTATACTAAGAACTGTGTGCTCACCGTCCCAAGCTCTGGGGGTCCCTCCAGCTTGACTCTTTTGCTTGATAATTCAGAGCTGGGTCCTCTGTGACCAGCTGGTTTTGGACCCTGAGCTGGTGGATGCTGAGAAGCAGTTGCCCAGTGTGGCTCGTTCACACTGTGGGCCTGACAATAATTCTTTTTTCTCTTCTTTTTTTCTGGAGACAAGGGAGAAAATAGCCAGCTGTTGTAGAATAGCAGCACTGGGGAGTCATTGCCTGCACAAAATGGGTGGTGGGAGGTGGGATTATTTTCAGTTGCTGTTCCATGGTGTAGCTGCTGTCACTTTTGCCTGAGGGATGTCAGGGACGCAGGGAACGCATGAAAGCCACACACCGAGGCCTCTCTAAGCTTGTACAATAAGTGAAAAATGGAGCAGGAGGTTGAAAATACAAAACTTCAGAGACTGGCTTTTAAAGAGCCTTGTAGCTCATGCTGAGGAGGGGCGGCACATCCTGGCATTGACTGATGTCACACTAGTAAAGTGAAATCTACTGCCTTATTAATGTAGAGGCATCAGATATTTGAGAAGTTCTTTGAGAGAGCACAGCAATAAACATTTCCCAGTTAGTTTCTGTGGTGCTAAAACAGCTGTTTTTTAAAATGTGAACACCTCAGGTGTGTATCTGACCTGTGCTTCATTTGTTCCCTTCACATAGAGGAGAGTTGCCAAAGAGTTTATTTCTTCTGCCATGTGTTCACCCCCTTTTTTCCTGTGTAACTTTGACTTTTTTTTCTCCCCTGGTCTCCTCTTCTGTTTTCCAGCACACACAGCATATAAAACAGAAAAAAGGCACTTAGAGACTGGTAGCTCGTGGAAGGATTCAGTCCGGCTGCCCAGAGCTAAGCCAAGCCTGGGTTCTTTAAGTCACACCAGGTTCTGGACTTGCGATGTGCCTGCTAAGAGTCGCTGTCAGCTCTGAAAAAGGGCGATAAAGCAGCTTTGATGCTCGTCTTGTAACTGCCTGTCTTGCTGGCAGCCTGGATGCCGCAGCGTGGCTCGGGGCTCACTGTGGTCCTTCTCCTGGCACCAGTGCAGGAGCTTCGTGAGGTGGCTGTTGTCCCTTGGCCAGCTGGATGCCAGCATCTCCAGCAGCAGCTTGAGCCTCGGGAGCTGCAGTTACAGAATTGGCTGTTTCAAATAAAATCATAGTCATCCAGGCCAAAAGGGACCCCCAAAGGTCATCTAGTCGCACCTCACTGCAGTCGCAGGGACACCCCCAACCAGCCCAGGTTGCCCAGGGCCTCATCCAGCCTCACCTTGAATATCTCCAGGGCAGGGGCCTCAGCCATCTCCTTGGGCAATCTTCTCCAGTGTTCTGCTACCCTTAGAGTAAAGAAATTTTTCCTAATATCCAACCTAAATCTACTCTTCTCTAACTTAAATCCATTGCCCCTTGTCCTATCACAGCAGGCCTTTGTGAACAGCCCCTCCCCAGCCTTCCTGGAGCCCCTTTAGGTACTGAAAGGCTGTGATTAGGTCTCCCCGGAGCCTCCTCTTCTCCAGGCTGAATACAGGCTGAAATACCTTCTAGCTAGGCAGAAACAGTGTGATAAAGTCCAAGGATGGACGTCAGCCTGGCTTCAGTCTGTCAGTACTGGGGAAAAGTTCTGCCCCTCCAAAGCAGTTGACGTGCAGGGTGACAGGGCTCCGTTGAGCAACCTCGGAGAGCAGCAGGGTAACGCTTAAACCAGAAGGAGGAGAAGGCCAGCCCTCCTCTTGCGCCCTCCTTCCCCTGCCCCATCCGCAGCCAGTGGAGAGTGTCTGCTCAAAACCAGCGCTGCTGTTTGAGGAAGATGCAGAAACTGCTGACAGAACAGACTTGCTCCGTGCTTGTTTCTAGCACATACTCTGCTATCCCAAAGAGGTTTTTTGGTGTCCTGAAAACCCGTGCGTTCCAGCAGTCTGGATTCCCTTCAAGCTTTTTCTTCTTCTTTTCCCTTTTTAAAGAATTAGTGTATTACAGAAGGGCTTCTCCGGCCAGCAGTTACGGTCCCCTATGTAAAATGTGTCCTGGGATCTCCCGAGGTGGAGAGAAGCTGAAGCGGGTCCGTGTCTGCTGCTGAACCCCCTGCGCAGCGCGGGTGCCACCGCCGTGGGGACCCGATTACAACACGGCCGTCCCCTCACCCTCTTGCAACACGCTCTGGTTTGCAGCGTGGGGGATGCTGACTTCATCCCTCGGCCTTGAGCCTTTGACCTGTCGCTCCGTCGACCCTGTTTTGCCCCAGTTGGATGCAGCTTTTATCAGTGTTCTCCCGAGTCTTGACGTCTTCAGACTTCGCCAGGCAATCTGTTTTCTAACCTTTGTTTCCAGTGTGCGAGTTGTGCTGCTTTGAAATGGTGTAATCCATGTGCGCTGTGTAATATGCATGGATAGAAACCTAGGCGAATTCATAAGTGTTTTAAGCGTGTAAGGGTATGCTGTCTGTGTGTATAAACACACGCAGCTGCCAGAGTGGCTTTTTACCCAGAGGGCAGGCTTCCCGAATGAGCGCAGCAGCCCCGGGCCAGTGGATGGTATCTGCCAGGAGGTGCCAGAAGCAGTGCCGGAGCAGCTTGAAAGTACTTCAAGTGCATTGAAAGCGTAGGAAAGCATTTTCCAGATCTTTGTTACAGTGAACTACAGACTGGGGGTTTCAGTGGTTGGGGTTTTTATTTGTTTGTTTGGATTTTTTGCGTGGTTTTTTTTTTTTTTGAAAGAAAAGTAACGATCTGGTGATAGGTTAATTTCTTTGTGGGACTGAATTAAACAGTTTTTTTCAAGTTCCCTCTAAAAGATGCTGAGATTAAATAGCATATGTTATCCTTGCAAGAGTTGTTGAGGAAATTAGGGAGAGTTTGTGTCGTCTTTGCCATTGCTTGGTTATGTCATGCACCTCTTGCTGTTCAATTTGCAGGGCGCTCTGTTTACCATGGCAAAACCAGTACTCTCTGTGTTTCCAAATTTATAGTAATTTAGTCCCTCACATAATGTTCTTTGCTTAAATGTTTAGTAATTAGTAGAAACCAGGTAGAGTGGTTCTGACTGACTCATTTCAGATCAGCTTGAGGATGTTTATTTTTCAAGCTACTGCAAATACGGTGTTTTTTTATTTCCCAGCTTTATTTTTTAACTTGCGTGTATCCATCATGCAGTGTTTTTCTTCTCTCTTCCCCGCAGTTCGGATACATCCACCTACCCAAAAGTTCTATAAATAAATTTGAATGCTGGGTAAAATTGTTTTCTTCCAAGTAACAGATGCTGGGCCTTCTGTGTGTACGTGCCTGGAGCGCTGGTGACATCCAGTGGCTGCAAAACACTTAATGACCACGTTTTGCAATCGTGCAATGACATGCTTAATGGTAATCCCTGGGGAGATAATTGGTCTAAGTTTACGGCCACAGAGGCTGTTTTTGATGGCCGCTTTGGGGCTGACCCACTTGGTCCCTGGGCAGTTGGGACTCTGGGCTCCTTCTTCATAAGAAGCTGCCTGATGGCTGTCACTGCTCGCGTGGAATTGAAATACACACTGCTGTGGTTTGGGGGACTTACCAGAGAAGTGTTTTTTCTGTCCCTCAGGCCTTGCAGTAATGCACTCGCAAAGCACCAACCAGTTGGACGTGGGGAACAACCCCCGAGTGGGTACCAAGCGCTACATGGCTCCGGAGGTGCTGGACGAGACGATCCAGGCAGACTGCTTCGACTCCTACAAAAGGGTCGACATCTGGGCCTTTGGGCTGGTCCTGTGGGAGGTGGCCAGGCGCATGGTTAGCAACGGTGAGTACCGGGGCTCCTCAGCCTGTCTGTGGAAGGGGTTAACAAATGGTAAGTTGTGCCCAAGCTGGGCAGTAAGTCCTGGCCCTGCAGAGTATTTTGCCTCCTGACCCGCTGCTGCCTGTGCTGAAGCTGCTGGGACGCTGGGTGCAACGGCCGAGCACCGCTGTCCTTTGCGTTAAGGCAGAGAAGAGAGTCCCCTGCTAAGTTCTGAGAAATAATTCCTACCAAACAGTCAGTTAACATCTTAAATCATAAAGTCTCTAAACTTTTTCCGCCTGTCATTAAACCGTAATGAATACTTGTAGGTGGCTGTTTCTGCAGACTGGCGCTGTACTCGGTGTGTTGGCAAACGTGTGCCACGGGCAGTTAGGAGGACTTGCTCCTGGCATTTCCCAATATCTGGAGACCTCTGGGTTGCAGTTCACGTCAGCATGAGCGCCTCGAGAATTTAAGCTGTAACTTCATTGTTTTCAGTGCGGTTTTATGTTCTGCACTCTGTCTCAGCAGCCTGTGAGCTCTCTAGTTCGCCAGTTGCCCCAGTACGGTGGGGTTACTGGGCAGGGGCTGAATTCACCATGCAAAGGGTGATGCTGTGCTGGGCTGCGTGCTTGCTCCTGCACAGTCTGTGCCGTGTCGTCAGTCTGAACGTGGCAGTTTTCCTGCGTGATGACAAACCATCACCTGTGAGCTTTTGAGGTGTCTATAATTTGTTACCAGTCTGGAATTTTGTGTAGTTTGTCTGGAACCTGGCTTGCTGCAGTGCTGTTCTGCAGGCTGGTAAACCTTTGTGGAGTACTGGATGGCTTGGTCTCTTTGTATATGAATATAAGTTTAATACTTGTGTATGTACATAATAGATACAAAAATACACACAGTGTTACCCTCTTGCAATGAAAATTCCCCCAAATGGTACCTGTTGTTTAAATAATCCTGTGCCCAGGTGTTGACAGCTCTGTCCTGTGGCAGTAACTGTGGGTCACACACAGCTTCCCTTGTACTTCTAAACTTCCAGTGAGCTGTAGGTGAGCTCGGGCCGTGCTGGTGCTCCTGGTGACGGTGGGACACTGGGCAGGGACTGTGGAGCTGCTGAGGAGGGGAGGTCCAGGGCTTCTCTGACTGGAGGCTGAGCTCAGCGCCACCACGGCAGCACGCTTCACACTAACGCAGATGTTTTGTGATGCCTGAAGTCTAAGATGATGGTGATCCTACAGCCAGGGCACTCCTTTCCAGGTGCTCGGTATTTCTGGCTCTTGCCACAAGTGATTAATTTCCCTTTTTTCCTTCCTCGCTCTAAACAAGAGCACACATTTCCTCTCAGATCCAGGGTCTGGCTGTGTGGAAACCATGACTTCCCCAGGTGGACACTGGGATGGCCCTGTTTGACCCGTGGGGAGGCTCTGGTTCGCAGGAGCAGGGTGGTGGTGACTTAGGTGGGCTTGACTTCTCAGTTAAGCTCGGCTGGGAATTGTTGGTGCTGTCCCATGGGGAGGGACACGTGTCATCTCTGACGGGATGGACGTGCAGGGTCTGTTCCACTGAGTCAGCTGGCAGATCCTTCCAGCATCTGAAGGGAGCTACAGGAGAGCTGGGGAGGGACTCTGTCAGGGAGTGTGGCAATAGGACAGGGGGGGATGAAGATGAGAGCTGGGGAAGAACCTCTTTGCTGTGAGGGTGGTGAGAGCCTGGCCCAGGTTGCCCCGAGAAGCTGTGGCTGCCCCATCCCTGGAGGGGTTCAAGGCCAGGCTGGATGGGGCTTGGAGCAACCTGGGGTGGTGGGAGGTGTCCCTGCCCAGGGCAGGGGGGTTGGAACTCCATGATCTTTAAGGTCCCTTCCAACTCTAACCATTCTATGATAGTCCTTCAGCTCTTGGAGACTCTGAAGTTGTAAGCTGGCTGATAAGTCTGATAGTTTTCAAAAATTTAAAATTGTAGTTTTAATTTTTTAAAAGTTTATTTTTACCTTTTTTTTTTTTAATTTAAGAAAAGACATATCTGCTGTTCCTCTAGGTGACACGGTGATTCTCAGTGCGTTTCTGTTGTGGCTTAGTCTGAGGAAGATGCAGCAGGAAACTCCTTTGCCACAACCCGAGCTCACTTGTGTATTGTCCTTGTGCCGTAGCAGGAACCACTCAGCGTGTCTCTCCGTACCTGAGAAATGCGATATAAGCCCCTAAACCAGTGTTTTGCCCTCTTTAGATAGAGCAGTGGTTGGTCGGTACTTTTGGATGCGCTGCCTCCTTGCAGTGGAGGATCCTTCCGTCCCAGCTCCTGCAGCTCTGTTCCTGGGGGAGCTTCTCTGCCCTGCCCAGACTCGAGATCTCGTTGGTTTGTACTAAATGGCAGGAGCCGAGAGGCGGTTGCTGCCCGTGGCTGTGTCTGCCAGGCTGTGTCAGTGCTGGGTCTCTGGAACCTCCGCTGCTCCAGCAGCTCTAGCCGTGCCGGCACGGGGGACACTGATGTGGAAGTGACCGGGAATACAGGTGAAGGAGACGATGCCCTGTGTGTCAGCTCCAGCTGGTGTGTGTAGCAAAAAGCCAGAAACTCCAGGGCAGAAAAACCCCATGCATGAAGCTGAATAGCAGAGGACATCCAGAAGTGGCCAGCTGTGGGATGCAGGGTCCGCTCTTGGGGGGGTGTCAGGGGTGTGTGTGTGTGAAGGGAGCGTGCCACAGGTTGGTGACAGCTCTGCTGCGGGATGCTGTGGGCTGGAGGTTGTGGTGGCTCGCTGGCGGGGCCGGCGGTGGTCCCCCGGGGCCCGTGGTGCCTGGCGAGGGTGGCTGGGAGCGCTCTGACCACAGCACTGGAGTAAAGGCTGCGCCTGCTGCATCTCCACTGCGTCGCTGTGTGTCTCAAACAGCCGGTGGTACAGCCCGGGCTTCGGAAAGAGCACAGGAAAATGGGGAATTAGAGCCGGACTCCCAGGGATGAAGGTCACCTGGAATAACCCTAACGGCCCGGGAAGCGCTCTCGGAGCCACAGGAGGTGGATCCAGAGCTCTGTGTGCTCTGTGTGCCACTCCTGTAAAGCCTCTGCTTGAGCCCAAAGGGAAGTGGGTGCGCGGGGGCTGCCTGCCTTTGGGGGTCTCACCATAAACCTTACTGGTGTTGCAGGGGGAGTGCGAGCACAGGAGTGCAGCCCTCCCGGTGATGCTGGGTGTGCGCAGTAAGGAGGTGCTGGGAGGAGGAGGGTGGGTGGTGCTTCTTCCCCCAGCATGGGATACAGCCCCTGTGTCTGCGTCCCTGTGGGCACAGCGCGGGGCAGACCCCACGGGCTGCTGGGGCGCCAGGCTCTCGGCTGCCCTGCTGCATTCGAAGGGAGCTGGAGTCTCCTCGAGACGCTCCTCGTTCCAGCTAGCTGCCACGGGTAGGGACATTGAGGATCTGTGGGATCTTCATCTCCAACAGAACAAGAAAGCCAAGTCCCACCACTGTAGCAAAGCTTGAGAACCTCTTTTCAACTTCAGTGTATCCGAAACAACAGCAATTCTCCTGGAGCTCATGTGCCCCTGAGTGCGGGACAGCTGCCCCTCCGCTAAAAGGCGGGTTTACAGTTGTTCTGCTCTTCACTCGGGGACACAAAGGGGATGAAGGGCCTCGTTTGCTTGGGGTTTTTCCAAGCTGCTGACCCAAATGCCTTGGCTTTTGAGTGTTGGCTTTTAAATTGGCCTCCAAAGAAAGCTGGGCTCCCTACGGACCCTTGGTGAGCTTAGCCTGCTCACAACAGCCGCTGCCCGCGTGCCTTCAGCAGGCAGGAGGCTCGTCAGCCTGCCAGCTCTGTCAGCACACAGACTCCTGCTCCAGCGCAGAACCCTGGGGAATGCCCGCGGGCGCTCAGGTGTGCTTTGGTGGTGGGTGCTGCCAGCTGCCATGGGCATTTCACCGGTAGCAGCAGGAAATAGTCACCTGAGGCACCAGTGGCGGGGTCTGGAGATGCTGAGGCGCTTATTGGGCTCTCAGGAACCACAGCAGCGTGCAGAGGTGTGCTAAGCTACTGACATCTGTACCTCTGCTACAAGAAATGCCAGTTTTGTGGTAAAAACTCCACGCGTTGTAAAAGAGGGCCTGTTGGCAAATTAACTTACTTTTTGTCATTTCAGGTCAAGCATCTGCAAAGTACAGATAGTTCTTACTTGGTGGAATTGCAGCATGAGCCAATTAATTAACGTTCTGGGTAGAAAAAGCTGTTTGATAGCTGCTTGACACTCTGGTGTTAACTTCTGAAAGATTGTTGTGCTTAGACGGCTGGGTCACCTTTCTGTGCAGAAGTGCTGTTGCACTGCCACAGCCACTAATTAACACCTCTCTTGTTTGTGTCCCACCAGGTATCGTGGAGGACTATAAACCGCCGTTCTATGACTTGGTTCCAAACGACCCCAGTTTTGAAGACATGAGGAAAGTGGTCTGTGTAGATCAGCAACGGCCCAACATTCCCAACAGATGGTTCTCAGACCCTGTAAGTGGTTCAGGAGACACCAGCCAAGCCTTCTGCTTGGGGAAGTTGCTGTCAGCTATCACTGAAAATTGAAACGGTCTCAGTGCCGCTTGGCGGGGGTGTTACCTGGGCAGATTTTTGGGAACGTGCTAGCATGGGCCTTCATCTTGCAGCAGGAAGGAAAAGCTCTTAAACCTGAGCTATTCTCAGATCAGCCTTTTAGCGGCATGGTGTAACAATAAAGCTGCTCTTCCCGTGTTGTTATTCTGTCTCTGAGGGGACATTTCTTTAAGGGCAAAGTAGCCTTTCTGTGGCTTCTAAGTGTGCAGGTGTAGAGCAGAATTAGGGATGAGGGACTAGCCTTTTGGAAGGCCAGTGCTGAAGTTTATTTTTCGTGGTCAGAATCAGCCTGGACTCTCCAGGTTGACCCGCTGGGAATCCCACCTGGGAATCCTGGCTGTTTAAATCTGCGCTGGGCGCGACGAAATCACAGACAGAAAGTCTCTGCCTCTTCTGGCCTCCTTCCCTGGCCTTGCAGGAGTCACTTTTGTTGAAAAGGGAGTCTGTAGAACGTTTTCTTCATTAGGAAGAAACCAAACTCTGTTTAAGACTAGAGTAGCTCCTCGCTCAGTCAGCCCCTTGTCTAGGCATTCTCCTGGGTGAATCAATTTATCAAACTTGGGTGTTTTTCCAGCTCTGGAAAGCTGTGTGTGCTAGACAGCAGCAAACTGCCTGTAGACCCTGAACACAGAGCCTTAATAAGGCAATAAACCCTACTGTGCTAGTGCTCCACCCCGTCTGGTGCTTCCTTGGCTTGTGATGTGTGCGCTTACCTGTGTGTTTCCTCTGTTATTCCTTTCCCAGACACTGACATCCCTGGCCAAGCTGATGAAAGAGTGCTGGTATCAGAACCCCTCAGCGAGACTAACAGCCCTGCGAATCAAAAAGACTTTGACCAAAATTGACAATTCCTTAGATAAACTGAAAGCTGACTGTTGACCTTCTTCTCGTGGTGCTCTCCTGGAGGGAAGGCGCGTCTCTGGCCCAGGAGCAGCCTGGCCGGGCGGTTGACACGAGCGGTCCCCACGTGGCAGAAGCTCTTCCCGAGCCTCTGGTGGGGAGACGTCGGACTTTGCTCAGTGACTACAACGGGCATTTCACGGAGGGTCAAGCTCTAAGGACTTGTGTTGGATGGACTGTTGCAAAGGTAGTGGCCTGAAGGAAGACAGAGAAATCCTAAGACAAGATCAGGGCATTAAATAATGGCTTTGAACAGCTTTTTTTTTCTTTTGTTGTTTTTTTTTTCTTTTTTTTTATTATTATTTTTTTAATTCTCCTAATCACTCCCAGGGCGAACACGTGGAAGTGGTAAATTTTAATCAGCAATATTGCCTGTGCTTCTCTTCTTTATTGCACTAGGAATTCTTTGCATTCCTTACTTGCACTGTCACTGTTAATTTTAATGACATGACTTGCCAAAAATCTGATTGGCTGTGTCCTACATTGAGCTATGCCTGAGTAATAGGAAACGAATTTGGTAAACTGAAAATGTAACTGTCAGATTTTAGCTGCATTTTACACGTGTACTGATGTTTACAATAATGCTGAACATTAGGAATTTCTCGTTTATACAAAACTTGCAAATTATTTATTACTAGTGCACTTGCCAGTTTTTTAAACTGTAAATAAGTGCATAAAGTTAAAGCTTATTTTTATGTGGCCTCTTTCATGATTTCTTACACAGATGTTTTTGTAACACGATATAACCTGAAACATGACTTGTTTTCTGTATTATCATATTACAACTTGATAGTCACATTTTAAGTGCTTCACATTTGTAGGTGTGTGGTCTGTAACATATTTTCAGTTCAGATATGGAACATATATATAGCCATTACCCACACGACGTCGTGTCTAGTATCTTACTGATCTAGAACAGGAAAGCAACGGAGGAATTAACTAGAAGTTTAGGTCATGAATGCTGTGGGGAAAATGCATTTTATTTCTTCTAAGCTATATAATATGCATTTAAACTCTGCCAGAAAAATAACTATTTTGTTTTAATCTACTTTTTCTATTTAGTAGTTATTTGTATAAATTAAATAGAATGTTTTCAAGTCAAACAACAGTGGTTTAGTTCTCTTACTGCCTGTTAGCAGCCGAGGAGTGGCAGGAGCAGCGGGTCTCCAGGTGCCCAGAGCTGGCCCTGTCGGCGCTGGGGCCACCAGCAGGCGTGTGCCTGTGTCCATGCGGGCAAAGAACCCCGGGACCGGGATAGTAATGAGCCCTTTGCTCCTGTTTCCTCGCCAGGTAAAACCCTTCTCTGAGGTTCCCTTCGGTGCTTTGAGTCTGCCCCGTTCTGCTCTCCTCGTTCTCTGTAGCTTTTCCTTCTCGGCCCTGGTTTTCTGTGTCCCGCTCTGGCCAAGTGCCTTTGCTTTCCTGCATCTCTGGTGCAGAAAGAGCAGCCAGGTTTGTGGGGTGGGGACTGCATGGGATGGGGACTGCATGGTGCAGCAGCTCTGCGGGGCGGACTGCAGGGGTACCTGTTCTGGGTCTCTCAGTTACACTTGATGAGGATCTGGGCAGATCTAGTGCTGCAGAAAACCATAGGAAAAGCGGGATGTGATTGGTTTTTATTGCTAGTTCTTAAAAGGAACTCAAAGGCTGGGTTGTTGGGATGTGATCTGGTTTGCCTTAAGCTGGTTTGTGCCTGTGATGTGCTGGGCCAACTCCTCGGTGCCTGTGGCCGGGGAGAGATGGCATTTCAGCAGTGACCGGGGGGAGTCACCCCGCTGGGCTGCAGGTTCTGTGTGAGCAGATGACACCGGTGACAGGGAGCGGCTGCGTCAGCCCTCACTCTCTGACCCCACGTTTTGCCTGGAGTTCTGCAGTTCCAGGTGCCTGGTGCACACACGTAAGTATTTTCTTCACCTGCATGTGGTGGAGCGGGCAGCAGTATCTCAAACAAAGGGGAAGGGAAGCTTGTGCTCGGAGGTGGGGACGGGGGATGTCTGGGCAGCGGGCTGGGTGGCTCTGCAGAGGGACGGGGACAGGGTGTGCTCGGTGTGCGCTGTGAGATTGAAGGGGTTTGGGTTTTTCCCCCGAGCTGGCTCATCTCTAGCATTTCCCCGTGCAGGTGTTGGAGGGGAGAGACGCTCTGTCGGGCTGGTGGTGGATGACGGTCCTGGCTGAGCTGGTGGTGCTCATCTCAGACGCTGCCCTGCTGAGTCACAGCCTCTCGCTGGGCCTTAGGGAAGGTGGGCGTGAAAAATGTGTGATCTGGCTCTTCTTCAGGCTGTGGCATCTTCCGAGAAGTGCTGTGTCTGTGGAAGAACAGCGTGGCTTCAGGTTGGAAACAGCTCTGCGTACGTGTATAGGTACACATATGTATGTGTGTGTGTATGTGTGTGTGTATGTATATAATCTGTCTACTCAGCTGTCTGTGGAGGTGCGAGGTCTCCAGCAGCAGCCTTGGGTACCACTCAGGGTTGCTGGGGCGCCGTGGGATGCCACAGAAGGGAAGCCCCCGGCTCTGCAGGGGCTCTGCCAGGGACCACTGGCCTCTGCTGAGTTTGGGTGCGGACCTGCCTGAGGAGCTTCACCGTGGATTAAAAGTGGAGCCCTGGCTCTCCCTGCCCGTAAGGCGGGGCTGAGCAGCTGAAGGATGAAGGCACAGACCATCGGAACAGCCCGGTAACATCCCCTTTATCCCGTGTTAGGTAAAGAAGCTTATCCAGGCGAGCTGCTGGCAGGGTAGGGTGCAGGCTCTCGTGGATGTGCCGGACAAGGTCATTTGTGCTGGCAGCTTCCTTTGGCGTATCCAAACATCCAGGGCTTATTTCAAACAAAATTCACCTTCATGCTGTGCTAATGAAGGCCCAGGCTTTCACTGAGCTATTCAGAATGGTAACTTTTTTTCTTTTTAAATTAGGAGACTGTTTGGCAAACTTGAATCAAGAAAATGGAATAGAAAATAATCATAAGAAGTAATTTCTTAGCAATTTCTTGTCCCTTGACTTAGGGATAAGTCATCCATCACTGCTTTTCTCTTTGCCAGTTGCTGCTGAGGATAGTCGGGGCTCGTGCTTTCAGAAACAGGGCTGTTCTGAACAGCGTGGTTCTGAACTCTTGGGAACCAGGGCACGTGGGAAGGCGAGAGACGCAGCGGCAGCCAGTGAGGGGTTCTCGGTGTTATTTTACCTCTTTTTCAAGCCTTTGGATGGTCACGGGTGAGAATGTTGCTGCGTTCCCCCTGGGGTGCCCAGGCTGGGCTGTGGGGGGAGTTTCCAAGCAGCGTGCGCGATGGTAGCCCCCCTCTCCCCTGTGCTGTTTTCCCAGCGTGTTTATTAATCGGTGTTCCTCTGGTACCCCCATAAAATCTAGTCTTCTGAAGAGATTTGGCACGCTTCTTTATGTTTATAATCTGCCGCGTTCACTGCGTGTGGAGATGGCATGGGCGGTCCCGTGGTGGGAGCTGAGTCGTTCCCGTCTCCGGGGGGGTTTCGCCGCCCACGAGGGTCCGGGGCGGACCCCTGGCCCCACGTTGGGCCCTGTGCTGGAGACACAGCGAGGGGGGGTCTCGCCTGGCACAAACAAGCAGTGCCCCCGTGTGTCTGCCACCCAGCTGGGTGCAGGACACCTGCCAGTCACGGGAGGAGGAAGGGTGGGCACGAAACTTCAGAATTTGGGCGGAAGGTGGTTCCTTCTTGATGGGGGTTTCTCTTTTTCACACGCAGAAGGGTTGTTTGTCTGGTTGGTTTGAAGGGAGACCACCTGGGAACAGCGGGTGCTGGGGAGACCTTCTAGCTCTGGGGAGGCTCTGGGAGACCTTCTAGCGGCCTCCCAGTACCCGAGGGGGCTACAGGAGAGCTGGGGAGGGACTCTTGATGTGGGGGGGAGTGACAGGATGAGGGGTAATGGCTTCACTGAAAGAGGGGAGACTGAGATGAGATGTGAGGAAGAACCTCTTTGGTGTGAGGGTGGTGAGGCACTGGCCCAGGTTGCCCTGAGAAGCTGTGGCTGCCCCATCCCTGGAGGGGTTCAAGGCCAGGCTGGATGGGGCTTGGAGCAACCTGGTGTGGTGGGAGGTGTCCCTGCCCAGGGCAGGGGGTGGCACTGGGGGGGCTTTAAGGTCCCTTCCAACCCCAACCATTCTATGACCCTTGGTCGGGGACAGGCTCTGCTTTGAGCCGTGTCCTGGGGACTCTGCCTGGTGCAGCCTCTGGCCAGCGGCTGCTCTCAGTGTTGCTGCAGGGAAGTCCCCAAGGCTTCCTCCTGCTTCTCTATAATTTTCTTTGCAGACTTTCTGTGCTGGAAGCTTCCATGAAAAATACATACCAAGCCTTCTAGAACTTTGTTTATTTACTTATGCTATTTTGGTAGGGAGGGATAAGGAGGAATTCTCTTCCCCACAGGACACAAAGTCTGCTCTGCAAAAAGTTCAACCTGGTGGTGGTGCTTGGCGTTGGGGAAGGGAAACAAAGGTATTGCGGGTGCTGTTCTGTCTATAGAGAGAAAACAAACCTTCCTCAAACACAGAACACACTTGAAGCTAAGATTTGTGTGGGAAAAGCGAGCATTTCATGCCATGTAGAGTCAATGGTGAGCTGTGGCGGGTGGTCTCACTTGGCAATAAGCACCTTTATCCCCAGCTGGACTTTGTATCACCCATCTCTTCCTCCACAGGTCTCTGCAGCATCTCTTCCACTTTTCATCACCCAGAAACCCCCCAAATACCGTAAATATTTCAGATTCACGGCATAGATCCCTTTTCATTCTCAGAACATTCTCCTGGAAAAGCTGGAGCCTTAAAACGCAGCACCTGCGGCGGGTGGTGAGGGGCAGGGGGTGCCAGGGAAGTGGCCATCGCGTTACACTCTGTACAACATCGTCTGCCCCCGGTAAAGAGAGTGGGTCCTTAACACGAGTGCTTACAAGGAGCAAACTGAAAGGTGTAACAGGCAGCTGGTAAGAAC
This sequence comes from Pedionomus torquatus, assembly GCA_013398155.1. Taxonomy (NCBI): domain Eukaryota; kingdom Metazoa; phylum Chordata; class Aves; order Charadriiformes; family Pedionomidae; genus Pedionomus; species Pedionomus torquatus. The sequence goes on from VZRU01010731.1 coordinate 54,697, forward strand.
AGCAGGACTGCCGGCAGAGACGCTTGCCGTAGCTCGGGGAAAAAGAATGCCCATTTACCCCGGTTGGATTAATTACTGTGCGTGGATCTTTGATGCCTAGAGTTAGGAATAGCTGTGTATTCATCGTACCCTGGAGCTGTTTAAGCGAGGTGGAGCGCGGCGATGGTGTCCTCTGAGAGGCTCAGGACCTGCCGTGGATGTGTCCCACCAGCACCCCGGGGCCACGCCACGCTGTTTCAGCTGGCACTGAAAAGGGGCTGAAAACCACAGCAAACTGACTGCGTCCCGTCTCTTCTAATGAGGTTGTGAATTTAAAATCCGTGACTCCCCACCTTCCTTAGGAGAAAGAACATTGATAACAGTAAAAAAAAAAAAAAGACAACAGTATTTCACTGTTCGTAACTGCCCATAAAATGAGATAATCTTAAATTCTGCGAAAGCACCTTTTGAAGAATTGCCTGAGAACTCTTCTTGGTGTCCTCTGCTCTGTTGTTTGAGGAGCTGAGGTCACAGTGGAGGCCGTCAGGGAAGGGCTCTTGCCTTTTCTTTACTCCTTCCCCTGTTCCCTTGGCCTTCTCCAGCAGCCACCAGCCCAGGGCTCCTGTCCCCAGCGAGTCTCCTCTCACTGTGCTCCCCAGAGGATGGCTCCCAGATGGGCCACCAGCAGCTCCCTGTAGGAAATACCCTGAACTAGCCCCGATGGCCAGTGCCATCCTCATCCAGGGCCCGGGGCTGGGGGTAGGAGGGAGGGAAAGACTAGAAGAGCGCATTCTTCTCCACGCTGGCACAGAAGTGACTGGTGAGGACACCGTTAGGGGAACATCTCTAGCATCCATCCTGCTCTTCACTGGGATTAACAGATGGAAGGTCACGTCCTCGCTGTGGTGGGTCGGGCACAAGCTCAAACGCTGTTCTGGCCTTGGTTGGTGCTTCACGTTCCTCTGCAACCCGCCCTGGGTGGGCCTGCTCTGGCACGGGCTTGGACTAGATGATCTCCAGAGGTGCCTGCCAACCCCCCATCACTCTGTGCTTCACACCTGATGCTGCAGGAGGTGGCAGAGAGGAGCCAGGACCGGGCACCCCAGTGGGCAGCGTTGTCCTGCCTGGGCTCTGCCGCAGTGTCCCGTGGCCACCGTGGTGTCCTCCCCTGCGGCCACCCCCGTCTCCCCTGGCAGCACGGCGAGGAGCAGGGAAGCCAGAGCGGGTGAGGAGGAGGTGGCAGCATCAGTGGGGCTGGGGAGAAGGGGGGAGGCTGCCAGTCATCCCGAGAACAGAGGTAAGGAGCGGGGGGGCAGTCCCATTAGAGAATGAACTTTTCAATTACGCTAATGCTTTGGACACTTCTTATCCTGAATGATGCTGAAAGGTTCCCAGAAAGTTCCATCATTGCCCTCCTCATGGAAGCAGCACCCGCTCGGCTGATGTGAGCTCCTCAGCAGATTGATGGGCTGCAGTCAATGGGTTTCAGAGCTGCAGAGAGCCACGTTCTCGGGGGGGGGAGAAGTAGGACTTGTAATTGTACAGCAGTTCTTGGAACAGTCTGGGAGTTTTTTGACAATTTTTCTAATTGTCTAATTTTTCTAATGTTATTGCAGAAATGTACCGTTCTGATGGCAATTTTTGGAAGGTCTCATCGCATTTCTGGATGAAGAGGACACGAGGGAGGCAGGTGGCTCCAGCGCTGGGACACGGCCCGTGCTGCGGAGGATGAAAGGGAGCGGTACCTGCCGGCCGTCCTGGGGTGTCCCTGGGCTGCGTTGTGTTTTGCTTGTGCAAAATTTCAATAGGTCTTAGTTTTGTCCTGCTGTGGAGCAAAACAAATTACAAAACAAAATTCTTGTTTTCCAGCCAACCCTAGAAGTACTTCCAGTTGGCAAAGGTTTTTATGGTGTTACCCATTTCCACAGACTCTTAAATCCCCAGGATACGCTATTTCTGTCCTACTATGAACCATGCCATGCAAACATCTAACTTGGGAGCACGTTTGCCTCACAATAGCATGGTGGGTTTTTTTCCCCCATCCCTCGTTCTGTTGCTCCTTTGTTTTTTTTTTTTTTTGGTGTGTCAAAGGCCTGGTGAGGGTTAGAGACCAAGGGTGAAAGATCGCTGATGGAGAGCTGGGGGCCCAGCCTGGGCATCGCTGAAGCTCTGGAGACGCAGGAAGAGGTGAGTAAGGGGCTCTGCTCCCCGTCTCTGCCCCTCAGCCTGACTTTTCAGGTGGTTCCAGCCCATCCATGTGTTCTGCCTCCGCTGGGATGTTTCAGCAGGAGTCTTCCCCCGGACCGGGGGTGTCGGGGGGCAGCACTCGCTGCTGCACGCTCTTCTCTGTACTGGTAAGCACCAACAGAGGGGATCCTGCTTTTGGATCACAGCAGTCCAACTTGAATCCAGGCTGTCACCTTTTCTACCCTTGCTGCCTCTCGGAGCTCACCGCACTCCTGGCTGTAGAGCTCTGGCAACCTCTGAAAAACAAAAAGAGGCCAATGTTCAGAGCGTGAGCTGTGTGGAAAGGTAGTTAAGCAGATGTACGCTGTTGCCTTAGCAATGGGCTGTATTACCTGTTGTAAGAACCTCAGCTACGGCCCAGACTGGGCTGAGGCTGGAGGAAAACCACCCTGGGGTGCAAGTGAAGGGTTGAGAGGGCACCAGTGGGTTCTGCGCTGGGTCTCTTGCTTTCAAACTGTTTCAAACCAATTTAAAAATGTAAGCAGCTTGTAACTCTATCAACAGCTATAGCGACCTTTTGTTTGCATTACACTTCTTGAAGTAGGAGGTTAAGAGCTGGCAGACAATTAGAAACGTGTTGTTCCAGATGTCGCAGACAATCTTTTTTCATATGAAGTACAACAGCCTGTGAAGCGCCCGGACAATCAGTTTGTCATGGCCTGGAGGGAACAAAAGGTATCAAGTGTGTTTTGAAGACGGAGGGTATCATCGGCATCAAGCCATGCAAACGGAGGCCGAGCGCCTCGCCCGTGGTGGATGGAGATACCGGATGGATGAGCCGGTAGCCATGACAGCGGTACGGAGTCACAGAATCACCGAGGTTGGAAGGGACCTTTTAAGATCATCTAGTCCAACCAATGGGGAAAAAAAAATCAAAAAAAAAATCAAAAAAACCCCCAACAACCATGATATGGTCGCTATTCTGACAGCACTCTTCCTTCACAAATACAAGTGAGGGAGGGGAGAGCAGAAAAGCTTGTCAGATATTTAAAGTATACTGCCACTATCCCTGTCCTAAGTGGCGGGGGTTGATCTGTGCCCGCAAGCCTTCGTGTTGCTGTTGAATAGGCACGTGCTGAGATCCCAAGTCACCTCCCCTGGCCCTGGTGGGCAAGTTTGTACTGCATGACTGTTCACAACCAAGTCTTCAGTGGTTGGAGTTACTCAGTCTGTCCCTCCAATGCCCCTCTGGGGTTCTCCGAAGCACTCAGGAACTGGAACCCCACGTGTAACCCCTGAGGATGAGGAGACACTTTGGGTCCCAGATGCTGGTGGGATTCCCTTGGGCGGGTGCACAAACCCCGTGGGGTTTCCACATGGGACTCTGGGTGGCCAAGAGCACAAATGTAGAGAGTCCTCGCAGCCTCCATGAAGAGGGAATATTGTAAATGAGGGTAGACGTGGACTGGCCCTGGGCACCCCCCTGCACCCCTGGGACAGACCAGGGGACCCCTCCAGCTCCTGAACCCCATGTGCCCCAGGGGGACAGGGCTCTGGCTTTTAAACTGGCTGCTTGGGGCTGCAGCGGAGGAGTTCAGAGTAACTGAGCCTGCGGCCAGGCTGTCGCACTGCTGCCTTTGGGAAGCAGTCTCTGGAGCTCTGTGCATCCTCCCAGCCTGGCAGTAGTAGTTTGAGTGGACTTCTCTGTCTAATAGCCTGTTAACTGCAGGTGGCACTTCTTGGACTGGATCTGTGTAACCCCAATATGCCTCGTGGCGTCGAGGGGTCAAGATAAACTCATGCCCATACGTTGCCAGGGATGGTGAGGAGGGGCAGGGATGGGAGGGAAGGGATGAAGGTTGCACGATACATCATTAAAACGGCAGCCTTACTGCGGGAGAGTTTCATTATTGCAGCGTTTATATATTCTGGATTCTCAAGAAAAAAAAATGCAGTTATGATAGTGGATGTAAGGAGGAGAGGAGATTCTGAAAAAAGGCCCAGCCCAAAAGCCAGGACAGAGCAAAGTAATCCTTGAAAAAACCCTCCCAGTCTGTATTGCCCAAGGAACAGCACAGACGCGGCTCAGATGCTGTTACCATGGGGAAAGGGGGCAGGAGCAGGAGCCTGCAGGGGGGCAGCTTCGTAAGCTTGTAATGACAGTGGAGCTTCTGCCCTGCCCCGTGCAGATGTGCAGTTTGTTGGGGGGAGTACGGCCAGGGTGAATATTTCCAGCTATTTATAACCTCAGCTCCCACTGCCTTCAGTGCCAGGTCAGGCGCTTTGCCTCTCTGGAACTCAAATATTAGCAGTTAGAAATTTCCCTTAATAAAAACCATGGTAGGTTAAGGACAAGCTAATTGGGACAAACGGAGCCACCTGATTTCGGCACTGCTGATGGGAGTGGGGTCCTGTAAGTGGGGCTCTGGGGAAATGGCCACAGCTGTGGGGATGGGAGCAGGGCAGAGCGGAGCAGTGACGAGGAGCTGGTAATTAGGGCTCAGTTCTCCCTCCCCAGGCTGTGCCTTCAGGATGAGGGACATGGTTTGGTGGTGCTGGGAAGGGCTGTGGTGACTGGCGGGGGCTGCTGGCCTGTCCTGGTCCCCAG
>VZRU01010731.1:71439-90199 GCA_013398155.1 Pedionomus torquatus
GCTCAGACTCTCATCTCCTCTTTCAGTAGATTTAGCTGCGCTGGTTTGCTGTGGTGTTTGGTTTTTGGGTTTGTTTTTCCTCTATAAGGGCTTGAAATGTGTCAGTGTTTAACCTGGGGTGAGGTTAAACATTTTAACCCGTGTTCAACCTGGGGTGAGCAGGCACAGCGCTAGGAAGATCTGAAACATGAAGGGGGGAGGGAGTGTGGGTTTCTCCTCTCGGTGGGACCCCCCAAGCCTCGGTAGCAGCAGAGGCGTGTGGAGCCCAACTTCTTGACCACTAGTGTCGTCTGTCTGACCCCTGCCACGTGTCGCCCGACTGCCCGGGCAGCCTGGGGGTGCGTGGACGTGGATGGAGCTGCTGCTGTGGGACGCGGGGCTCTTGGTGGTGATGGAGAGAGGAGCAGCCTCTCCCGGTGCTGCCGGCGCCGTGCTCCCCTCCCTCCACACCGGGAGAAGACAAACCTGGGCCCAACGGTGGGGAAGAGTGTGGTGGAACTGGGGCTGAGCGGGGTGAAGCTGCAGATGGGAACCCGTCAGAGAGAGGGTGGGACAGGGAGCAGGGAGTAATGCAGGAACCGGGAGAGGGGGAAGGAGGAGCCATGGAGTGGGAGGTTGCACCGGTGAGGCTCTGGGCATGGTGTCCGTGGGGAGTGGGAGGAGCTGAGGGGGTCCAAAGGTGCTGGGAGAGTCCTGGGGAGAGCTCCTGGGATGAGATGGGGTCTGGGGCTGCCCAGTGATGGGAGGGCCGGGAACTGGGGTGGGGGGAGAGTGAGGACCAGAACAGGATGGAGGGAAGGAGCTGGGCTGGGAAGCACAGGGAGAAGGCTTTGTACCTGCTGGGGCAGTGGTGCTCAGCTTTATTAAAAAGGAATGGTTAGAAAAGGCAACAGTTCAAGTGTGGTAGGACAGAAGGACATTAAAATGTTTTTTAGGATGTGATCTTTTTGGGTGTGGACAAGTTTTTCTTCGCGTGCTCCTCTGCCTCTTCCAAACTGAACGCAGTGTTCCCATCAGACGCTCGTGTACGGGTCTCACGTGACTCCTGTGAGCTCAGCGTTTTGGAGGGAGAAGAGGGAATGCTTCTTGAGCCACCTTGGTCTCCAGGACTTTCTGGTCTCCGGGTGGCATGAACGTTCTTACTGAGTTCAACGTGCTCCTGCCCCTCCTCCCCCCAGCTTGCCATCAGGGGGTGGAATGAGTTCACTTCCAGGGGCAATAATAACGGGATTGGGTTGTATTGAGAGTTTTGAGCAAAATGTTATTTCCTTTTCTTCCTCTTTGTGTAGTGTCTTATCACAGAAACTGCTCTGCGGGGAGCAGGGCTGATCCCCATCCGTCTGTGACCCCGGTTGTGGGCAGTGGGTCGGACAAGTTGGTTTTGAGTGAAACACTTGGAACTAAAAGAAAAATGGGGTTAGAATCTTTCCGTCAGTGATGCAGGAAGAAAGCAGGACGTCCTGCAGAATAAAGCATTCTCTGCATACATCAGTAGAAAAAGCTGATCTTCAGGCTCCCCTTGCTGTCCCTGCCATGGGCACTGGACCTCCAGCCAGAGCTGGTCATGGGTGGGCTCGAGGTGGCCCCTTTCCTTCTGGAAGTGGCTGTTTAGCTCGGTCCAAGTGGGGTGACAGAGCCAAGGGCTCTGTCCTTGTGCTCAGGGGAATGTCCCTGGAGCTGCTCAGGACTTGCAGTGACAGCTGTGATCCAAACTCAGGCAATCTGCAGAATCCCAGAATATGGATAAAACTGTCGGTTACCTGCCAGGGATGATGATGCAGAGACCATTTTCTGTTTTATTTTTAGGCCAGGAGAAGGGGGAGAAAAACAGCATCCTGATGTGTCTGAAACACTGAAGAGACCTGTGGCAGCCTCGTATTCATTTCCTCAAGTAATGTGTTGATTTTGCTGTGTCGGTGGTGATGTGTCCACTTTTCTGCTGCTAGATCTCTTATTTATTTGGGTCTGATGAGTCTTGCTCCTGGCATCTGTTCCAGGACCAGGGTAATGTCTTTAAGGGAGAGATTTGCCCGTGGTGTTGCTGGGTGATTGATGGTGCTCGCTCCCCGTGTCGGCGAGCGCTGGAGCCGACAGGCAGGGACACGCTTCCCAGCGCATCCCGCATCCAGGATAAACACGAGCATATGGTGCCAAGGAGGTTTGCGGTGGGCCTGAGCCGAGGATAAACACGACAAGCTGTTCTTTCGGAAGGGGAGCACCAGATGAAGATTGTTGTCAAGAAAACAAATAGTGTCAGAGACGCAGAAATGAGATTCACGCTGACGTCTGTCGGGGCTCTGCGGGGCCTCGGGGAGGAGAGTCCCGGCTGCTCCTACTGCCTGGCGAGGGCTTCCTCCTAATCCACTGCCAGCGTGCTTCAGGAAGGAGTTCTTCGCTGTGAGGGTGGAGAGGCACTGGAAGAGGTTGCCCCGAGAAGCTGTGGCTGCCCCATCCCTGGAGGGGTTCAAGGCCAGGCTGGATGGGGCTTGGAGCAACCTGGTGTGGTGGGAGGTGTCCCTGCCCAGGGCAGGGGGTAGGACTGGGTGATCTTTAGCGTCCCTTCCAACCCAAACCATTCTATGACTCTATGATTCTTCCTCAGCCATCATCACTGCCCTTATTCCCCAGCCTTGGTCATGGGATGCGATAAATCACACCAAGAGCCGTGATGCTCACGTGTAGAGAAATCTTTAGTCCTTGTGGGGTGATGGCAGAGCCCGGTTTAGGTTGAAGATTGATCAGGGAAAGGTGTTGGAGAGAGAAATGTGGCTGTTGGAGTGCACTGGTTTGTCAGGGGCTCACTGTTGATGGGAAGAAAGCTCTTCTGTTCCTGGTGGCCATCCCAGCCATCTCATGATTTTACTGTTTAAATAGGTATTATCATTAAGTAAAAGAAACAACCTCCCCCCACCTGATTCCCAAAGAAACAGAATGGATTTATGGATAAAACAACTTTTTTTTTTTTTTTTTTTTTCCCCCCAGAAATTTTTCTCTTGGAAACAAATATCACTATATTTTGCATAAACAAATACCATGCTGCTAGAAATATGGCTTNCTTTATAACTGACCAGGAAGGTGTACAGAGGGCATTTTGGAGGACCCTGTGCTGGGATAAGAACTGTTTAAGTCCAAAGTTGAAGAGATCGCCTCTCTGCACTTTAAAATGAGGTGTTGGGTTGGGTTGTTTTTTTTTTTGCAGGAGCCAAATGATCATATAAAGTGCACTTAAGGAAGGGCTTCCTGTAGAAATTGCTGTCAGCCCGAGGTTAAGATGCTTTGGTTATTGCATCACTGCTCATATCGCTCCCAAAGTTGGCATTAAGTGAGCAAAAATTGTTGTGACACAGGTGAAGAAAACAGGGAAGGCTAAAAAAGATTGCTGGCATCTGGTGATTCACTGAGATGATGTGGCTTTGGTTTCCTCCTCCTCCTCTTTCAAGGAAGGGTCAATAAAGCCTGGAAAACGTAGCAGTTATTAAACGTCCTTCTGGTAAAGCATGATCTGGTAAAACATGAAGGAGTGGTTCATGCAAAGCTCAGAAGTCATCAGACTCCTGCACCAAAAGAATTGGGGCAGCTGTTTGGGTGTCTGAGAGGTCTTCTGAGACGATGCGCCTGGGGAGGGAAAGCCCATCGTTGCTGCTGCTGGTGTCCGTCCGTGGGTGTGCCGGGACCTCGTGTTCTGGGGGTTCTGCAGCTCCTCGTGGTAGCCCAGGCGGCTCTGGTGTGGGATGGGCTCAGGTGAGGGGTGGCCGCGGCTGGGGAAGTCAGCTGCCCTGCAGTGGCTGTTGGCAGCCCCTAAATTCAGCAGGTAATGAACAGAGCTGTGTCTGACACACAGCTGGAATCGAGCGTGTGCCCGTCTGTTTTTCCTGAGCCTGGTCTGAGGTGTCTTGAGTCTGTGGAAGCTGAGAATGTGAACCTTAAGGCTTGAGGCTCTGTCTCCCCATCTCGGCAAAAGGCAGCTCTCACAGGGACTTCTTCTTGGGGTGGTCCCTCGTCTCCCCTAGGCGAGACAGATGCTGTACGCTTTGCCTGGGACTGAGGACTGATGGAAAATTTATCACGTGTGGGTGTTGGGGACCCACGTTGTTGGGGCTGATGTCCTCCAGGAGCCCATTCACCGGCCCTGGAGCCACGCTGGAGCTCCGCTGGCTGCTCGTGGGGAACCAGCAAGGCTTGACTGATCAGCAAAATGAGCTGGCTCAGCTGTTGTGAGGGCTTTTGTCTTCCTGGGGTCTTCTCACAAAAGCTGGAAGAGGTTGCCCAGGGAAGCTGTGGCTGCCCCATCCCTGGAGGGGTTCAAGGCCAGGCTGGATGGGGCTTGGAGCAACCTGGTGTGGTGGGAGGTGTCCCTGCCCAGGGCAGGGGGGTTGGAACTGGGTGATCTTCAAGGTCCCTTCTAACTCTAACCATTCTATGATTCTTTTCCAGGTCTGAAGTGCGTGTGCCAGCTGTGTGAGCACACCAACTTCACCTGCCAGACGGAGGGCGCCTGCTGGGCCTCCGTCATGCTGACCAACGGGCGGGAGGAGGTGATCAAGTCCTGCGTCTCCCTCCCGGAGCTCAACGCGCAGGTCTTCTGCCACAGCTCCAAGAACATCACCAAGACCGAGTGCTGCTACACCGACTTCTGCAACAACATCACCCTCCGCCTGCCTGTCGGTAAGTGCTGTCGGGTCGCTGGGGTGGCAGCCAGGGGTGCAGGAGTGCCCTGCGGGGGACGTGGCCATGAGGCTCGGCTAACGGGGATTTCGAGGGCATCTGTCAAACAGTAGGTATTTTTTTCCCAACTTGTTTCAGACAGGGAGCTCTAAACTGCAACTCTTATTTTGGGGAAAGTGAATTTTTGGCGTCTCCTAAAGATATAAGGCAGGGCCATGGAGATGCTGGGAGGGCTGGAGCCCCTCTGCTGGGAGGACAGGCTGATTGCTCCAGGAGGAGCTCCTTGATTGATCCTCATTGATGAGGGAGAGGAGTCACAGGAGGAGCGGGAAGGGTTTGACCCTGAAAGAGGGCAGATGGAGATGAGATGTGGGGAAGAACTTCTTTGCTGTGAGGGTGGTGAGAGCCTGGCCCAGGTTGCCCAGAGAAGCTGTGGCTGCCCCATCCCTGGAGGGGTTCAAGGCCAGGCTGGATGGGGCTTGGAGCAACCTGGGGTGGTGGGAGGTGTCCCTGCCCAGGGCAGGGGGGTGGAACTGGGTGATCTTCCAGCTGTAACCATTCTGTGGTTCTATAATTCCAAGTTTCAACATGCAGGATCAGTTTGCAGGAATTAGGGGGCTTCCTCTGTTACCCTGAGTTTGTCTCCAGGTTTCTACTGTTGTAACTGGGATCCTTTGTGCTCCGGCAAGTGGCTTGAGGTGACCGTCCCCTGTCAGCAGGATGTGGGAAGAAGACTGCAGAGAAGGACCTGTGTCCTTGGTGGGCCCTGGGAAGATCTCTCTGTGTGAGAAATCACCTCTGTGCACCTCCACGTGTGGAAGGCTCTTCTCAGGAGCTGCTAAGGAGATGTAGGCTTCTCCCAGCTGTGGACTTGTGTCTCACAGGATTGTCAGGCCATATTTCTGACCTGGGAAACTGTACTTGTAGTCTCTGCCCCCAGCCTGCCTGTGAGCAGGATTTACCCCACTCCCACGTCTTTCCGTGGACCTTTACCTGCCGCCCTGGACTCAGCTGCTGGAGCTTCTTAGAACCCAGTGCTTCCACTTGGTTATGGTGCAGGGTGGTGTTTGACCCCAGGAAGAGCAAGTACAGGCTGGGACATTCTTTCCCATCCCTTCTCTGGAGCAGCAAAATTGATGTTGTCTTTGGTCACCTCCTTAGGTGGAGGCAGGGACTTTGTGGCTGTTGAACCTGCGCTTTGCATTTGGTACCAGGTGGGACTTGAGCTTTGGTGTCCTCATCTGCTTTGACACTGTAGATGTGTGGGGAAAGCTCACACTGCGACTGTTTCTGACCTCCTGATCTCCAAATACCCGGTGATGCTGGATATTCATGCTCGGTCTGTACAGATGTTGGACACTGAGATGGGATGGGTGCGGGTGGGTTTGCAAGTTTGGTGGGGGATTCTGGGCTTCCTGAGCTGGCTGCTTCCAGGGACTGGCTCCAGAAAACCCCAACCTCTCCCAGCCAAAACACGGGATGTGTCCGGTGTGTACAGCCGCGCTGTTGGGAAACCTCGGCACAGCAGAGACTCCTCTGTAGAAGGTGTAATTCTGAAGGTCCTGGGGTTTTGCCTTCAAAGGCACCTGGGTGACTCCGGCAGCAGGCTGCCCGCAGCGAGGGCACAGCAGCATCTCTACAGCTTGAGATAGAAAGCGGATGATTGCTGTTCTGTATTTGCATAATGGAAAATGAGTCAGAGGAGAAAGGAGGCTTTATGGAACAAGATTATTAAGCTAATAGTGGGATTAACAAACTGTATAATAAGTAATTTCCAGTAATTTCTTCTTTATTCCTGCTGCCCAAACTGTGCAAAGGCACAGAGGGCCCTCCTGTCACCTGCAGTGGCACACTCTGGAGGGAAAGAAAGGGAAATATGATAGAATTCCGAAGACAAAAGTCCCTTGAGTCTATTTTTATCGCTGAGAGGTGGATGGTACCAGCTAGAGTAATTGTTGGGCAAGATTCTTGTATTCTGTTGGGATTTTAAAATCCCACCTGTAGATTTTGTGTGAAGAAATAATTGGTCTTCATTTACCATGTATGAAAATGCCTGATGACACGGAGGGCCTTCAGGGAGACCGGTGTGCACGGCCATGTCGGTGTTTAGGAAGGCACACGCTGCCACCCCAAAGGTTTTATAAGGTACACAATGGTGCAGAAGGTGAGGGGAAAGCATCCAAAAAAACGTCCTGAATGTAGATTTGAAGGGCGATCTCTTTGGTTGTTTGTGGTCCCTGGGAGCTCCCGTGGGGCAGAGGGATGCAGAGGCTGTGCCAGGGATGTGGTCCTGGCCAGGGCTCTGCCTTTCCCTGCCCGTTGCTTTTGGTGTCCCCCATCTGGCACCCAACGGGATGGAAAGGTCTCGCTTGGTCTTCCCAGCTTGGTCTCGGTCCACGGGGAGCGTTAGAAGGAAGGTCTGGACAATGAGTGAAGAGACACAACACAACCATTGTCACTAGCTCTGCTAAAGTTCAGGGATGGCTAAAAGCGGGGGGGATGGGGAATGGAGCAAGAAAAGGAGGGGAAATATTTTCATGTGTTTGTTTCTCTCCTCTGTGTGGCCACTTTATTTCCTCTTAACTGATGGTTTCTGAAAGCTGCTGGCTGGAGTTCAGTGGCCAACATTAACAGAGCGGCTCAGAGGGTGATTCCCTGCAGGGGATGGACCAAAACCTGTTCCCCTCCGTGGCAGTGCTGCCCCGTGGTTCCTGGGATAACCCATCTCCTGAGGTTCTCCTCAAAAAAAATTCCCTGTGGGCAGAGCTCCAGCCGGTCGTAGCTGCTCTGTGGATGTCTCCTTCTGCAAATATTTCACATGCTTCTCTCCATCTTGGCCGTCCCAGATCGGTGTTCTCTGGAGGGACTGGTGGGTCCCTCCAGTTCCCAGTGGGCAGAATGGGGCAGGGGAGGGGGAAACGGCAGCTCAGGTGAAGTGCCCGTTTATCTCCTACCCGTGTCCCTGATGGGCTTGCTAAAACTTCTGGATCCTTAATCAGTCCTGAAGGGGCCGATGGGGTCTGCAGTCGTGCTGGAAGCTGGAGAAACTTGAATTTTAGACTCTAGTCCAAATCGTGTGTTTTTGAAATGGTTTGTAAGTATTCTGTATGCCTGACTACAGCCCCCCTCTGGATGCAATATATTTTCTTACCACATTGAAAAGAATATATAATTTTTTTCCCCCACGTAGCTTAGGAAATTAAACACGTGTAGTTCAGAGCTTTTAAAAGCCTTCGAGTGCCCGTTATATGTCAAAGGCCAGGCAAATGTCCTGTGTGAGAGTGTCTTTTCTATTGGAAGGGGGAAAAAAAAGGATGTCCTTTTTTTTTTTTTATGCCTAAAAGTTCTCTTTTGTTTACACAACTTGGAAGTATAGCTATTCCATGTGGTGAAGTTGCTAAATATTGCCAGATGGGCTATTTTTGTTTCATACATGGCAACGGGTCTTCAGCTTCTATTCTGGACGAATAAGTCCCTGAAGAGCGCATTGGAGTTGAGATTGCAAAATGTTATGATTAATGGTGTTGATCTGATGGCTTCAGGTAGTCATGAGGGGGTTTGCTTATTTCCCAAAGGGTCTGACATTGCACAACTGCTGAAAACATTACCAGGCGTATTTTGGTGATGTAGCCTGTAGTTGCTGTTTGGCCCACGCCTGCCGTGTGTTTCACCCCGTGCCGTGTGTCGCTCCTCCTGAGGGTGGTTCATGCCCTGGGAAGGCCAGGGATGATGCTGAGCGAGCCCAGGACCCGGGTGTTGGCCGTGGGACACCCTGCTGTGAGGGTCAGGGTGGAAGATGGCCTTCAACCAGCTCCAACACAGGAACCTCAGTGCTGCTGCTCCTCAGATCTCCTGCGTGCGCTCCCTGAAGACCTGGAAGGGGTTTGAGAAGTTGCCACCAGCTGTGATCTGCACTTTGGCACAGCCCATAGACTTAAAGATGATAAAGGAGATTTCCAGCTGAGTTGGTTCAAGAAACTTCTCCAGACAGTCAGGATCTCTTTGTTCCCAGGGACTCGGTGGAGATGCCCTACAAAGTGGGCCGGACACCTCAGCTTCACGGCTAGTTCACCTTCTGCCCTTGAGCTCTCTGCAGCATCTCAGAGGAGACCCGTAAGCATCACTGAACTTGATCTTCTTGTGAACAACTGTCACTGCACAGGCTGTGACGCTGGCGTCTGCTTGTGCTCCTGCTGCTGGAGGTCACCCTCCGGAGGGGTGTGAGAGTGTTGGGATTCCCTTCTGCTTCCCTCTGCCATCCCCAGAATGGCCAGGAATGCTTCTGCTACCTCCTCCTGCCTTGGCCAAGGTTTCTGTTAAACTTCAAGACTCTCTTTTTTTTTTTTTTTTTTTTTTGTTTGGATATAAATGGTCTTGTTGCTTTTTTTTTAAAGATGTACCGAGCATTTTTTATGAGCCCCTTAAAAATCTGCTATAAAACCCATTTCAGTTTATCAGGTGCAGACAGTGCACTGCAAGTTACAAACTGTCACGTCCCAGAAGCCTGACCCGCACTGTTGTCTCAATTCTGCTGGCAAACCTGTGAACCAGACCTAGACTTGCAGGATGCACGGCGAGGTGGTGTGGCCACAGCCAGCACAGTAATATGGCTTTACTATTAGAAACTCTCCATACTTTGAGTTTCATCATCTGATCTGGGAGCATGTCCTGCCGTGAAACATGTGGAAATGCAGGTTTCTGCCCGGACCCGGCTCCACACCTGGGTGCCTTCTGCTCCTTCTCGTCGCCCAGTGACTCCCTTTGCTGCTGGCCTGAGCTCAGGGCAGTCTCCCCAAATGCTGGCGAGGTGTTGCTGCAGCGTTGTGGTGTGCAAACCCTTCAGGAACAGCTAAGGACAGCTAGGTGGAGTAATTAATTAACTGTGCCCTTAGCGAACTTGGCTTGTCTCCTTGTCAAGTATCTCTAGAGGTGCTTCACACTTTCAGGAAGGTTTTATGTGTATACCTAGGCATGTATAGAATTTTAAGATAAGAATTCTTAAACTCAGTAACTCGTTCTTTTTTGCCTGAGTAGGTTCACCACCCATAACACCTAGACTGCAAGGAAACAGGCTTGAAAGTAAAGTAACAGAGAAAAAATCTGGAGATTTTAAAGAAATTGGTCCCAGGGAGAGTGGTGCCTGGGGATGGAGGGAGCTGGGAAGAAGGGAGAAGAGGAGGGGGGAGCTGGAAGGGCTGAGGGGGGGATGCAGGACAGCGGTGCCTGTACTGGGAGAAAGGGCTGCAGCGGCCCCGTGGACGTGGGTGATGAGATGGGATGACTCCAACAAAGAGGATGTGGGCACACAGCGAGAAGATGGGGGAAGGATGTCCCACCAGGACGATGTCCCACCAAGACCACAACGTGCTCTCTGCCTGCATGTTGGTGTCTGACGGGCAGCACCAGGGCCTCTGCGGGCACTGGCCACCCCTTGCCATGGGGCACCCAGGCTCCCCAGTAGTGCTGCTGTCGCTGCAGGTGCTGCTGCTCCGGGTGCTGAGGTTGTGTGCTGGTCTGTGAAGAGTCCTCTCGGAGCCTCTCTCCCATGGGAGACTGAAGGTTCCCTCTCGGAGCCCATGGGAACGTGGGCTGGCTTGTGGCTCTCCAAAGCTTTCTGAATGTTTTCCCTTTGATGCTGTTTGCACTGGCCTAAAAACAATAAAATTCTGGGTTTTTTTTCATTTCATGTTATGTTGGGCAGTGGTGGAGTCGCCATCCACCTGGGCAGCCGTGGTGCTGGGGGACACGGGTCGGTGGTGGGTTTGGGCAGTGTTACATTGATGGTTGGACTCGATGACCCGAAAGGTGCCTCCCAACCCAGGCAATTCTATGATTCTGTGTTGTTTTTTGGCAGTTGGTGGAAAGAATGGATGGTTTATACTAAGTGTCTTGTGCATGTCTGTCTTCAGCAGCCACTGCCGATAGACAGTGCATGGGATTGGGTGTTGGTTTGGGTGGCGCGTTGGGTGATGCACTGGCCATGCTGGGACCTGGCAGTGCCACGCAGTGTCCTGGGTTCCTGCGGTGGAGGATGCGCCCCGTACCTGCCGCAGGGGAAGCCTCTGATGGGGAAACACATCTGGGCACAGCCCAGGACACCCTGGCGTGTCGGCCAACAGGCAGCAGCTCCAGGGAGAGATGCAGCCAGCAAATCCTCTTACAGATCTTGTGGATAACCCCTGCCTGTCCTGCTGGAGCCTATTAAAGAAAAAGCCTGTGGGCAAGACGTAGCAACTGTGTTTTGAGAGTGGTTTGAAGGGTGCTGTGTGAACAGGCACGAGGCTCCTGTTGTTAACGTCCTCTTTATTCTCTTTTCTCGCTTATTCAAAGTGCACAGTGTTGAAATGTAAAGGAAGAGGTGAAAAAGGAGCAAATTAACTTTGCAGAGGTAGCTTTGCTCCTGGTGCTTCTGCAGGAGGGAGCGCAGGGCTTGACAGGGTCCTGGGGAGAAGCAGAGCTTCTGCTGTAGTATCCCCTGGAGGACAGTACCAGTGGATGCTGGGAGGCATCAGGCTGCGGCTGCTGAGACTCCCAAAACGCAGACTACAATGCACATACACGTTGTGTAGCGTTTGACTAAAGGAAGGACAGCAACCTGGTCTGGTGGGAGGTGTCCCTGCCCAGGGCAAGGGGTGCAACTGGTCACAGAACACTATGGGGTCAGAAGGGACCTCTGGAGATCATCTCCTCCAACCCCCTGCCAGAGCAGGACCACCCAGAAGAGGGTGCAGGGGAAAGTGTCCAGGCAGGTTTGAATGTCTGCAGAGATGCAGACTGCCCCCTCTCTGGGCAGCCTCTGCCAGGGCTCTGCCACCCTCAAGGTGAAGCAGCTCCTCCTCATGTTGAGATGGAACTTCTTATGTACAAGCTTGTGCCCATTTCCTCTACGGGTCCCTTCCAACCCAAACTGTTTTATGATTCTATGAAATGCCTGTCTTGCTGCTGTGGGTCCTGCTCAGGACAGCTGTGGGAAGTCATTGACTGGTACGTCCTTGCCACACAGCCCTTCATTTACCATCTTCTTCCCTCCACCCTCCTCTCCCTTGTGTCTCCCGAAAGCGTCGGAGTCTCCAGGCAGAGCGAGCACGGGACCAGTGGTGCTGGCACTGACGGTGGCAGTGCCGGTCTGCGTCCTCTCCTTGGTGGTGGTGCTGGTGGGCTGCACCCACCGGCGCCGGCGATGTGCCCCCCGCCGGGCCAAGCAGCCCAACGTGGAGGAGCCCCTCTCCGAGTGCAACCTGGTCAACTCCGGGAAGACCCTGAAGGACCTCATCTACGACATGACGACCTCCGGTTCTGGCTCCGGTACGTGGGGCTGCCCTGCCCTTACCACCGCTTCGCTCCCAAATGCCGGAGCAAGTTTTCTCCATGCTGAAGCCAAAGGGAAAGCTGGCACCTTGCTTGTAGGGCGATGGAGAGCCGGGCAGAGGGGGCAGGTGGGAGACTTGTCTCTGGGGCTTTCCCACTGGTGACAAGTTTTACGTCACGGGAGATTTGGTCCCGGCGCCGTACGGTGGCAGCAGGGCTTTGGCTGCTCTCTTTCTGTCAGATTGCAGGGGTTCGACTCATTGTTCGAGAGGAAGAGTTCAGAAAGTGAACTCGGAACTCAGCTTCAAGCACAGGAGGGCACTGCCGGCCCACGGCCGGGGAGAAAAGCTGCTCCATTTAATGGGGCGACCCGGGAGCCCGCTCCTGAAGTCCTTACAGCGCTGCCAGAGTAACCTTACTCCAAATTCTTGCTTTGAACAGAAACACCCACCCGTTTCTGCTGTGCTCTCTGCTGCTATCGAGAGCTTTTTAAATCAAAGAAATGCGAAAACGTGGTGGGAATTCGGACATTCCAGCTCATGGTGCTGGTGCCACGTCTGGTGTGTACAGCCCAGCTTGCAGCAACTAAGAATTTTTGTTTAACTGAAAAATATGTAAATCAAGATTAGTTTTATTTATAAGCGAAAAAGTTATTATTAATTTAATTTACTTTATTTTCCATGACCTACAAACCTTTCCAGATTAATTTATTGTACCTCCCTGATGGTTTTTCAGAGGCAAAATGAGCAAACTCTGGCTTTATTGACCTTGAAGTTTTAGCTGTTTGTAGCCATCCCTGGGCCGGTACCAGGGCTGTGTCAGTGCCGACAGACAGAGCCCCCTGCATGGTGCGGTTTGACCCGATTCCAGCCAAATTGTGATTTCTTTGCTCTGTGATTCTCATCCCGGGGCAGCTCAGGGCTGGGCACAGGACAAGGACACAGGCAGTAGCGGCCCTAAGGCGTGAGGGCTCTGGCAAGGAAACCAGAGGGGAAATTTAAATAAATTTGAATAAGATGACCTTCAGACTGTATTTTTTTCTGCTGATTATATTGGTCAGTTAAAAGCCAGGTTGTCTTGATTTAAAAAATGAAAAAAAAAAAAAAAGTTAAAAAATTTCTGGAAGACCAAGACAAATACAGTATCAAACCAAATGAGGCAGGAGTCAGTCTGTGGCTGGCAAAACAAAATGAAATGGTTTTGACTCTATTTATTTGGGACTTAACGAACCCCTCCTGGCATGGGGTGGCTGCTAGAGCTTGGCCATCGTGGTCTAGTGCGGCACCAGCCACAGCCAGGGTCACTGTTCTCCTCTCCCACAGAGCAGCAAAGCTGGGCTGAGCTGTGACAGGAGGAGGGGGAAGGGTTTGACCCTGAAAGGGGGGAGATGGAGCTGAGATGTGGGGAAGGACTTCTTGGTGTGAGGGTGGTGAGAGCCTGGCCCAGGTTGCCCAGAGAAGCTGTGGCTGCCCCATCCCTGGAGGGGTTCAAGGCCAGGCTGGATGGGGCTTGGAGCAACCTGGGGTGGTGGGAGGTGTCCCTGCCCAGGGACACCCTTCCAGCCCAAACCATTCTGTGATTCTATGATTTTTCCAGACAGGCCATGGTGTATGTGCCAATTTTTGAGACTGTTTCTGTCCCTTGTCCTTGTGTCTGAGGAATTTGTAAAAAATGTGACTCAAAGAAATTTTGGTTGGGAGATTATTTTCCCTGGGTACTCTTTGAGAGTGGAGTCAGGAGTACAACTTGCTGTAAAATCTCTTGACTTCAAGATTTAAAAATCACGGGTGACCCATTTCACAAATGCCCCTCTCCTCTTTCCCCACTAGGTTTGCCTCTGCTCGTCCAGAGAACAATCGCCAGGACTATTGTCCTGCAGGAAATTGTAGGAAAAGGCCGATTTGGGGAAGTCTGGCGTGGGAAATGGTGCGGGGAAGACGTAGCTGTGAAAATCTTCTCCTCCAGAGATGAACGGTCCTGGTTCCGGGAGGCGGAAATTTATCAGACGGTTATGCTGCGGCACGAGAACATCCTGGGCTTCATCGCTGCCGACAACAAGGGTACGCTGCGGGGGTGGGAGTCACGGGTCTGCCTGGGGATGGCTTCCGTTGTCCCCCTCCTGCCCAAAAACACCCCTCTGAGCCCCCCTGCTCCCTCCGGGGTGGCCAGCAAACATCTTTGTTTGTGTGCCCGAGCTGGCTACAAAATGGGGAGGGCTTCTGCTGGCTGATATTTGCCGTAAATCATAGAATCATAGAATGGTTAGAGTTGGAAGGGACCTCAAACACACCCAGTGCCACCCCCTGCCCTGGGCAGGGACACCTCCCACCACCCCAGGTTGCTCCAAGCCCCATCCAGCCTGGCCTTGAACCCCTCCAGGGATGGGGCAGCCACAGCTTCTCTGGGCAACCTGGGCCAGGCTCTCACCACCCTCACACCAAAGAAGTTCCTCCTAATATCTAATAATTTCTTCCTGATATCTAATCTGGATCGTCTTGCTCCCTGCGGGTAGATAACGGGACGTGGACACAGCTGTGGCTGGTCTCGGAGTACCACGAGCAAGGCTCCCTGTTTGACTACCTGAACAGAGGGACGGTGACGGTGGAGGGCATGGTCCGGCTGGCGCTGTCGGTGGCCAGTGGCCTGGCACACCTCCACATGGAGATCGTCGGCACGCAAGGCAAGCGCTCCCCTTGCCCCCTGTCCTGAGGTGGCGTCTGCCAATTCCTTCGTGGGTGAGGTGGTGTCGTAAAGTGTTCCACAAACTGCTGTACCCCCAGAAGCAGCAGTGGCATAAAACTGTGAGATACAGCGTAAGCAGAGAATAAGAACCTCGTCTGCCCAGTGTCACTGTTGGTACCTCCTGCCACGCCTCCCGCCGGAGGGGACAGCCCTGCCCAAGGGGAGCGCTGATGACGGATCTTCTCAGTGAATCCAGAGGTGGATGCGCAGTTTCTCCTTTTGTGTTTTATTGCTGAAATACAGGTGTTGGAACAAAAATGCCCTCGAGACTTTTTTTTTTTTTTTTTTTTCTTTGTTTAATTTGATGGCATTTAGCAGAGCTTTCCTTAGTACAAAACGGGCTTTGATGTTTTTTATGGGCTACAGTAACAAAGTTGAGTCAAACTGTTTCTGTTTCCCTGCTCCTTACATTAAACTCCGTGCCCTGTTACCGGAATCGAGGGGGTTGTTCTCTGCTCACAGGCAAGCCGGCCATCGCCCACCGGGATCTGAAATCCAAGAACATCCTGGTGAAGAGGAACGAAACCTGCGCCATCGCGGACCTGGGCCTGGCGGTGAAGCACGACTCGGTCCTCAACACCATCGACATTCCCCAGAACCCCCGGGTGGGCACCAGGAGGTGGGTGCAGACGCGCTGCTGGCCCGGCTCCCCACGGGGACGTCTTCTCCTGGCTCTTCCTCCACCTGTGACTCCCCCTCAGCTCATGGCCTCTGCTGAGCGGTGGCACTGGCCACCCTGGGTGGACCACAGCGTGGACACCAGTGTTGGTCTCCCCTGTGGTGTAGCTGGGGCGTCATGCACAGCAACTGTGGTCTTTGTGCAAAGTCCCTCCAGCCAAGTGACCTGTGTCTCCTCTAAAGGTACATGGCTCCTGAGATACTTGACGATGTGATGAACATGAACATCTTCGAGTCCTTCAAGCGCGCAGACATCTACTCTCTGGGGCTGGTGTACTGGGAGGTAGCCCGGAGGTGCTCCGTTGGAGGTGAGGTTTCTCGTTTTGCAATCTGGACTGCCTTTATCGTAGACAAAATGAGTGAAAGGATCAGTGTCCCTGCCCCTGCTGTCCCGGTTTTCTTGGCAGGTTGTGGTGCTAGAAGTCTGTTGTGGAGCAGTTGTTCAAGGTGGCCCCAAATGTTCTTCTGTTCTCTCCCACTGCCTGCAAACCCAAACCATTAGAGTTGGCTCTGAAGCAGCGACTTTGGATTTTGTGTCACCTACACAAGACATCTTTCCTAGGAATCACCGAGGAATACCAGTTGCCTTACTATGATGTCGTGCCTTCTGATCCTTCGATAGAAGACATGAGAAGGGTAGTTTGTGAGCAGAAGCTCAGACCGAATATTCCAAACCAGTGGCAAAGCTGTGAGGTAAGAGCATTTTCCCAGTCTATCGCAAAGCATATTTAAATTAAGGCAGAATTTTTTTGGTAGGACACAGGGAGCTCGATGTCCAGCCTCTCCTGAATTAAAATGTATTTAGATGCCTAGCGCCTTTTCAGCCCCCGCATCAATACAGAGAGCAGTGTCTTTGCACCAAATGCCGAGCTCTATGGAGCACAGGTCTTAATTTATGGCATTAGAGAATCCCAGCATGGCTGGGGTTGGAAGGGACCTCTGAAGATCATCTCCTCCAACCCCCTGCCAGGGGACCATCACCCAGAACAGGGTGCACAGGAGCGTGTCCAGGCAGGATTGAATGTCTCCAGAAGAAGGAGACTCCCCCACCTCTCTAGGCAGCCTCTTCCACCCTCAAAGTGAAGAAGTTCCTCCTCATATTGAGAGGGAACTTCTGTTCCAGTCTGTGCCCCTTCCCTTCCCTCTTGTGCTGTCCCTGGGCACCACTGGAGGAAGCCTGGCCCCATCCTCCTGACACCCACCCTTGAAGCATTTCTAGGTGGAGATCAGATCCCCCCTTGGTCTTCTCTTCTCCAGACTAAAAAGATCCAAAGTCCCTCAGAGCTGTTCTAGTCCCCTCGCCATCTCCATCATCAGTACAGATGTTGCTGCTGTGTGCCCGAGTCAGAGAGCTGTATTTTGTCTCCCGTTATTGTGCTTAAAAATTGGAGGAGGTGCGGTGTGGTGGTTGTTGCTGAGGTGTTGCTGTGCTCGGCGGTTGCAGGCGCTGCGGGCCATGGGCAGGGTGATGCGGGAGTGCTGGCACCCCAACGGGGCGGCCCGGCTCACCGCCCTGCGGGTGAAGAAGACGCTTTCCCAGCTCTGCCTGCAGGAGGACTCCAAAGCCTGAGCCAGCTCCCCGGAGGAGGAAGAGGAAGGGGAAGGAATCCTCCTGTTTGTCTTGTAACGTGTGACAGCATTTTTGTTTTTTGGTCTACCTCACATCGTTCAGTGTTTGAGAGCCCGGACCAGAGCACTGACATCCAGCTTCATCTTTGGCCGCTGGGAAGGGCAGCTTTGACCCTCAGTTCATGTGTTTCTGCAGCAGGTCGGTGACTTGCTTTGGTTTGCTGAAGTTAATTAGACACTAGGCTAATTGCAGAAAGGAGCCTCGGCCCCCGTGGTGCTGTGGGTGGAACAGCACCTTTCACCGTGGCGCCTGTGATGCCAAATTCCCAGTGAGGTGGGAACGGCTGGTGTTGGTGAAAGCATGTTTGCAGGAGAAACCACACCTTCCATCCTCACACCAACTACAAATTTAACCAAGCGTTTTACGTATTTTTGCGCAGGAATCTGAAAAGTGGCTGTCAGTAAAAAGCGTTTTTAAAAATTATACTTATCATTACCTAAGTGAATAGAAAGAGACGGGAAGGCTGCTGAGCATCTGCTGGAACAAAAGCGTCCCGTTGGCTCTTTATTGACTTCTGTTCTTACTGTCTTGATTTCAGGTATGATATTGTACTTTAGGATTTGGAGTTATTTTGCTCTGTTCATTTGCTCATCGAACAACTCGATCGAGGGACAATTTTTATCAGTTAATAGGAAAAAATAATAGAGGCAATACTTTTCCCGTAGATCTGTAGGGATGGAATGGGAGAAATTCTACCTAAACTGAGAAAGTATATATTTTTAAAAAACAACTTGCCAATCTCTTGTTGGTAACTTTATTATTATTATTTTTTTTTAGTGCCTTTTGCTGTTTTGGGGGGAAGCTTTAAACAAAATGACAAACACAAACACAAGAAAGGTAAACTGTACATTTAAAGAGCTGGTGTCCTTGCAGGAACCAGCGCAGCCCCCGCGGAGGTTTCATACAGGTTTGTGTAGCAGCAGCAGGTGGGTGAGAAGCATGAACATCTCTCAGGGTGTTTCTGTGCCCCTGCTGTACCCCTGTGTCCCTGCTGTACCCCTCTAAAAGGTGCGGTGGTTTTTTCATCACTTACGGGTGTTCTGGCGTCCGGTGAGTTCTGCCCCGCTCTGTGGGCCACGCGTCTGGATGCGGCGTTCTGATATTCTTTAATAACCGAAATCACACGCTTCATTATAAAATGGTTCCTTCAGTCTTTCTAAATCCAGGTGACCCACAGAGGTTCCTCCAGAGGAGCGAAGCTCTGCAAAAATTGGCTGTAGCACATGCAGCTCGATGGGAGTCAGCTGTTAGCTAATTACGCTATTTAACGCTAGCTGTTAGCTAATTTAGGCTATTTATTATCAATCTTTGGTATGAAACCTCTCGAATTGGGGCTCTGACGTGGCAGGATGGGTTAAACTGTAACATGAAGCACCAGTACTTCGTGCATGCTTCATCCTGACTGCACTGGAGGACTTTATGGGTCCTCCATTTATGGACTTTTTAACTTCCCGGGTGTTAATTGCCCCATTAACGGGCTGTGATGCAATTCACCCGTTTGCGTACCTTTCGGTCGCTCCCGCTTGTGTTAATATCCCTGGTCCCTGCGTGGCCCGGGAGCTGAATGGTGGAGGATGTTTCTACTCAGTGTCTAGTGGGTTTTTTCCCAGTGGGCTTGCTGAGCTCTAATCAAAGTCGTCTTGCAGAGTTAATTGTTGGTTGCTTCAGCCGCGTAAGCCACACCGGGGAGCTCGGCGGCCGCCTTCTGTCCAAGCTGCCGGCGGGGGGGGGCCGTGA
>VZRU01010731.1:90279-101928 GCA_013398155.1 Pedionomus torquatus
AACAGAAGGTCCGGCATTTGTTCTTGTAGAATGTAACTTACAGGAAAAAAAAAAAAATCCTTATGTTCCAAAGGAACAATCACAGATTTTTATCTTTTATTTTATTTATTTTTTTTTTTTACATTGGTAAAGGAAATGTTTTATCCATTGAAATCAGCGCGTACTGAATTTCACAGAATCACAGGATTGTCACGGTTGGAAAGGACCTCTGAGATCACTGAGTCCAACCGTACAATCTGTGGCACAGGGGGTCTGAAATCAACAGGAATGGAACAAAAGTAATTTAAAATAATATGTTGATTTCGGCCTGTTTCTTCAAAAGTATGTAAACTGTGCAGGTGAGAGGAACTTCTCAGAAGTGCTTTAGCACTCGGGAAGGTGTCTGAAGGGTAACGCTCTGTCCTTCCAGAGCGGCCGGCACTTCCAGCCCCCCTTAGCTCCTGGCCAAGAAAACAGAATCAAATGTTTGTGAACAACAGAGCGGAGCGTTAAAATAAGTGTTAAACCCTGAGCTTTGGAACAATTAAGGAGAACCTCTCTAAGAGCGTGACCTGCTGGGGCTGAGGCGCTCCCAGCCGGCTCCAGCCGATTCCCGAGTGCCCAGGATGCAGTGGTGCCACCACAGCATCGCCTGCCCCTGCTGGAGCCCTTACAATAGCCCTGGAATAACCGAAGGGAATGGTTTTAAAGCAGGAACTGCTGTAGTTTGGAAAGGAAAAGAGTGAATAGAGCTTGTCCTGGGCACCCATCCCTGTGCCGTGGGTGGGATGGCACCAGGCTGGTCTGGGATGGTGCAGGGAGCGGAGGAAGGGAGGGTGAAGGACCCATCTCCATCGCACAGCCCGCAGTGTCAGCAGCAGCCTTGGTGGGACTCGTTAGTGAAAACTTCATCACGGTGCGACACAAAATGCAAGATGACCAAGGGGCGCCATTGCCTTCTCTTACACCACTTTTAAAAATTACTTGGTGTTTTGCCTGGAATGGAGGCGTTCTTCACGGGGAGAGCGGTCAGAACACTCTCTGGGCACTTGTCTTCAGTTTTCAGTTCCATCCTATGCACTTCTTATCGATACCATCCTCTGAAAGTGTCTGTGTCCTTGAAGTTAGATGGCTGTTCCTGGGGCTTCCTTCCCAGTGAACTGGATTGTGTGGTGGAGGGATTCAGTGTCCGTGCAGAAGCTCCTCTAGGTCAGGAACCGGGCTAGAACCAAGCTGTGAGATTTAAGCAAATGTGATTTTTTTTTTTTTTTTTTGGGTGTGAGGCACTTTGGTGGCCCATTCTCGGGACAGAGCTAGGAGATGTTTATGGGAGGGTTTGCTGGGTGGCCAGGCAGTGGTGGGGCCATGGGGTCCAGTGGTGGTGGAGGATACTTTTGGAGCTCTCCCCACTCTGGGACCGAGCTGTGCCTGGTGTCCACAGGAATAAATGTGGCCCCCAGCTCCGTGGGGCTCCTGCAGTTCTTGGGGTGTCCCCCACACTCTACCCTGGAGCGCAGCACCTGCTCCCCTTGCTTTTTCCAGTTTCACCTTGCCTCAGACACCAGTGTACCCACCAGCAGGGACTTCTTCTTAGATGTAAACACCCCTTGCTTTTTCCTGTGTGTTGGGTCGGTCTCACATGGCGGTGCTGAGGCTGTTTTTTTGTGGTTTCCCTCCTGGAACCTCCCCAAAATCATTGAACAACCCCAGCAGAGACCCCAGTGGTTCCAGGCTGGGGGTGTGTGTGGGGCTGGGGGGGGATGCTCTGCGCAGCCGGGTGCTGCTCCCGCTCAGCTGCACCCCCCAGGGCACGGCTCCGGCCCCGGGGATGCTCTAACTCCCCCCAACGTATCTCATGGCTTCACACCTTGGGCTGTGTTGGCCCTTGGTTTTCACTTAGCTCAAGAGTTCTTGCGCTGCTTTGGTGCTTTTTGGTTTTGGTGGGTTTTTTGTTGTTGTTGATGGGAGGTAAGTGTGGGTTTTGGCAGACTGGAGTTAAACAGGACTGAGCCAAGGGGCGGGCGCTGTTGTCCTGGGCTTTACGATGTTTGTAAACTGTGTGCTCCTTAAAAATACCCAACCAAACAACCCCCCTTTGTTTTAGTGACCTTTTCCCTCAGGGTGGATTTGTCCTGCTCAAGTGGAGGAACAGGGGTTCAACCCAGGCGTTCCTTTGCGGTTTTAGGGAGGTTCCAGCTGATCTGCCCTTGAAGCACAAGTTCTGAAGCGCTTGGAAGTGTTCAAGCTCAAGGGTGTTTGAGAGCAGTGGCCACATTTAGCCTCTCCTCACCAATGTCTCTGGTTTTGGGGGAATTACTGATTTTATTTTTGTTTTGTTTTGTTTTGTTTTTAACACATTCACTTCTAATAACAGCCTAAAGCTTAGCGCATGGAATATGAACTGAAAGGGAAAGTGAATTAACTTTTTCTCTATCGCCTTTTTGTTTTCCCTGAGCAGCTGCCCCCAAATACCCCCTGAGAAATTCAAACTGTAATCTCTTTTGCACTTTCCTGTTTTTATAGTGATTTGCACTTAAGCGTGGTCGCTTCCCTTGTGTGACCCTATAATGACTCCTAGAATATTTTAGCCGTCTCTCTGCCACTGTTTGAGGGAACGCAGTCAGGAATTACAGATAAATTTGTTCAGAAACTTGTCGAGTCCCTACAACAGGTGTGGACGCTGACCAGGGCGGGCTCTCCTCACCCCTTGGTGGGCTCAGGGGCGTCCCCAGCCCCTCCCTGGGGCTGGGGGGCAGATGTTGGGGTCTCGTTGCTGCTGGGGACGGCACCGTACGGGCCGGGTCCCACCACAGGGACACAGAGGGGCTGCTCCCCCATGGGTCTGCTTTAACAGGCAGCACAATTTATGAATGTACAGGGGGAAAAAAACAACAAAACATTAAGAGGTACACTATATTTCTACAGAATATATGAAAAGTGCAATAAGTTGTAACCAAAGGCTCTGAATGTATTTTTTTTGGCATAAATAGACTGAATGTATTTTGGATGTAGCCCTTGCTTTTGTGTCTAAGTCTGCTGTGTTTTTTTCAGTTCCCAAAGAGAAATGCATGGTGTTTTGTCAGTCTACAAACCGGTTTCTGAGCTGTCTGTTTTTTAAAGAAGCATTACTATTTTATCTGGAGGTACTGTAATATTTTAGAACTTTGTGTGGCAGTACGATGCGGAGCTGCAACCTTCATATTGTGAAACACCTACCCTAGTGCACACTGCAGCAAGCTATTTTTAAAACTATTGCTAAAGTTATTGCTTGACATTGCAGCTGCCCCTGGATGTAAATAATTTGTTGAAATGTTGTATTTTGTATGCATATTTTACATGCCGGTATACTTTCGGAAAGACGTGGCAATTTTAATAAATTAAGCACATTCTGCCATTGTGTTCCTGTGAAGTGTAAAACCATTTGTTATTTTTTTTTTTAAATTTATAAATGTTTGTTTTGTGAGGGGGCTGTGGGCTCTCTGAGGTAAGTTGGAGGTTTCAGCCGTGACCCAAAGCTCTTGGCTGGCAGTGGCCACAGCCTCTCACCCGGCAGTGGCCACGGCGTCCTGGGCAGGGGCTCCGGGGCTCACAGAGGCTGGGGAAGGGCAACCTCCTGCTGGGCACCGCTTCCTCAGCTTCCACTGCTGCTCCCAGCTCGTGGGCTGCCAGATGGGGCACAAGTCGTGTCCGGGGGGGGCATCCCACCCGCTTTCGGGCTCCCGTGCTGCTGAGGGGCACGCAGCGATGCTGGTCCTCCTCGTACCTGCTGTTCCCGGTGTGCACTGGAGACGGTGCAGGGAACAGCCAGCTCCTGCTTATGGATGTGATGGACCCTTCCTCTAATTAAGGAGATGAAGAGCTAATAAGCACCAGTGCTGAAACAGAGCGTTCCTCGTGCCCTCGTTCCTCCCTGTGCAGGAAACAGCAGCTCCTCCTCGTCGCTGGAGAGGCACCATCCTGAGACGGGGGTGAGTTTCTTGTTGCTTCTAGGAAAGCTTCTTGTCATTGTTTGGGTGCATTTTAGAGGTGGTTGAGAGGGAGCTCAAGCCTTGCTGAGCCAGGAACTGCTGCTGCTGCACCGGTAAGGACACCCTTCCCTTGCCAGCGCTGGAGATGCTGGTTCCCATCTCAGTTCATCGTGCCTGAGCTGAATTTGTGGGAACAACGGACTCAAACGGCTGCCCCTTAACCTGCAGCACTGGAAGGCTGCGTTTCGTAATGGAAACGGTTTGAAGCTCTGTGGCTGCCCTAGGCGGCTGAAGGGGGTGCACACACGAGCACTAATTAGTGTGAAGAGCTCGTCTGTGTGCGCAGGGAGGCGTGTGTCTGCCCAGGAGCGCGCAGGCTGGGCGATGCTGCTGCCCTGGGGATGGCACCATCCCCTGGGAACACACTGCTGTGGGTTTTGGAGAGCTATAGCCTCTCATTTCCTTTCAGATTAATTCTTTGCTGGGCCTGCTGAGCCGCGGGAGTTTAGGAACTGTTCACGAGAGCACAGGAAACGTGTAGGTAGTTCATAAAGAAAACAAGAAGGAGGAGAAAATAGCAAGAATGTGCAGTCTCTTGGTCAGTGGGTTGTGGCCTCGTTGCGCTGCGGAGGCAGGATCCCTTCCTCTTTCGTTAAGCGTTTCATCGCCTGTTAATTATTTGGTGTCAGTTTAATTGCAGCCCAGGCATCGTAGGCTGCAGCATCCTGGGTGCTGGGACACCAGTTTATAGACCTGCCTCCCAGCGGGGGGACTGGACTTTCCTGGGGACTGAGAACAAGGGGCTGGGGCTTAAGATTCTCTCAGTTGAATAACAAAGAATTTACTTCAGGTACTGCTGTCCTTCAGCAGGAGAACAGGGGCTGGCACGTGTGAAGGAAACGGAGGGGAGCTGGGGTTTTTCCCTGCAGTATCTTTAGAAAGTTGTTTTGTTTTTTTTTTCTTTACAAATGGCTTTCCGAAGCATTGTGCTGGACTTTGTTTGTTCATAATCTGTTCCCAAGCCTGTGTATATGCCCTACAACGGCATTGTTTTCCTGTTTCACGCTCATCCTTCCCCTGAAGCAGGCGGGGCAGGGAGGTTTGCTGCTCGGCGCTGGCAGCGTTCGGCTCTGTTCTGCAGACACACACGCATCTCCACACTGCACTGATGAAACAGAGGGGTCTGTTGGATTCCCACCCCCTCAGATGTTTATTTTCCTTAAATATTCCACTGAGTCCTGGATAGGTATTTGTTTAAAAACAAGCTGTGCAGATATTGGCGCATTTAGTGCTTAGAGACACGGGTTAGTGATGGGTTTTGTCTGAGTTGGGTTGATGGTTGGACTGGGTGGTCTTAAAGGTCCCTTCCAACCCAGACAACTCTCTGATTTCTGGATTGCTGCTCGGGTTTGATTGGTTGTGAAACGCCTTTCCCATTCATCGGTAAGTTAAATGGGAGGGGCTGCAAATTCACTGAGTAACCAAGATGGTTATTCAGGGTCGTTATCATACACATGTGCACGTGATTGAAAATCTCATATAAAATCACGGGAGCTAAGGTTGTGTAGAAGTTAGGAATCTAAGCTTCCAGGACAATTCCATCCCTCAGCAAGAGGCTTGTTGCTCAAGATGCCTTCAATCAGCCCTAGGCTTCCTGTCTTGGTATTCTGAGACATTTATGTTTTGATGAGGAAAAGCAGAGCAGAGCCCAGGGGCCGGAGGGATCAGCAGCTCTGCTGAGCCACCGACAGGGTGATACTCATCTGGGTACTCAGACCGTTACTCTGAGTCATCGCAGGGCTCACCAGCTACTTGTCAGGTGGAAAAGTTGGTAGCACAGAGGATCAGCTCCTTGAAATAGCTCTTGTGGTTTGTCTACACGGTAAAGTGTGACAATACACAATCTTATTCAAAAAAATATGGAGAGAGATTGGTTGTTTTTTTTTTTTAAATCACCGAGCGGATTTCAACACACCCTCCAGGAGGGCTTGAGCACTCTCATAAAATGAGCCTGTGTCACAGCCTTTGAAGTTATTCAGATTAAACCAACTCACGGGAACATCCTCATGATGCCTTTCCAGCAACGTCGAGTAAGAACCCTGCTCTCTTCTCATTAAATGCAAATCCATTCTAAGTCCGCAGCCACCCAGCCAATTACTTTAATGCAAAATCGGTCCCTTAATGTCACAACAGCTTTGGTTTCCTTTCAAAACAGCCAGTGTTGAAGTTGTGGCTGCCCCGTCCCTGGAGGGGCTCAGGGCCAGGCTGGATGGGGCTTGGAGCAACCTGGGGTGGTGGGAGGTGTCCCTGCCCAGGGCAGGGGGTGGCACTAGAGTGTGGGGTCTAGAGTCCCTTCCAGCCTCAACCATTCCATGATTCTCTGCCTGTCTGTCACTGGCTGTGGGGCAGGTGTGTGGAACGAGGGGTCCCTGGCTGGGACTGGGTCTAGGGGGGGGTATGGGCTACCGTGGTCTCGCTGTTTGCTCTGATGGGAGATCTTATTTGTTTCTCCTCGCTGCCTGTTTGGAGATGAGTCAGTGGGTTTCAGAAACGTCGAAGAGGGTTGCCTGAGGAACTGAAATGCACTTTGTTTGTTTTCAAAGGCACTCTGCGGGGTGATTGTGAGCAGGAAAAGGGGAAGAGGCTTTGAGTCACCGTGGTCCCCGCATTACTCAGCTTTAGCGAGTGAGCAGATGCCATCCCTGAGATACAGCTTGCTTTTCTCAGGAAAAAAGGAGGGAGCGTCCCCCCCATCGCACGTTGCCTCATTAACTTTTTGTTTCTGCATGAGCACTGCGGGGGAGGTGAGCCAGAAGCTGTGAGCTGGGTCAGAGCCACCCGGACCTGTCTCATTCCACTTCTTGGAGGTGAAGGATGAACATCTAAGCTTGTCCCCGCTGTGCTCATGAGTCAGTCCTGGTGCAGCCAGGGAGAGATCTCAGCTGGGATCGCTCTGCTCCGGGGTGGAATCACAGCTCAGCTCCCCTGGGGGGACGCAGTCATCGAGTGGGTGGGCAAAGCTGAACCCTCATGGGGATCCAGGGGGTACCTGGGGTGTCTCTGGCCATGGCAACCACCCCTCCTGCCTGGCCAGGTGGGCTCAGTGCATGGTGGCCAGCTGGGCACGGTGTGGCTGCCCTCCTCTGTGCGTGCAGGGACAGTGCTTGGCCAGGGCACCGAGCTAGCCACGGGCCCTGCTGAGGTAGCCCCTCCTGTCCCTTCCTTCCTGCCCTCCATCTACATCACTGTGTGCCCCCAAACCTGCCAGGGCTCGGACCCTCAGCTGAGGGCATCCCTCTGCTCTTGCTCCGTGGTGTCTGCAGCTCCTGCTCCCCTCCCTCTGCCTGGGAGTCACCCGCAGAAACTGTTATCCCAAGAAAGCGTTCTTCTCCCGACTTTGCCAAAAGGTAATTCGAGCCATGAGGAAGGGAGAGGATGAACAAGGTGGAGTTAGGGGGGTATCTGAAGCAAGCAGGGCTTTAAGGATGGGTTATTGCCCAGAGCAGCAGCCGTTTGGTGAGGACTGTTGTGTGCAGGAATGGGGAAAAGGGAAGAAGAAAAAAAAAAAAAAGAGCAGATTTCTTTAATTGCCAAGCCTAGTTCTTAACTCTCTTATGAGCACAACGCATACCCGGGGCCCCGGTGATCTGCTGGAAGAGATTTACGTGACGTGCCCCTAAACCACAGCTCACGTGGGTGGCTTTGCGCCGCTGGGCCGGCGGATGGCACGGCGGGGCCATGGCGCTGTAGATGCCCCGGCCCCGCCGCGGTGTGCGGCCGTGCCCTGCCAGCCTCCCGCATGGCTCTCCCGCGCCTCGTCCAGCAGAACCGCAGCGCCAGCCTCCTGGGCTTCGGGCCGGGCAGCGCCGCCGGCGGGGAGCCAGCCCTGCCGATGGACAGCAAGAGGATCCAGCACTTGGCCAACACGGTGGGGACGCTGCCTCGTGGGCGCAAGCAGGTACCCGGGGTCTCGGGGAGGGGCTGGGGGCTTGATGCTGGCATCTGCAGGGGTGAGGGAAACCAGCCGAGTGTCCAGGCTGCCCGGAGAGGTGGTGGAGTCTCCTTCTCTGGAAACATTCAAAAACCCACCTGGACACGTTCCTGTGCAACCTGCTCTAGGAGGACCTGCCTTGGCAGCGGGTTTGGAGGAGGTATCTCCAGAGGTCCCTTCCGACCCCATAGCATCCTCGGATTCCGTCCCCAAGTGACCGCATTGCTCTGATTTTAGGGTGCTGTAAGGATTGCTGCTGGTTTGGGGCTCGGGGTGAAGTCTTCGGAGCACTGGCAGCGTGGGAAGCTGCAGAGGGGAGCGAGGAGAGAGGGGGATCACAGAGGAGAGAGGGGTTCTGCCTGCGGGGGCTTCTGCAGCCGAGGTCCTGCCCCGGCTGCGTCTCTTCTCCACCTACAGCAGCTCCACGAGTCGCAGGAGGCTCTGGCTCTCTGGGTCCTCCTTTAAACCCACATTTACTTCAGCGCAGTGGCCTGGCTGGGCTGTGTTTTCTTCTGCAGTGCTGGCAGAAAGCACCCACCACGAGTTATTTCCACCCGGATTTTGCCGTATAACTGCTGCTGTTGGGGTGGTTGTTGGAGCTGTCTCTCTCTTTTCTGGGCTTTCCTTCCCCCCCCCAACGCCCCCAGCCCCAAACAGCACATTTCTGCTGTTTCCCGCTGGATTCCCGCAGAACTTTCTGGCTCGTGCTATGAATTGCCAGCTGAGCTTCCCAGCTCTGCTCTGCTTGTCGAAGGAGCCTGAATAGCAAGTGTCTGAGGCACGTTATGACCTGAAGATGTTACCAGAAAACTGGTGGTACATCATATCTGAGGCTTGGCTCTGGGGGGCAACGGGGACATGCTTACTCCTGGTTTTTGTACGAGTGTGGGGAGATGAAGGAAAGCCAGCGCTGGGCTAACCGTGGGATGGTGGCACCTTTGCGGGGCAGCCCTTTGTGTGGCCGCGGCAGGGGAGGCTGATGGCCACGGCTGCTAAGGGTGAGTTACAGCACGCAGCCAGGGCTGGCAGGCTGCGGGGGCCAGCAGCCCAGGGGAACGTTAGCCATCAGCTCTTCTCCTGCTCTGCACTTCGGCATCATCCATGGGGGCTCTCCTCCCTCTCCTTTCTCTCCCCGGGCAAATCCATGCCCATGAAGCAGGGTGTTTCTGTAGGTGCTCACGCTGTGGCATCATTTTATACAGCAGAAGCCTGAGGCGTTTGGCTCTATTGACTACAGACATTCCAGTGACAACATAATTCCTTGTTTGTGGGTCACTCCTATGGGAAAAGTCAGGGTTCAACACTGATCCTGGCTTTTTCCAGACGCCTCTTCAGGCACAGGTCTCCCCAGCCTGAAGCAGGGATCCTGGATGCTCGTTGCCATGACCGTGCGTGCCGTCGGCTCAGAGATGCTCTGCAGCCGCCAGGACAAACCACAGAGATAACAGTCTGCAGTTACCTTAATTTAGATGCCCTTTCTGCTATCTCTGTCAGGGCATTAAGCTTAGAAGTGCCCACAGATTTTCAGGGGAAAGGTACAGATAAAAGGTGAGGTCCAAGCATGATGGAGATGCCATCTGGGGACTTTATAGGTAACAGTTACGGTGTTAACAGGAATGACAGCGATCCCTGCCCTGCGAAAACTTGGAACCTCAGCCCTTTCAGCACTTTGAAGGGTCCCCACTGCCGGAGGGATGCTCTGGTGCCCTGTGTCCATCAGCCACTCGTCCTTGCATGAGAACACGAGTGCCCTGAGGATGGAGCAGCCCAGCCGGTGGCACAGGACGGCCACTCGCAGAGCCCCTGCTGGCCCCTGGCCCCCATGCTGCCCCCAGGAAAGCAATCCCTTCCTGCAAAGGAGGAGTATTCCTTCTCTTATTTGAAAGCACAGGGCTGCTAAGTAGGATCATGGGTTTTTCCCCCCCCAAAAAAAATAATCATGCAAACTAAGACTAAGCGACTGTGGGCACTGGAAGGACCCGCGGGAGGTCCATCTCTGGAGCTCTATCCGATAAAGGCTTTTTCTTGAGCAGTCGTTTCTCTTGTCTTTCCCATTTCCCTGTCCTCAGAAATTACACCTACAGCAGTCTGGGCAAGAGTTCCTCTCTCCAAGCACTTTTGCCATCATAACTTTTTTCTCTGAATGAAAACCTGAATTTTTCCACTTCTTCTTGTGCTTTTTTACAATGGCTTCTATGACCCTAAACAAGCCTAAACAACTGCTGTTGCCACAGCTTCCAGACCTCTCTCCCCCTCCAAAGTAGGTCTTGCTGAGTTTCTGAAAACCGATGTCAGAATTATCACTGCGTTGCCGTGTCCCAGAGAGGATGCCCAGATGTTTTCTGGAGGTGAACAATTCAAATAATATTATGATGTGCTAAGAGCACTTATGGTTTTTTTTTTTTTATATTATTATTTTGGAAATATTTCTTTTTTATATCTAAAAGTTTTGGAAAAATGAAAGACCTGACTTGTGGCTCGTTTTCCAGAGCTTAATTTCCAACATAATAAAAATAAGCATGAATTCCTTCAACAACCACCTCTTCCAGGTTACGGTTGTCCTTCACACCAGACTCACAGCTGATCCTTGGTCCTGCAGCAAGGCCAGTTGCGTGTCCCCCACGGGTGTCGGTATTAGACCTGTTGCTGTGGGAAGTTCCTCTCTAGCTGCCTCGGAAAGGAGCCGCAGGGTGAAGGAAGACCCCTTGGGCAGGAGGGAGCACCTTTTCCAGGCTCTGCAGGCAGCGGTCGCAGCCAGCACCTGGCAGTGGGCTCTGGGGCGGTGATGAGTTGGCTTGTGTCCTGGACCTGGCCCTCCTCTGCTTCTGAAAGCTGAACTTCTCATTTGGCAGAGGGAGAGGCTGCGTCGGTGCAGGCTGGCGGTGGGATGCCACCGGCTGTTTTAGTTTTTCTTTAAACTGCTGATTTTAGCAATGTCCCACAAAGAACCCTGAGCCTACTGACCCTTTTCCACTCCCATTTCTGGTTGCAGCTTGCCTTGACCAGATCCAGCTCCTTGGGTGACTGCTCCAGGCCACAAAGGTATGAAGACGTGCTTCTGGGATCACCGTTATTTACTTATTCTGTATAAGGGTGTGTCCTGGGAGCCCTCCTGTTTAGCAGCCCTGGTGGGATGGGGGTGCAAGGCAGGGAGTGGTACCCAAAGCCCGGGACGTGCAGCTGCAACATTTGGTCTGAGCAAGGGACGAGCAGGCACCCCTGGAAGGGCTGGGGGCAGGTGTGTGACCCCCTGCAAAGGGAGGGACAGTGGTGGGGACACGAGCCTTTCTGTCAGAAATACAAACTGCACGAAGTGTGGCTCCCGGTCATTCACGTGGGATTCTGTGTGTTCTTGCAGGCACCTCGTTGCTATATTAAAAGAAGACAGAGAGACGTTTGGGTTTGAAATACAGGTAAGAATTACATGGCAAGTTGTTTCATTTAGAAGTAAAATGATACGGTGCAGGTAGCTCTTGGGTAAGTGGGCCTGCTAAAACCCCAGCTNAGCCTCTCATCCTCAAAATGAGGGTAAGGCAGCCCAGAGCAGGGAAGGCATCTGTCAGCTCTTTGTGAAATTCGGAGGGCTCACAGTCGTGGCACAGAACCAGGATGCATCGCCAAGGTGTTTTTTCATAGCCACGGTCACAGATGAGAATTTCTGGCCTTCTCACAAGCCAGAGCACGGAATGTAGAAGGAATCCCATCCAAATC
>VZRU01010731.1:104863-120623 GCA_013398155.1 Pedionomus torquatus
GATGATTTCTGTGTCTGGGTGAGTATTTCCACTTGCCGCGGTGGCGGCTGTGCCCGGCTGGCAGGCAGGGCTCCCCGGCCAGAGCAGAACAGCACATTTGAATGCTCTCTAGCAAAAAGGGAAGGCAGGATCTCACCAGCAGGGCTGGGGCTTGTTCGGGCCAGCTTGCTGACGGCACCTCTGACGCCCAGAGCTTCTGTTCCCCAGCTGGGCTGGGAGCTGGGTTTTGGGTGCTGGTAGCCCAGCGTGCCTCTTTGCTTGCCCCGCCTCAGCCACAGGGCTTTCCAAAGCTGGGACCCCATCCACCTGGGTGGGGGGCTTTTCCTTGTGGCAATTCTATGCCAAAACCCTCTGCGCAGGGGTGTGGTACTTTAAAAAGTGCATTTAACAGCTAATCTGGCTAGAACCAACCTCATGCCAACGGGGCTTGGCTTGCCAGAGCCACACGGCAGGAACGTTATCCTGAATAACGACAGGAGCAGAGGAAGAGGAGACTGAGGAGAGACCTTCTCGCTCTCCACCTCCCTGAAAGGAGGCTGCAGAGAGGCGGGGGTTGGTCTCTTCTCCC
Source organism: Pedionomus torquatus (assembly GCA_013398155.1). Lineage (NCBI taxonomy): Eukaryota > Metazoa > Chordata > Aves > Charadriiformes > Pedionomidae > Pedionomus > Pedionomus torquatus. The sequence continues at coordinate 105,432 of VZRU01010731.1, forward strand.
AAGTTACAGATGACAGGACAAGGGGTGATGGCTTCAAGTTGTGCCAGGGGAAGTTCAGGTGAGATATTAGGAAATATTTCTTTCCTGAAAGGGTTGTCAGGTATTGGAATGGGCTGCCCAGGGAGGTGGTTGAGGCACCATCCCTGGAGGTGTTCAAGAGAAGCTATGAGATGGTGCTCATGGTGCTCGGGGATATGGATTAGTGTTGGGTGGTGTGGGGTGGTGTGGGTTTTTCTTTTTTCTTTTTTTTTTTTCCTATTGGTTGGACTAGATGATCTTAAAAGGTCCCTTCCAACCCAGGTGATTCCGTGATTCTGTGAAATGGTCTGAAGCTGGGGCAGGGGAGGGTCAGATGAGATATTCGGAAGAATGACTGCCCTGCAAGAGTGGTCAGGCTCTGGAAGGGCCTGCCCAGGGAGGCGGTGGAGTCCCCATCCCTGGGGGTATTTCAGAACTGCGTAGATGTGGCACTTCAGGGCATCTCTAGCGGCCGAGATGTAGGGAGTGGGTTGTGGTTTTGTGTCTGGTTGGACCCGGTGATCTCAGAGGTCCTTTCCAGCTATAACAATTCTGTGACAGGGGTTGTTGTATGTGCTGTTGCCTATAAAATATCAGTCCTGCCATGGGGGCAATTTCATGTTTCATATTTAGCACGTTTAAAACGATGTTTTGCACTGCATTTGTAAGAGCATGGCTGAGAGTGCTGCTGATGCTGTGGGTGATGTCAAGGTGGCCAGTTACAGAATCACAGAATGCTATGGGGCTGGAAGGGACCTCTGGAGATCATCCAGTCCAACCCCCTGCCAATGCAGGTCCACCCAGAGCAGGTCCCACAGGAATGTGTCCAGGTGGGTTTTCAATGTCTCCAGAGATGGAGACTCCCCCACCTCTCTGGGCAGCCTCTGCCAGGGCTCTGCCACCCCCAACATGAAGAAGTTCCTCCTCAGGTTTAGGTAGAACTTCTTATGTTCCAGTCTGTGACCATTTCTTCTTGTTCTCTCACTGAGAACCACTGAAAAAAGCCTGGCCCCATCCTCCTGACACCCACCCTTGAAGTATTTCTAGGTGTTGATCAGATCCCCCCTCAGCCTTCTCTTCTCCAGACTAAAAAGCCTCAAGTCCCTCAGGCTTTCCTCGTAAGAGAGATGCTCCAGGCCCCTGATGATCTTTGTAGCCCTCTGCTGTCCCCTCTCCAGCAGTTCCCTGTGCTTCTGGAACTGGGGAGCCCAGAACTGGACCCAATGCTCCAGATGTTGGGGATGCTCAGACTGCCTGACCGGCCAGCTAGCCCAGACGTGGCCAGAAACGAGGAGCCCAGGAGCCTGAGAGGTCATTGCAGTGTTCATGGGAAGGCTTCAGCAGGATGCTTCCATCCTGGCCACAGTCAGTGGTCCCTGGCAGGCTGTTCGCTCTGGTCCCTTGGAAATCCAGATGAAATAACCAGAGAAGTCACCAGAAATGGGATATCACTCCTTTTCCTGTATGCCCCCCTCTCCCCCCTCCCCGCGCCTTTCTAGGGAAATTCTAAAGCCCAAAACTCAAAATCTGCTGTGAAATGTCCTGTTTCAAAAGGAGAGGGTTTTTTTTGGTAACAGCTGTTTCCCAGAAGAGCCCAAACCCCTGCGACAGGCGGGGTTACTGGGTAAAGCATGGGTGTGTGCCCCATCCTGGCTCAGCAGCAGAAGGAACCTGCTTCTGTTTGCAGCTGGCTCTGATGCCTCCTCCTGTCTCTGATGCCTCGCAGGAGGGTGTGCTCGGTTGCTGCAAAGCCCTGTCACCGCAGCCCACCGGGGCTGTGCCCCCCGAGTGCTCCCCATCCTGGGTTTGTCCGTGGGGCATCCCCTCCAGGGATGGGGACTCCATCACTGCCCTGGGCAGCCTCTGCCAAGGCTTGATGACCCTTTCCATGAAGAAATTTTTCCTAATGCCCATCCTAGACCTCCCCTGGTGCAACCTGAGGCCATTTCCTGGCCATTTTGGTTGGGTCCAGATGGGGAAAACCTTTGAGCATCTCCCAGCCATCCCCTGTGTACAGTTTCCTCTGTTTAGTTGAATTATGAACATCTGAAAGCTACTTTATTTAACACTGTGTAGAGGTTCTAAGAGCAGACCTCTCTGGCCTAATTCTCCTTAGAAGTAGCCAGATCTCCGGTCTGGCAGGGCCAGTTGTAGCACTGTGGGAAGGGGAGCTGGAGCCACCCCCACCCTCGGTGCTGGCTGTCCTATACCATCCCTCTGCCAGAGCATGTCCAGATCTGCTGGGAAGGGATTCCCCAAGAAGAGCCTATAAAGGATGGGTGTCAAGGGTAAGGGGCCAGTCTGTTTTCAGTGGTTCTAAGTGACAGGACAAGAAGAAATGGGTACAAACTCGAACATAAGAAGTTCTACCTGAACCTGAGGAGGAACTTCTTCACTTTGAGGGTGGCAGAGCCCTGGCAGAGGCTGCCCAGAGAGGTGGGGGAGTTTCCATCTCTGGAGACATTCAAACCCCCCCTGAACACATTCCCGTGGGACCTGCTCTAGGAGGATCTGCTCTGGCAGGGGGTTGGAATGGATGATCTCCAGAGGTCCCTTCCAACCCCAGAGCATCCTGTGATGTGTAGTGATAGGACAAGGGGGAATGGTTTTAAACTGGAAGAGGGGAGATTTAGATTGGATATTAGGAGAAAATTCTTTGGTGTGAGGGTGGTGAGGATGCACTGGAACAGGCTGCCCAGGGAGGTTGTGGCTGCCCCATCCCTGGAAGTATTTAAGGCCGGGCTGGATGGGGCTTGGAGCAACCTGGGCTGGGGGGGGGGGTCCCTCCCCAGGGCAGGGGGGGTGGAACACGATGATCTTCAAGATCCTTTCCAACTCTAACCATTCTATGATTCTGTGATTCTGTGACAATTGCTCCAGAGAGGGGCAGACCAGTGCTTCCCGTAGGTGACCTGTACTTTCTAGAGGTGCTGTTTTCTCTACGGGTGTTTCATGCTTCTGCGGAAGGGCCTTGGTGATGGACCCCTTTTCTCCTCTCTCTCCCGCAGCAAACCCTGCAGCAGAAGCGTCTGGAGCTGCGCTCGCTGCTCGCGCAGGAGCAGCTCCTGCTGCACGGTACGTCCTCCCTTCCGCCTCGGAAACCGCAGCGCTGCCGCCTCCTCCTGCGGAAACGCCCGCTCGGCAGCAAAAACAGCAATTCTCTCGTCTGGTTTTCACTGCCTGTCCTTCTCCCCTCTTAACAACGGCACGGGGATGCCCCCGGGAAAGGTGGTTTTTTTCCCCCCCTCCCTGGGAGTAATGAATTTGGAGGCTGCTTGGCTAAAGCAGAGCAAAAGCTCCTTTGCACGAGTCCTAGGAACGGCTCTGATGTGGGTCGCAAAGGTTTTTTCCCCATCCTCATTTTGGACTTGTTTTGTCAGGGGAGGGATGTCTTGGGCAGTTCTTTTAAGGTGTTGCCTGGGGAGCAGCCTTGATTCTCTTCATGGGGGGAAGCAGGAGACAGAATGATGGAATGGTTTGGGTTGGAAGGGACCTTAAAGATCATCCAGTTCCAACCCCCTGCCCTGGGCAGGGACACCTCCCACCAGACCAGGTTGCTCAGAGCCCCATCCAGCCTGGCCTTGAACCCCTCCAGAGAGCACCCCATGGCTGGGAAACCGCTCCCCAGGAGGGAAGGGGGCTGAGGAGATGCTGGGCACGATGCTGCTGAGATCCTGTGCCACCAGTCCTGCTCCCTAGCCCAGAATGGCAAATAATGCTCCTCTTTGGCTTCTGCTTCCAGGGGAGGTGAACGATAACGCTCTGCTGGGTGCGCTGGAGCTGGAAGGGTCGGACTTGCTGGGGGGCTGCGAGGTGCCGGGACCCCTCTTTGCCAGGCAACCCCGCTTCTCCAGCGAGAGCAGCTCCCGCAGCCGCCTGAGCTCGATGACCCTGGACAGCGAGGACAGCTTCTACCAGAGCGGTGCCTTCGAGGACTCGGCCCCGGAGAGCCTCAGCCGCCAGTCCAGCGTGGACGACGACTGCTTCTTGGAGGGGGCGGCCGGGAGGTGCTCCCTGCGCAGGAACCGCAGCATCAGCCTGGCCAGCAGCGGGTCCATGTCCCCGCTCTGGGAGGGGGGGAGCGGCTGCGCCAGCAGCTTCGGGACCCTCCCGCGGAAAAGCAGGAGACCCAGTGTCCGAAAGACACTTCTGAAGTTCATCCCAGGCCTTCACCGGGCGGTGGAAGAGGAGGAAAGCCGGGTGTGAGGTGGCAGCCGTGGTGGCCAGGTCTCTGCACGGGGGCACGGGACCCGGGGCAGCAGCTCACCCAGGAGCTCGCGGTGGGTGAAAGGAGGTGGCACCGCGACTTTGTCCCCTCCTCGCACAACCTCTCGACAGGACTGGTGATATTTAAACTGCTCCGGGGTTTTTAGTTGTTTTAATTTTTAATCAGAGCACAGTGCAGACCTCTTCAGCAACGTGAAAAATGACTAACTCTGAAACGGGAAGAACCCTTGCAGAACTTCCCCAGCGTACGCCAGCCTTAATAGCAGATTTTAATTGAATGCAAGGTCGATAGCTATTTATTTCCTGTGACCCGAGTCACAGTCTTTAATAAAGCAAGTGCTTCTATGAAAGGCAGTGACGGAGTCCCCTTGTAAAAGGACGGAGCCCAGAGCCCCCCGGCAGTGGTGTTTTGAGGGGCAGAGCCCGTGGCTGGCGATGGGGGGATCAGAGGGGTGTGCTGACAGCAGCAGTCACACGGGGAACGCTGCCTGCCATCGCTTTCCCATCTCTTGGCAAATGTTGTAGAAGCCCCGTGCAAACCCTGTTGGTCAGCTGCAGTCTGTGCCCGGGGCTGGTGTCCCCTGTCCTGCCAAACCTGCCTAATTCCAGGGGATTTAGGATTTCATAGAATCATAGAATGGTCAGAGTTGGAAAGGACCTTGAAGATCATCGTGTTCCAACCCCCCTGCCCTGGGCAGGGACACCTCCCACCACACCAGGTCGCTCCAAGCCCCATCCAGCCTGGCCTTGAACCCCTCCAGGGATGGGGCAGCCACAGCTTCTCGGGGCAGCCTGTTCCAATTTGCCACCCCTGAGCAGCTCCCATCACTGTACATCCCCAGGGGCTCCTGTCCCGGAGCTGGGGGGGAGTGGGGAGAGGGCACCGCGGTGGTGGGTAGGGGCTGGTGGCCCCATTGAGAGCACTCCCCGGGGTATGGGGCTTAGAGTCTGTGGGACTTGGGGGGAGGCAAGGGGATGGTGGCTGCTGTGGGGAGGGCGAGGGTGGGGGGGTCTCTGTGTGTCCCCCTCTTGCCAGTGTGGCTCTGTGGGCTCTTCTCGGCAGTGCTGGCCAGGAACGGTGCTTTCTGCAGGGTGACAGCTCGGCAGGAGCCCCTGCAGTGCCACCCCCCAGGGGCACAGCCAGAGTTTTACCAGATTTGAGAAGCTCCTGCCCACGTAGAATCATCCAACTGTACAGCTCAGGCTGATCTGGCCTCTTTGAGGCGAGAAAAGTGAAGGCAGAGGGTTGTCCCGTGGGGATGAGCAGGATGGTCCTGCGCCTGGACGCAGTGGCAGGTCACATCTGGGGACTTCTGAGAGGGGTCCCGCTGCCCCCAGGGGTGATGTTCTGCCCCTCGCCTGGTGTTCCCACAGCTCCTTGGCTGGAAGATCCTTAGCTGTCCCCGTTCCTTCAGGAGCAGAGGCTCTGGGCACTCAGATTACCCTGATAGTTCATGTGATTTATTCAATATGGGCACAGAAGGAAAAGAGAAATTCTATTTCCCTCTCAGGCGACACAGAAATAGGCTGTTTATTCAGCCCAAGCAACCTAATTATGTTTTTCAAATACAATTGGAAGAATTTTAAATATAATTTAAATACCTTGTGTGACTCACGCGTCTGTGGACCCAGCACCCGGGCGGTTGTTTACTTCAGGGACTGGTGGCAGGATTTCCTGGCCTTTTCACAAACCTCGGGCTAAACCCAACAGCTTCCCCCCGAGATGAACCCCAGATGAAAACAACCTGTTCCCAATACTTCTCTAATTAATGAACGTTGCTAAGGCAGCAGAACCCGTACCGGCGTCCGTAATTTCTCTTAAAAGGATTAAGTAGTCGGTAATACTCCGGGAGAGCTGGAGGGCAACCAGGGGAGCAGCTTCTGAGGTTTAGATGTGTGGGAATGAGATTTTACCTGCGCTGGTGACCCCGACACCTGCAGTTCAGCCTCTGAGCACCCTCCCCGCCCTTGGGTCACCCCCAGCCCAGGCTGGAGCTTTTCAGGTGCCTGGACCAGGCTCTGCAGCTCATCCAGAGACATCAGGTGCTTTTTCCTGGATTCTGCTGTCTCAAGAGTTTTACTTTTCTTTGCCAATTACACCAGTTGAAAGGAGAACCAAAAAATAAAATAAAAAAATAAAAATAAAAAAAAATACTTCTGTTTGGACAAACTTCTGGGGACTCAAAGGTGGGTACATGGGTGTATGACAGCAGCTGTGGGCACAACAGCCAGCAGACCTGGTGAGGGTTGTGGTAGCGCCTCAAAGACCTCAAACGGCTCCTGCACTGAGGAAGGGACCTGATGCCCAGCCAGCTGCAAGTCAGGGGACTTGGTCTGGGTGCCAGGGTGGCAGCCCAGGGCAGAGATGTCCCCATCACTGCAGGTAGATTCCTGGAGAGGGTGCCTCGGTTGCAGCCTGCATCCTCCCCCTGGCTCTATAGAGGGGAGGGAAAGGAATATTTAAAGCACTTTATGAACTCCACTCCCTGCGTCTCTGGTGGAAGTTAATGCAGCCCTGTGGTCCGGGGCGGTGGTTTCCTGTGGTATGGCCAGTTAATGGGACATACCTTGGGAGATACAGAGTCTTCATGGTTGGAAGGGACGTGCTTGTTTTGGATGGGGAAAGGCTGAAGGAGCCTGGACACCCAATGAGCTGCAGAAAGGCCTGGAGAGAGACCAAATCTCTCTCAGTGGCAGTGAGAACATGCTGTGCTACAGGGTGACGGTGTGACACGTTGCCAGCCACGGTGACAAACAGGATGTGGGTGACAGGCAAGGTGTCTGCGGCCGGCGCCGAGACCCGCGGTGCCCCAACCTGGCGTGGGCAGGGAGGAGCTGGCGGGCAAACCAAGTAGCTCAGAGAGCTCGAGGAGCTCCGACCTCCCACGAAGGAGATGTTCTGATGGGCTGTGGGGTCCTTGAGGGTTTGCTCCATCCCCTGATGCCCAAGGGTTTACCTTTTCTGTTCCCTTGTGGCTGAAGGGGCCAACATGAGCTCACGGCAGAAAGAAGCATGGCTGCGCTGAAGGATGTAATTCTTTTTCAGACTCAAAACTTTAATTAGTTTGCTGGATGCCGCCAAGCCTGACCTTGTAAGGGTTCTGAACTGCTTACCTGGGTCTTGCCCGGTGCCCAGCTCTAGGTAACCCCTCCCCGAGCCCTAGAGCCAAATTCGGGCAAGTCACAGCCGCAGCTCTCAGCCCAGAGCCAGCAGTAAATAGCCCCCAAGGGACCAGCCGAGCCTCTGCTGCTGCCTGAGACCTCTCCACCTCCTCCACGTGGGCTTGCAGCTCCATTATGGACCAGCCTTGCCCTTCCCTTGTGACCTTTGCAATATCCCAGCATTGGGTTGGTTTTATTTTGCTGAGATCTCTTGGCCTGTAATTTCTACTGTGGAACTTTTTCCCCCAAAAGCCATGAAACAGATTGTGGCTTCTGCATCCAGCTCCGGAGTCCTCAGCACAGGAAGGACATGGACCTGTTGGAGTGGGTCCAAAGGAGGCCACAGGGATGCTGGGAGAGCTGGAGCCCCTCTGCTGGGAGGACAAGCTGAGAGAGCTGGGTGGGGGGATTCAGCCTGGAGAAGAGAAGGCTCCGGGGAGACCTTGGAGGACCTTCCAGTCCCTCAAGGGGCTCCAGGAAAGCTGAGGAGGGATTCTCGATGAGGGAGGACTCTGGGATGAGGGAAAGGGTTTGACACTGGAAGAGGGGAGATGGAGATGAGATGTGGGGAAGAACTTCTTGGTGTGAGGGTGGTGAGACCCTGGCCCAGGTTGCCCAGAGAAGCTGTGGCTGCCCCATCCCTGGAGGGGTTCAAGGCCAGGCTGGATGGGGCTTGGAGCCCCCTGGTGTGGTGGGAGGTGTCCCTGCCCAGGGCAGGGGGTGGCACTGGGGGGGCTTTAAGGTCCCTCCAACCCAAACCATTCTGTGGTTCTGGTAGGAACATTTCAAATCCAGAGAAAAATCATTCAAGTCTGTAGTATCGTGTGAAAACTCATCCATCACAGGTGGAAGCTGCTGAAGTATGTGAGTCCTGCCCTTTCTCGGTCTCTTTGCTCTGGGTTTTGCTGCACTTCAGCTGTCCCTTCAGCCACCACTCTCTGCTCGCTTTCCAGGGGTGGCCAACCCTCTGCCTTCCCCCCGTGCCGTCCCGCTCAGCTGATTTCTGCTTTCACACCCCACGTTTCCTTTCTCACACCCTTGTTTTAGAAGTTTTCATGCTGGCTGCACCCAGCCTTCATGCAGCTGAAAAGATCATGAGACGTTGTTATGGGGGGGGAGGGAGTGGGGGGCAACTGCGTCTGTCCTGCCGGGCACCATGGGGCGAAAGGCAAGCACGCCTTACACGTGGATAAAGCCAAGAATTTATTGTTGTGCTCCCACGCCACTTGTTACGGCACAGAGCTAGGCAGAAGTAAAGCAAACTCAGAAGGTCCATCATGGAAATCGCTGCCCTAGCGAGACCGAGCCAGCAAAGCCGGTCCCACCAGCCGCGGCGCTGAGGCCTTGCAAACTTGGTGCACAGGTGGTGGCCCGTGACAGCAGTGGCAAGAAGTTCTCATTTCTCAGGCTGCAGGGCTGAGAAATGCCCCGGTGGCGCTGGCTGGGGGGGTGAGGGCAGGAGGTCCTCTGTGCAGATGGAAGTGTTGGGGGAGCAGGGCTGTTCTGGGGATGTTCTGCGCAGGGACAGGTCTGCAGCCGGAACTGCTTCTGTAAAGGCTTTCTCCTTTTTTTTGGTTTAAAGCTTCTAGAGGCAGAAACCTCAGGTTTGTGCAAATGAAATACTTTCCTGGCCCTCAAAGGTGTTTTGACCCAGCTCTGTTTGTAAATAGCTGTCTGGGGCAGGAGGAACCCGCAGCTGCTTCTCCCCTTTTCTGAGTCCAGCTGTGAGCTCTGCATCCTTAAATCCCTGCCCTGGGGCTGCTGCAGCACCCCAGAGCTTCCAGGGTCCTCATCACTGTGATGCCCTGGAGTGATGGGCATCCTCTTGGCTCCTGGGGAAGCTCTGGGGTGAACAAGCTGAGTGGGGAAATGCCTCAGGACAGTCAGGAGCAGCAGGAAGGGATCCCTTTGGGCTCCCGGGCAGGAAGAAAGCAGCAGCTTTCTTTTTTCTTTTTTTTTTTTTTTTTTCAGCCAATTTTCAACACCATCAAAACCTGAATTGCTCTGCATGTGTTGCGGTTTGTAGCTGCTGTGCTCCTGCTGCATCACTCTGGCGTGTGTTCCTGTTCTCTCCTGCCCCTCCTGCAGCTCCCCCCTGCAGCCCAGCGGGAGCATCGGGGCAGCAGTGGCAGCATCCCGGCCCCGAGGACACGCCGGATGGATGGCTCTGCCAGAACACCCATGGTTCTGCCTTTCCTCTCATCCCTCTTCTGGGTGAAAAGTTAAATTTCTGAAATTTTCTAAAGACGACGGATCCCAAGGTATGTTTTTTGATAAACACGAGGTTTTTATCTTGCTATAAAAATGTAAGGCATCGAATCATGGAATGGTTTTGGTGGGAAGGGACCCTAAAGCCCCCCCAGTGCCACCCCTGCCCTGGGCAGGGACACCTCCCACCACCCCAGGTTGCTCCAAGCCCCATCCAGCCTGGCCTTGAACCCCTCCAGGGATGGGGCAGACACAGCTTCTCGGGGCAACCTGGGCCAGGCTCTCACCACCCTCACACCAAAGAAGTTCTTCCCCACATCTCAGCTCCATCTCCCCTCTTTCAGGGTCAAACCCTTCCCCCTCATCCTGTGGCTCCCATCCCTCACCACGAGTCCCTCCCCAGCTTTCCTGGAGCCCCTTGAGGGACTGAAAGGTCCTCCAAGGTCTTGCTGGAGCCTTCTCTTCTCCAGGCTGGACAATAATTGAGCTGCTTGGTTGTAGCTTGTTGACATGATCCACAGGAGTTTTTCTCAGGGTCTTCAAACAAAACATAACCTCTCCTGGCTGTGCAGGGTGGTGGGAATGTTTGCCTCCCTTGCCACCATGCCCATTGTCCTGCCGTGGCTTTCGGGTGGCATTGCATCTCCTGTGGTGACCCTCAGGTTGCGTGGCTTCTGCTCCAGAGCTGTTGGATGAGCACACATGGTGTGTGTGTCCCCTGGGGCAGGAGCTGCTCCTGGAAACCTGGGACCAGAGTAGAAGCTGGGGAGCAGAATTAAGGACAGAGGAGCCTGAAGAGCCCAGCAAGCACCCCACCGTGGCAGACCCTCCCCTCTCTCTGGAACTGCTGTGGCTCTGATGGTTTACATTGCTGGCCTCCAAACCCCCGTGGTGCCCCAGTGCCTTGGAGATCCCAGGTGCCGTTGCTGAAAGTTTAGTGACGAGTATCTCAAACAGAAACTTCCTGGGATTCAGGTGGCATGGAAAATGATCTGTGATAGGTTCATGCAGATGGGGCTTCCGCCACAAGGTGCTTTTTTTTTTGGGGAAAACCCAAACAGTTGAGAATTGGTTGTTGTAACCAATAGATGGCACCAGGAAATACCTAAAATTGTTTCAAATATCTTTTTGCAATCAGGAATTCATGCAGGGAGGTCGTTGGGGAGATGGGGATGGGATCTGTCCCTGTCCCTGTCCCATTCCCCACGCGAGGTGACACGGCTCCAGCTCACGCTTGGCAAGCCCAATGCCATGTTTTCAGCTTTGGGCTATCACAAATGGGAAATAATCAGGTTACTTGGGCTATTTAAGCTGTTTTCAAATGTGGAGCCCCACGCTCCAGCCCAGGATTTGTGCTGGCTGCCGTGAGCGGGGTGGGTTGCCCATCCCGGGGTGGCCATGGCTGCGTCCCCACGCTGCACGTTGTCAGCTCACTTTCGAACCTCATCATCCCTTCTTCTTGGGCAAACTTTTCCAGCAGAAGATTGATTTTACAAATCAATTACACCCAACTCATTTTCATAACAACCACGGGAAGCTGTTGATTTAAAGAAGAGGAAGTCACAGAGGAACAAAACCAGTGGGAAGCCTTTGGGTCCATTTCTGATTGAGGTCTGAACTCAACAAGAGGATTTCTAAATCCTTAAAGCCCAAAGATGTCAAAAATGCTGTATTATGCGAACACAAGAAGTTGTTCACAACAAGAGATTAGGCTCTTACATAAACCTGGCTTTGGGCACCGGGGCTGAGACGGGTTCAGCCGCGGTGAGAGAGCGCCGTGGTGCTGCTGGGGCCGTCCTCCTGCTCCCCTCTGTGACACCTTCCCCTCCTGCTCCCGCTGGCCTTAAGTCCCACTGGTAACTACTGACGTGAGGGCTAATCCCATCCCTTCCCCTCCTGTGTTCCTTTAGAGAGGTTCTACTGCTAAGAGCAGGCTGAGAGGGGACCTCTTCACAGCTGAGCAATATCTCCAGGGTGGATGGCAAGAGGATGGGGCCAGGCTCTCCTCGGTGGTGCCCAAGGGCAGGACAAGGGGCAATGGGCACTGAGACATGGGAACTTCCATCTCAACATGAGCAAAAACTTCTTTCCTTTCTCTGGAGACATTCCAAACCCCGCCTGGACATGTTCCTGTCCAACTGCTCCGGCAGGGGGTTGGACCAGATGATCTCCAGAGGTCCCTGCCAACCCCTGCAATTCTGGGATTCTGTGCTGTGGCCAGAAGCTTCTTGTGCAGCAGAAGGTTGTGCTGTGGACAGGGGAGGGGACATGCTGATGTCCCATGGCCTGGCTTGGCCTCGGGGACCTGCCACCTGCGTTCCCACCTCCTTGCAAACCGTTGCTTTGGCTGGTGCTTTTGGTTTCCACCTCCCGGTTCGGTTTTCCACCTCCCGGTTGGGTTTTCCATCTCCTGGTTCTGCCTCCACGCCCTCATGGCACGTCTTCCCCAGCAGGGAAGTGCAGATGTTCGGCATCTGGTGGCCGTGGCCGTGCAGGGATGGCACCACAGCGTGTGCGGGGCACGTGCCCTCCCGACCATCCCCTCTGCCTCCCGAGGGGCACAGAATGCCCGCATTGTCCCTCTGCCGGCGTGGCGGGGGTTTATGGGCACACAAACCCCACGGGGAATGTTAAGCGGGTTAGGTGGCCGCAGCGGCACGGACGGTGGTCACCCTCCAGGGATTAGGGGGTCAGAACAATCCTCCCCCCGTGACCAGGCGGAGGCACAAAGAGCCATTGTGCCGGGAGCACAAAAATCTCCGTTTATTACGGCGGAGCTGACACGCTGGACGACCCGCTCCCCACCCCCGGCACAAAAGCTCCCTTGCTTCAGATTGTTTGTTTATGTAAATTAAAATGGTGCCTTTAATTATGCAACGGGACCAGCCTTGGCAACAAGGGCAGCGCTGATTGGATCGCCCCCGTGGCCAGAGCCCGCGGGCAAGCCCTGGGCACGGCTGATGGTGCCACCACGGTCCCTGCTCCGCCACAGGTCCCACGGGAGCCAGGACACACATTGACTCTTTGCCCAGGGGACCCAAAAATCCCCGCGGGGGGAGAAGGGGGTGAGGAGTCTCGCTCCCCACCCTGGGGTGCAGGGCCCCGGTGGGTGGCACGGCCGGGCACAGCTGGAAGCATGACAGCAGAGGTGCCAGCAGCATCCACCATGCCCGAGTGCAATGGGAACATAGCCCCGGAGAAGGGCCCGCTCCAGGTCATCGACGAAATAGCAAAATCCGTGGGGATGGTCCCTTACGCCAACGCAGAAACCAGCCCCGAGGGCCCACCTGCGAAAGAAAATCAGCAGGAAAACAGGGATTCCTTGGCGGAGGACGTAGCTCGTGGGGATGATGATGGAGAGCAGCAATGCCAAGGTAAAGTACGAGATTGCCTTCCTTTTGAGTGCTTGGAGAGAAAAAGCTCTGGTTTCTGTGTAGCCTTGTGAATGACGGGGTGTCCTGTGAGCCCCAAAGTGCCTCACCCGCGGCCACTAGAACAGTGGCTCAGAGTATTTCAGAGCAGGGGATGAATTTGAGGGAGCAGTCACACCAGACGCAGCAAAAATGACATGACTAAAGAAACGAGTGATTATTTTTTTTTTTTTAATCTGCTCTGAAAATCTGCTGCCACCGACCGCGGCCCTTAAGGCCTCATTATGGTCACTCGCTGCTCCAACCAGCCCGTTTCTCCTGCTCTGTGTTTCCCAAAGACAAGCGGGAGGAGAACGGTGGGAGGCTGGAGCGGGGATCAGACGCTACCCAGGACACGGGCACCGACGGCCGGGAACCACAGGAAGGTAATGGGAAATGCCACCCGAGGTGAGGTTTTCCCAGAGCCCAGTGAACGGTCTTCACAGGCAGCGACGTACAGGTGGTTATTACTGTTTCTAAAATTCGGTCGGACCCCTCATGCTGGAGAGCAGGGACTCATTCCTCATCCATAGAGTTGCTGCACCTCAGGAAACATGGCTGAGATATTCCTTCCAGAGGTTTGCATGTATCTCCGTGACCGTGGGGTGTCTAAACGCCGTGGGGTCCTGGACCAGGCGGTCTCCAGCAGCTCTGTAAGGCTGGGGGCTGCTTCAGCTTCTGCTCCATGCAGAGAGAGGGTGGCTCCAGGGTCTGTCAGGCAAAAATCTGTGTCCTCAGAAGCCAAACTCTCTTCCTGCTGAGCGTCTAAATCCCCCTGATAGCCAAGTATGCAGCAGAAAATTGCTTTCCTGGACATCCTCTCCTGGGTCTCTCTCTACTCATTCCTGGGTGAAAATGGTAAAAATCAGCTGGAGCTGAGGCTGGACCTCTCAGCTGTCTCCTGTGGGAGAGGGGCTGCAGGGGGGGCTCGCTGCCTGCCCCAGCAGCAAGTTAAAATGTGTTGAATATATATTTATATACATACACAGATAGATGAATACATTTAATTGTACTATGCAAAATGCAGCTGCTCCTCTGAAAAGGAGGAGTATTTTTTTGGGTAGTATTAAAGGAGGGAAGGTGCATCTCTCCATGGTGGGCTTTCAGCATTGCTGCCCATCCATGCTTCCCAACCAGGCTCGTCCTGGCTCGCTGGGTTTGGCTACTGGGCGAGGGATGGCTGGGCCATGGGCTACTAACACCCCCATGGCTTCCCTGGGCCACCTGAGCTCCATCAGCTCAGGGCTGGTGGCTCTGCCCCAGGTCCCCCACAGCTGGCAGCGCTGGAGCCCCCTTGAAATGTCAGTGGCCTTATTAAATATGAAACCCCTCCTCGGTGAGGAGCAGGTTGACAACCCAGAGCAGCGGTCACAGCCCTGGCAAAGCTGGCGTCGTTGGACACAGCTCTAAAAGATGGATGGGCCACGGCCCGTAAATGGAAACTTTGATTAAGGGAAATAAAAAGTACACAAACGTTAGTCACCGGCAAAACAATATTTCATAGGAAGCTGCACAGGTTGTGAGGAGGTGAGTCATGTTGGAGGCTTCCCCACTTGGAGCTGACATCCTTATTCCAGCCACGCTGCTTTATGAGCACCCAATAAAACCTATTAAATGATCTTGCACACCCCCTGCTCCGCACACCCCTCCTCTCCCCCAGCCACAAGCACTTTATCTCTAAATTGCAGGCAGCTTTTTAGGACCTAACCAATTTAGCCTAATTAATACTCCAGACACCACAGGCAAAATGTTGAATAGACCATTTGTTGTGACACTAAAGCATAATTTAGGGCAGCAACGTGCCAAAAAGGATGAATAGGAGAGACAGCCATCTCAGCCTGCATGGCCACCTCCAAGGGAGGGACGGGTTCCAGGAGGGCTGTGTGGGGTCTCACTGCATGGTGGGTGCTGCAGGGTGCTGCCTGCAGAGCAGCTCTCTCTACCCACCCCCCATCCTTCCATATCTCCCTCTTTGCCTCCCTCCATCCCTTCCTCCTTCTTTTCCTCCTTTCTCTTCCTCCTTCCCTCCCTCTCTCTCATCTTTCCCTCCCTCTCATCATCTTTCCCTCCCTCCCTCTCTCTCCATCCTTCCCTCCCTCCCTCTCTCCCTCCTTCCATTCCTTGATCCCTCCATCCTTCCTTCCCTCCATCCCTCCCTCCATCCTTC
>VZRU01010738.1:2958-15111 GCA_013398155.1 Pedionomus torquatus
ATGGTGGATTGTATCTAACTAAAAAGGAATTTGGTTTTATTGCTGTGGATCTGCCGGTTTATTTATATATATAATTTTTTTTTTTTTTGAATCCTGTGTAGTTATTTTGGTTTTCAGGGATTTGGTTTGGCATGTGTCTCAAATCTTTATTTTTAGATTAAAGGACAAAATGGAAACCAGATGTGGCTGCTGTAGTCATGGCCTCTGCGGCGCAGGATGAGACACCACCTCTGCTGTCTGTCAGCACGGAGCGCCAGCGAGTAGGAGAGGGCAACAACTGCCATTCTCGTACAGAGCTGAGCTCCAGGGAGTTGAGCATTTACTCAGTTGTAAAAATGACAAGCTTGAAAAATTTCACAGTTCTTTCCTCACCTTCTGTGCATTCGTTTCAGATGTAAATATTTTACATATGGCAATAAGAGGCAGTGATTGCAGACAAAAGTTGGAGTAATTATTTAAAGCTTCCAGATCTGTCTTAAGATAATTATGTAGCTATCACAATTTTTTTGTGATATGATTTTTTTTTTTCCTTTAAAGAAAAAAACTTTTAAAAATATTAAAATATGTGGTGTCTTCCTTTGTCATCCTTTTGCTCCTGGCTCAGCTCGGACCCCCAGCCTTCTGTCCGTTGCTGTCATTTCTTTGTCTTCCCTCAGCACACTTGTCTTTGCGATATTCCGGACACTTCTCCGCACGCTCATGGTGTGTTGCACGTTTCAGACAGGTGCAAGTTGCATCTGTCCTTGGTTGGGTTTGCTGCACCCACGTTTAAAGCTAAACATAGCTGTTCCCCCGGCTGTTTGCTGACTATGTGCATACTAGTAGGGATAGGTATTGTATCCTTGTTGGAGCGCTCGACTATCCGGGCTTTACCCTTTATGGACTTAAAAATACACTACATTTGTGCAAGTGCTGGTTTCAGTAAGTTGCAGTCTCTTTGTGTACCTTTCTAGAACTCTGCCTGTAACTTGAGGGAGTTCAGGTCCAGCATTTTATATTTGTTCCTAACGGGAACACAGAACCTGTTGGTGTTACTGTTTTTGTTCTATGTGGTATCGATTTTATTCATGGCCTGTGCTTGAAAACATAAAGTAAAGCTTGCTTTTTTTTTTCCCCCTCCCATCTGTAGGTTTCTAGCAGCAAACTGGCAATGAAGGATCACCCCCTGACTGGAAGTCAAGTCAAAGTGGAGCAATTATTTGAGGACTCTGGCAACAGGAGGAGTAGCACTCTTCAGTCTGCAGGCATCGCTGGTCCAGAGAGATCTCTTCCTTCTCTGACAAAAGATAAAAGTTTAGAGAGCCTAAGCACTTCGAAAGGTGGTGGTAGTTCCTCGAAAGCCCATAAAGCCATTTCCCAAGCTCCAGAGCAAGCTGTCAAACAGTACAAGCACCAGTTGTCTGCTTACGAGCAGCAAGAGATACTTAATTTTTCTGAAATTTACTTTGTGGGTCCAGCTGCGAAAAAGAGGCAAGGGGTGATTGGTGGTCCCAACAACGGGGGTTACGATGACGACCAAGGCAGCTACATTCATGTGCCCCATGACCATCTTGCTTACCGGTATGAGGTGCTCAAAATCATCGGCAAGGGCAGTTTTGGCCAAGTTGCTAAAGTCTACGATCACAAACTCCACCAACACTTAGCCTTAAAGATGGTTCGCAATGAAAAGAGGTTCCATCGCCAAGCAGCAGAAGAAATCCGGATTCTGGAGCATCTGAAGAAGCAGGATAAAACGGGCAGCATGAATGTTATTCACATGCTGGAGAGCTTCACCTTTCGGAACCACATCTGTATGACCTTTGAACTATTGAGTATGAACCTGTATGAGCTGATCAAAAGAAATAAGTTTCAGGGCTTCAGTATCCAACTGGTACGCAAGTTTGCTCACTCCATACTGCAGTGTTTGGATGCTCTGTATAGAAACAAAATCATACACTGTGATTTGAAGCCAGAAAACATCCTCCTAAAACAGCAAGGGAGGAGTGGAATCAAGGTGATAGATTTTGGGTCCAGCTGTTTTGAGCACCAAAGAGTCTACACATACATTCAGTCTCGATTTTATCGGGCGCCAGAGGTAATTCTGGGAAGTCGCTATGGGATGCCCATAGACATGTGGAGTTTTGGCTGTATTCTGGTGGAACTATTGACTGGATACCCTCTTTTTCCTGGAGAGGATGAGGGAGACCAGCTGGCTTGTATGATGGAGCTTCTTGGAATGCCACCTCAGAAGCTTTTGGATCAATCCAAGCGAGCCAAGAACTTCATCAACTCTAAGGGTCATCCTCGCTACTGCACCGTCACTACCCATGCAGACGGAAGAGTCACCCTCAATGGGAGTCGATCCCGCCGGGGTAAAATCCGAGGTGCTCCGGGGAACAAAGACTGGGTGACGGCGCTGAAAGGCTGCGACGACCCCTTATTTATAGAGTTCTTAAAAGAATGTCTCAGCTGGGATCCTTCCACCCGCATGACTCCGAGTCAAGCTTTAAGGCACCCTTGGATTTGCAAACGAACGCCCAAACCACCCAGCACCGATAAAACCTCCAGTAAACGGATTTCTAGCTATACGAGCTCTTTCACAGGACTCGGTTCCAAGTTGCCTCCTGTGGTCGGAGTAGCCAACAAGCTGAGGGCTAATTTAACATCCGATGCCAACGGCTCTATACCTCTATGTACTGTGCTACCCAAACTGGTCAGCTAATAGAGAATGATGCATTTCCAGAAAATGCAAACCTTGTATTTTAATTGTCTGTTAATAACGTGTAAGGAGGTTAAATGCAGAGGTTTTTAAAATTTACTTTTTTCTTAGAGGCTACATCTTGAACGTGAAAACTTCAGTCAAAATGTGCACGTTTAAAGGGCTAACTTTTATCCAGTTGCTTCACTCACAACGTGGTGCGTAAGACATTACTGGGTGGGTCAGCTCAGCTGTTGAGGAGCACGACAGTTTGGCAGACGTGCTATTTAATAATGCTCTTTTAGAAATCACACTGTTTCTTATCAGGACAGTTTAACAGATTCTTTTGCTGAAGACAGCAAGGGAACGTTGATTTAAAATATGCATTTTTTTCAGTTAATTTCCAACTGAACTCTTTTTATTCTGGGGAGAGTTTTTACATCTGTTGTCAGAAGCACAAATGTGTTAACGTAGCGCATTAGGAACTTACTTGCAACTTGCTAACTGATGTTGGAAGGATGTTATTCCTCTGTGCCGCTTTCCCCTTACCTATCCTGGCTGAGATTTTTAAAAATACCATGGGATGTAGACACCAAAAGAATTTGGTGTTGAAATTTTAGCATCTGAATTAATTTTTCTTTTTTCTATTTTTTTTTCCAAAGGAGCATAGGAATGCCATGAAACACAGGTTATATCGAAGTAAAAATACTGCTTTCTATAAATTTACTTTTTCCCTTAAAAGTCTATGGAAAGCTGGAGGGGGAACTGAAGATCAGGACGGGTCCATTACAAGCGTGGGCCTGTTTGTTCAGGGCTAATGAGTTAATTATATGTTTCTTTGGAGCTCAAATTTAAATCTTAAGGCCCAGGACTGTAACTAGAAAATGTGTGTGTGGTGGGGCCGTGCCTAATAATAGGAATGAAAATGTCCTGAAATCTAAGCGTAAACTGTGAAATATCAGGAAAGACACCAGTTGTGAAAACTGGTGGATCCAAATTAAAATTCGTTATGAGACTAACTGCTTTATTTCTAATCAAATTCCTTCAGGTCTTTGCGAGAGAGAGGCTTATGGTTTCTCATTCTTAAAACGTACGAGTTTGTATTTCCTCTTCCTTTATCTTCCCAGCACATGAAAAGGCGGTGTGACCTGTAATGACAACAGCCCAGCTCGTTGGGGTGGTTACTTCTCGCAGCCGCGTGGCCCGCCTCCAGTTACAAAACCATCTGATCTCTTGCCAGGTGCCTGAATGTGTTTTTAAATACAATTTAGAGCTCCTATGAAAGGAGGTTTTAAATTTAACGAGTTTCTCTGTAGCAGGTTTTTAATGTTGAAACAAGGAGACTTTCGGTGTACAGAGAAAGGAATTATCAGGGGACTTTTAAAGATAAGGTGACCACATGTTGGATACAGAACCCTCCCTCGGAGAAGACGGGGCTGTGTTTTCTCTGCTCTCTTTAATTACAGCACTGCTGAAACACTGGGTGGAGGCCTGTATGAAAAAAAGTCTAAAAGACAGAGCCAAAACTCCAAATGTTCCCAGATTGTTGTTTAAACTGAGGTTCTCGTGTGTGTAGCTTTTCTAAGTTCTTCTGTTTCACAGTTGTAAATTCAAAAAAAGCTTAGTGATAATATCAAAATAACAGTCTAGCCTTTATCTGTGCAGCTACAAGAAATACCAGCGAGGATGGTATGTTCATGGGTCACTTCATACTAACGCACGACTGGGTATTTTTTATCTGGCTTGGCTGAGTGAAGTTTCATTTGGCTGGAGGGTCAGGGAAGTGGATTTTCGGGGCAAGTGGCAGAAGATACCATCGAGTTTAGTAGAATCTCTAATAGATGCAGCACGTTTTCAGAAGCCAGAAACATTCCTCTTCCTTCTCTGCCCTTTATGAATTTTTTTTTTATAAAATATGCCTGGGGTGTGAGGAGAAAGGAACATTTCAGGAGCTTGTTAGGAAAGATGCATAGAAAAACACTTTCTATAGACTGTAAAGTGCTGGTGCTGTGTGGGGCCCAGCAAAAGACAGTAGGGTGTTGGTGTGCTTGGAGTTGTACAAACAGGACTTCTGTCTTGCTTCTGAACTGTTTTCATCTATGAATAATCATTCTCCTGTGACTCCTGGGAACAGGTTCCCATGAGGTCACCTGGGGGGGAATGGCCCCTGGTGCACACACAGTCCCCTCGCTTACAGCTGGGGCTGCGAAACCTGGGGGTGAAGTGATTCTCTGGCAGGAACGTTGCTTTTTATCTAGAAACTCTGTCCAGTGTGCCCTGGCTGCACAAGGTGCTCGTTGGCAGTCGTCTGTGTTGAGACTGGATCTTACTTGGGACTAGTGTATTTTAAAATGAAGTGGGTAGTTAACAGTCTTGCTGATTTAGGGCTCTTGTCTCTGTAGCCATATAGGGGGGAAGGGAAGGAAAGGAAAGCACCTTGGAAGATTTCTGCTGGAAAAGGACTCTTCATAACCCATCTGAAAATATTTTGATCTTGTTTCCAATCACTAAATCCCATTTTCTTTATAAAATGGTTGTTTTTAGTGAATAGAGTGACGCACTATTCCCGAACTGGGAGACCCATCCACTGAGCTAAAATCTTTCCTGTCTGGGGGAGAGCTGAGGATTGTCCCTGTGAGTGGGCACAGGGAGGGTGGGCCACAGGCGGCGGCGTGGGACGGGGTCACTCGTGATGGGACAGTGCTAGCCTCTGGTGGAGACACAGCTGAGTCCCAAATTCACGCTTTGTTTTTTGAAAAGCACCAGCGAGGTGTGAAATGGCCAGAAATCCATCATTTTCATTAAATGTGATACCGTTTAGAATGTTAAAAAGTTATCTAAATTTGTCTAAATAGATGAGCAGGACAGCTTTTATGTTTGTGGTGCCCCTTTGCTTTGTGGGTTTGTTGATGTGCCAGCGCTAGGGATGTTCCGTCACAACTTCATCACTTCTCCCAGGAAGTTTGCACAAAACGAATGCAAATCGCTTGGGTTTCCAGCAAAACAGTCGTGGCATTTATAAAACTCGCCCAAAGTTGTTTAAAAGGGTTCTGGGTAACGTCCCTTCAGTTTTACTGCAGGGCTCGTCTCTGTGGTGGAAGTGGCACGCTGTGGTTATTGCCTGCATTTGTAGCTGTTTGCTTTAGCCGTGTTTTTATCTAAACGAATGACAAGGCAGGAGCATCGCAGCTGACACATCAATGGTGCTTTTACACTGGGCTCCGAATATTATCTGCCTGCCCAAGTTGCAAGGAGAAGCTTGTTTTATTTGAACCCAGCAGGATGGTGAAGTTTTATTCTTCATGGAGGGAACTTGGTACCTCCCAGACACCCCACCCGGATTGTCACAGGTCTGCTCTTTCCAACCCCAACTGCTGACTCTGGTGCTTGTTTCACAACAGTGACCTGATGTGGGAGACCTTCCACCTTCAACAGGTATTCTTCACTAGAGGTTTTCACCCTTCCCACCCGGAGCTGGGCACCTGAGAGCTCGGAGCAGACCAGCTGGAAGGCTTTGAGGTGACTTTCGTGGAAGAGTTGCCTTTCGTGGCCACGTTGCTCAATCCCGAATGGTTGACAGCCCTTGTGACCTGGTAGGACTTTCATGCAGTTGGAAACTTTTTAAGCAGCAATTTATTAGTAGCAGTTCTTCGCCACGGTCATCCTCTTTTAAAACTACCTCTGAGATAAACCTGGGGTCCTTTTTAAAGGGATATTCACTGCAGGCTCNGGGGTATTTTCTGTGGAGCCTTTTCTTTTTTTTTTTTTTTTTTTTTGGTTTGGGTTTGTTGTTTGTGGGTTGTTGGGGTTTTTTTTTCCTTGTTTAATACTACTAGCTGTTCTGGCTGTGAAATGTATACGTGATGATCTCAGCAGTGTCTTGCTAATCCTGCCCATAGAAGTGAAAAGGCTGATTCCGCACCCAGAGATCTCTGCTGAAATGATTGATACAAATCCCTCACCCGCCCAAGTTTAATGCTGTTGTGGAAATGGGAGAGGGGAAAATCCTATGGGAAGATCGGTGGGACTTCTTTGCAGCACCCAGCCCGGCCTCAAAACCAGCTGCGCCCAAAGTCTTCTCCTTAATTAAAAAAAAAAACAACACCCAAATGTGCAGCTTTTGCATGTGTTTGTGGAGCAGCCGGAGCTGTGGGTACCTGGCAGCTTGGAAAATTGGGCATCGTGGTTTTATACTCAGTGTTTATCGTGGATACCACTTGATTTTTTTTAAAAAACATTAATTTGATAAGGGTTTGGGGAAATGCATACACTTAATATTTCCTGTAGAAGAGCCCTTACCTGTTCTGAAACTCCACTGGTATTTTATGGGGTTTTTATTTAACTCCTGCTTTTTAAATGCTGGGGTGGTGGGAGCAGCCGTGGGTAGGGGAGGGTTGTCCCTGTGCTCAGAGGGTGCAGTGACATTAATCCCTCTGGAGAAGCCCACGGTGCTCAGAGGATCAGCCCCCGTTCCCTGTCCATTGTCTGTGCCTTATTCTTTTCCCAGCCGACGTCTGTCTCGGTGCAATCAAATCCCTCTTTGGGGTTTCTTACGCGTCGCAGATGTTCGTGCTCAACATCAAGAGTCGACAGGGTTAGCCTTGTTGTTATAAACATTGTGATGAGGTGTAATACGGTGGAGGACGTAGGAAACATTTAAGGTGCGTGTGACTAACTCCCTGCGAAGGAAGGCTTTGGAAAGGAGTCGGTCTCAAACTGTGTATCTAAATGTAACCAACAGAGATTTCCTAAAGTTGTATTTCGGTTCGTTTTTCAAAGGAAATAAATGCATAATTTTCTTTAGCAACAGGCTGGGCGCGTTCCTAAAAGTAGCACTTGATTTTAAAAAAGGAAAAAAAAAAAAAGCAATGATTATTTCCAGCTGGTGTGATGTGCCAGGTACCGCCACCGCCGTCTGTGGCATCTGACTAGAGACCAGGAGAAGGTTTTGCGGGCGCGAGTTGGTGATTTGGGTGCGTCTGTGCTGAGCGTGAGGAGCGCTGGCGTCTGACAAATGTTCTTCTCGTTAACGCTGCCGTAATCGGAACATCTCGAAGTTTTGCCGTGACATTCCTCAGTTGTCACTTTTCTCGTTCGGCCCACCCGAGAGCTTTTTAAAGCCCAGAATCCCGCTTATCCCTAGGCCGAAAGGAGAAATCCAGTAACAGCCACTTAAGGAAGATTTGCTTTTATTAGAAACCTCTAAGTGGGTAACCCACTGTACACAAGTGGATGTTGGAATAGTTGGAAGATGAAATCACCCTGCAGTAAAAAGGTCTCTAGCGGTGACCTCTCTGATTAGACGATGCCCGTTACAGGCAGAGGGAACCTTTTCCTTATTTGTTTTAATCCGGGTGAATGTTTGATTAAAGGAAGTTTAGGAGTGGCCCCCGGGTAAGCTGTCTGCCGGGAGGGATGGTGGCAGTGGGACAGTCTGGATGGGGAATCTTTTGGAGCTCTGGTTGGGTTCTCACACACACACACACACGCTGTTCTCAAGGCAACTCGTGCCTCGAGGCTGCGTGGACCGAAGGGGTGAGTTTTGCCCATACTTAGGTTTTCTTTAAGCATCAGCCCGTGAGTTAGTGCTGCTTTTTGTCTGATTCATCTAACCCTTTTTATATAAACCAAGTTCTTTGCTGCCCAGACGGCGAATGGATGGTAGACAGCCTTGGGTTTGTTTTCTTTCCTCTTGTCAAATTAGCCCAACGGGCTTCACAAGCGCTATTCAGGACACGCACAGATGCCCAGAAATGTTTCCTCTGAAGATCGTTCTTTGTCTCCTCGTGTGACTGTGTGTGTCCTTTGAACAGAGCACACGTGACGTACGGTAGCGGTTTCTCTGGCACCACCTCTGTCTCGCCCCGGTGTTTATACAGACGTAATAAATGTGCGGGGAGATTCTTGATGCCTGTGCCCCGAGGCAGCTGTGAAGCCTGGACTTCTGTCCTCCCTCTCGGTGGTCTGACCCAAACCACTGCAGTTTTACATAGAAAAGGTTCTTAAGCCTTGGAAGGGGCTGTCCGGGGAGGTGGTTGAGGCACCATCCCTGGAGGGATTTAAAAGATGGGTTGACCTAGTGCTCAGTGACGTGGTTTAGTGATGGGTTGTTTTTTTATCAGTTAGGGTGATGGTTGGAGTAGATGATCTCAAAGGTCCCTTCCAACCTAGACAATTCCATGACTCTATGATTCTAATTTATAAGGGGTCAAAGGAGGGTTTGGGGTCCAGAGCTGGGGGAGGAGGGTCTATCAGCATGAGGGCTCTGCGGCTTCTCCCTCGCCTCCTACCACGGGGGTTTCAATGGACAGTCCCTGGAGTGTTCCTCAGCCTGTTTGCTTGGTCTGNAAGGCGAGAGAGATCCAGCCCCGGCCTCTCACCGGGAGAGGGGTATCGGGGAGAAGCATTTTGCTGGATGAGCGAGCTGTAGGGAGGAAGGCAGAGACTGTCATTATAATAATTAAGCATAGTTAAGCATTGCTGAAAATGGGTTGAAAGAGCTAAAAAGCACATGCCTGGTTAGCCCTCAGAATTTACTGTTGGAGGCTGTTGTACAGCCCAGTGACATTGGACTTTGTCGTGGTTTTGGCCCGATTGACCACTCAGAATGACAGATGGCCCTTCCCTCCCCCCTCTAAAAAAAGAGAGGAGTGGAAGAAATAAACGGATTTAGGAGTTTAGAGAAACCTAAACTACAGAACAGATTTAATATGAAGCTCTTCACAATTTTAATTGCGTGCATGATGTTAGGGAAGGGTCCTGCTGAGCAAGGGGATCTCCGGACAAGAAATAGTGGAATCAGTTCTCTCCCTGAGCAGTTTTCTGGCTGCAGGGAGGCTGCTGCAGACACGTGGCCCTGAAAATGCAAGAAGTTGTAACCCAGAAGGAGGTGGGCGAGCGGAGCACGAGCGGCCTTCAGGGGCTGTGCAGCGGGCGAGTGGGTGGAAGAAGATCTTCCAGGGCAGGGAAAAAAGAGTTGGAAAAATAGGATTTCCCCCCTGCCACGCAACAGCAGGAGCCTCAGCAGCTCGTGCTGCTCGTTCTGGCGTGGGCAAAGGATGAGGAGGAGAGGACAAAAGAGGTGTTTTACTCCGTACTATCGCAAGTCTGACCGATAATGCAGGGATGCCTTCGGAGCCTGCCCCCGTGCCACGTCTTCCCTCCGGGCGCTGCCGCGATGCTGGGTGGCAGCAGCACCCATCGTGTTAACGACAGGAGCTGCCAATCTCTCCAGCAGGTGTTGATGATGGATGGCATAAATGAAATTATACTGGAGGTGTGGGCAGCCAGCTGTAAAGTCATCAAACAGGAAAGGTCATGCGAGTAATTTACACCAGAAGTTCTCCGCTCTCGGGGCCGTAAGCACGGAATAAATACAGGCAAGCGAGCAGAGAGGGTTATTTTTTTTTTTAATCTGAGGCTGAACCTCTGAGACACGAGTTGTGTGTCCCCTGTGCATCCCCTTCACGTTTCCCTTCGTTGCTGACGTGGAGCTTGGGGAGTAACAAGCCCTTGGCAGAGTTTGCTCTTGCTGCTGCCGGCTCTTGGCTGAGGTGGGATGGAGGGGGCTGGGGGCAGACACACACCACCCCCCTACCCACCCCCCCGGGGGCTCCTACAGCTCCTCGGCCGCTGCCTCTGGGGCTTGGGCTTCTGGAAGGGCCTGAAGAAATGTGCTGCCTGCCTTTTGCTGATAGGATTGAGGGGCTTCGATTCTTCTTTAGATGTAGATGTGGAAACAGCAGGGACGCTTTAAGGTGGTTTTGCCTCTTTGGTGGGGGCGTCCCGCAGCACCACCCACCACCCCCATCCCCCATGCAGGACCCCAGGAGCGAGTAACTGGATTTTTCAACATTTTCCGTATATTTACACCCTGGTCATCTTCAGAAATGCCTCTTTAACCTGGCTGTTTCTAGGGACAGAGGGAAGGTTGGGCCAGGCTGTGCCGGCAGCGTCTCCCGCAGCTCCCTGGATGGCCGGGGAAGGTGGGGTGTGAGTTGGGGAGGGGAGTACAGGGAAGCCGCTGGTTATTTTGGGAGGTGCAAGAGGGGAGCAAACAGCCCGGCTTTCATTTTCCAGCCAGCTGGTGCTGATGCAGGATGTTTTTGCAGCGACAATCGCGTGGAGCTGAGCCACCCGGGGGCTTGGTTACACGTTCCGGCCGCAGCTACGTGTGCAGCAGCCTTTTACCTCCCTCGTCCTCTTATATCTCGCTGCTTTTAGGAGGGGCAATTAGATGGCAGGAAGGTAAGAGAGAGCCAAGACCTCCAAGCTGGATTTTCTTCTTCATTTCCCCAGTCTGGTGGGATCACGTGCTTTGCTATAACTATTTCCAGGTCCCTCTTCTGCACTTGCAGGACTAAGCACGAGCCTTTGACACATCCCCGCATGATGGGAAAATGCACAAGAATGACACGAACCTTTAGAAACCTTCTTCAGTGATTAATTTTTTATTTTTTTCCCATTATACTAAAGCCAGCGCTTCACACATCGTTCAGACTCTTAGGTCTAATGACACAGAGGGGACAAAACAGACTTTATGAGGTGTTTTCTCAGGTTCTGGTCCCCTTCCGTGGCCCTTTCTATGAACTGGAAACTGTATAGAAAGATGCTTGACTTTCCTATAGGGAAATACAGATTTTGGTAGACCCAGTGTCAGGCGTGCTCCCCCCTTCCTTTCCCTGTCTCCACCCTCCTTGATGCCCTTCGTGGAGCTCTTCCAACGTGGCCCTGCAAAGGGATTAAGCCTGGCCAGCTCAGGGGGGGTGGGAGGCGCGGGAGATGGGAGGTTTGTCCCCGTGGGGTGACCTTGTGCTTTGCTCACCCATCTGCAGCTCAAGCAGAAACCACAGCCCTGGGAGAGCAGAGGAGCCTTGTGCTGCAGGACAGTTATATTCTTATTGTATATATGATGGGTTTGGAGTCGTTTATGGAACCATCTGCCTTATTTTCTGTCTGCTGGCCCTGGAGCTTGCTTCTGCCACCCCCAGATCCTGCCACCACGGGGGGTGTGTCGGCACAGTACTGCGTCCCAAGCCTGAAGAAGCCCAAATCACTTTCTTGACTCCCTTTCCCTATCCTTAAAGTGCGAATCACAGCTGGAAAGGGTCTAGGACTCAGCAATCCAGATCCCGTCTTCCAAACGTCGGGGTACAGCCTGGTTCAAGCCTGTATCTGCACCCTGCTAGCTCTGCTTTGTGCGTGTCCAGCATCTCCCAGTATCCACCAGCATCCCCCAGTATCCACCAGCATCCCAAAGCCAGTGGAAAAGGGCAATGCAGATGTTGCAGGGCCAGGGAAACCTGCATGGAAACACCTCCATTCTGAGGCACAGCCTGGGGAGCTCGAATCCACAGCAAAACCCTTTTAAAGTGTAAACAGATCTCTTCCACCCAAATAAATAATTATTTCTGGCCTCAGAGGGGAAGGAAAAAAAAAAAAAAAAGAGGAGCGTGCTGCCCCTCACCTAGCTCCTG
>VZRU01010738.1:23520-36090 GCA_013398155.1 Pedionomus torquatus
CCCATTAAGAGCCCTGAGACGTGGCTTTCTAATGGGAGACGAAGCAAAATGACATCTCGATAGCACACCCTGTGTGGGGGGGGCGTGTGTGTGGGGGGGTGGTCCGGAGAGGAAAGGACCCTTGGTCTGGTTGGTGTCACCCTGCGGGGGTCCCCATCCCCAACTCCGGGGTTTCCCCCATCATACCACCGTGGATAAATGCCAGTGGCAGCCCGGGGGGGGGGCCCTGTTCGGTGCCGGGGCTCTCCTGGGCCCCACTTTACCGAACGGCGTGTTACACCCAGCATCTTCATCGCCCGCTTCGGCTGGGGAATATCTCAGCGTTATGATGCTTCCCCCTTGTCCCCAGCTGAAGTTTGAAGGCGGCGCAGATAAATAGTGGCTGCAAAGGTGTATTTGGGCACACGCCAGGGCCGTGCCATGCTTTGCCGTGTTTTCGGGTGAGGTTTCTGAGGGAAGGGGGCCGGGGGAGGGAGCGTGTCTCCCTGCTGGAGAGACTTTGGGAAGTTTGAATGGATTCACGACGCGGCGGGTGACGCGGGTACAGGCAGTCTGCTCGGTGGGAGCGCCGTGTTCCCGAGCATCCGTGCAATTTGCGCCCACGCAGGAGCTGTTCAAACCCTCGGCGTTACCCTGAGAACTGTGAAGGCTAAAAAACTTCCACCTCAATCCATAACCTCACCTCTTTTGTCTCTGAAGCTGCCCATCCGTTGGTATCTGGGATTCCTAACCTGGATGAATGAGCTCCAAAGTGGCTTTGGAGGCACAAGTCATGCCACGGGGGGCGCTGGGGTCGGCAAGGGATGATGCTTAAACCCCCGTGGTTAAGGAGAGGGGGTTCAGTTGAGCGATAAAAGTTTGACTTGGGCATTTCTCGTGAGTAGCCTCATGTTGTACTCCAGGATGACACGGGCTGTCATCTCCTTCGGTTGGAAATTAGCGAAATCCTCTTCTGTTTTGACAGACAGACTCCTCCTCGCTGCCGCAGTTGACTCAAGTATTTAAAGCGTGGATTCCAGCACTTCCCTTTTGCAGCCCCGAAAGGGGAAGGATGGCAGAGGAGAACCAGTGCTGTGGTTCCTCCCTGCCCTGGGACGGTTGGGGCCTGGGGCTGGTGCTGGTGCTGGTATCCTTGCCCATACCCAGTGGTACCCTCGGAGCTTGTGTTGGTATCCCTGCCCAGTGGTGCCCCTGGGGCTGGTGCCAGTATCCCTGCCCGTACCCAGTGGTGCCCCTGGGGCTGGTGCTGGTATCCCTGCCCGTACCCAGTGGTGCCCCTGGGTCTGGTGCTGGTATCCCTGCCCGTACCCAGTGGTACCCCTGGAGCTTGCGTTGGTATCCCTGCCCAGTGGTACCCCTGGGGCTGGTGCTGGTATCCCTGCCCGTACCCAGTGGTACCCCTGGAGCTTGCGTTGGTATCCCTGCCCAGTGGTACCCCTGGGGCTGGTGCCAGTATCCCTGCCCGTACCCAGTGGTACCCCTGGAGCTTGCGTTGGTATCCCTGCCCAGTGGTACCCCTGGGGCTGGTGCTGGTATCCCTGCCCGTACCCAGTGGTACCCCTGGAGCTTGCGTTGGTATCCCTGCCCANCCAGGTGGGGTTAGTATTTTCTGCCAGGAGTCACTTTGGTTCCTTGGCCGTGTTGAAAAGCCCCTCGTGGAGCTTGGGGTCCCCGCGATGTAGCGTAGGAGGGGGGTGCCGAGCCTCTGTGCAGCTCTGGGAGGGTGAGGTGTATCCGTGGCTGAATGTCCGCTTTGGAAAAGCGTCGTTCATCCTCCCTGTCCCCTGCCCCGGCCTCCTCGCACGTCGCTGCCGAGAGGGGAGTGCTGAGCTGAGGGGCTGGACGTCCCTCTGGCTCTCCGTCCAGCAGCACAGCTGCTACTGTAAGCGATTCCTTCCAGCCCCCGAAAAACTGCTACGCTGTGAGTTTGGGTTCTCGGAGGAGCCAGCGCGTCCCCGGGGCTGTCCCGCCGAGGGTGAGCGACAGGCTGGGGTTGTTTGGTTGTTATATTTGGACTGATCTGTCGGGCCCAGACTCGGCGGGGGTGACTGCCCCAGATGCGATGGGTGCTGACTTCATCCCCTCCTCCGCCGGGGCAACATCTCTGGTTCGAGACCTGTATTTGGATCCGAATTACTCATGGGCTGCATCAGCGTGGAAAGATGACCTAAAGCAGGACCCACAGAGGTGATTGCATCGCGTTGTCATGTTTCAGATGATGCTGAAAAGAATCCTGGTGGCCCGTCGCCAGGAGCCACAGCTGAAATCTCTCTGTGCTGCCTGCTTTGGATGTGCAGCAAACCTTTCCATTTGGAACATTGCTCTTCACATCTACTCTTCCAGAACCTTGTATAATAATGCACTCTTCCACTGGAGAGAAGCAGTTGTGTCTCTCCCTGATAGTAACGGTGTTTTCTGCTTATGCTGTGCTTCTTTTTGGATGAGGAGCATCTATCACGTTGTTAAACCTCGTCCTCCCAAGCGGAGGGGTGCTTTTAGGTCAGGGTTTCGCTAAAAGTCACTTTGCTTTAGCGAACTTTTCGGTGCTCTGGGAAAGTGTGAGCTTGGAGACGCCGTTCCAGCAGCAGTGAAAGTGTTCCAGCCAATTTTCTCCTCCTTCCGTGGCAGAGACGCATCATTAAATAAACTGGTGCTTGGTGCGAGTTAAGGGATGGTACTTTTATTTGCTGCGTAGTACCTCGGTGAAAACAGGAGATATTCCTTTGCTCGTCTTATAGATCATTATTCCTTATTTTGCTGCTTTCCCCCCCACTAATTTTATTGTCTTTTCCCACTCTGAGCAATACCTGAAGCGTGGCATCCCTGAATTACCCGCTGGGAAGGAGGCCACCGACGGCCCCAGTCACCCGTGGCTTGACCCTGTTGGATGCGCGGTGATTTACGGAGGGGTGGGAAGGTAAAGCCCGCAGAGGGGTGACAAAGGGAACTGAAATGTGAGGTCTGGGTGGTTTCTTCCCCCTTTTCTTCCTCCTACCTCGGTGTGATTTATTAGGAGGCAAAATTAGGCTTGTAATTCGGGTAGAGCCTCCTGTATGTAGGTCAGCGCTGGCCTGACTCGGCGGTGATGGTTGTGGTCAGGCTGTTGGCATTAGTGACGCAGGCTGCGACGGTGGGGCTGCCGACCACGAATTCCACTTTTAAGACTAATCTTCAGGCAAGATACTGGGCTGATGGCTGGCGCTCTTAATTCGGTGAGGAAATCTCGGGTGAGCCAAAGCAGAGAGCAGGGGCCAGTAATAGCGGGTGGCGAGTTCTTCTCTGTTGTGCGCGTCAACCGATGGAGCTCTTCCTGGAGCAGGTTTCCTTTAGAACAAATTAACAAACCTCACTTCTGAGCCCAGCTTCGAAGCGGGGAATCCTCACCTGGGTTGGGGAGCTTGGAAGAGCTGGAGGAGCTTCGCAGGTCCATGGAGAGTGCCTGCAAACTTATCATAGAATCATAGAATGGTTAGAGTTGGAAAGGACTTTGAAGATCATCGTGTTCCAACCCCCCTGCCCTGGGCAGGGACACCTCCCACCACACCAGGTTGCTCAAAGCCCTATCAAGCCTGGCCTGAAATACTTCCAGGGATGGGGCATCCACAACCTCCCTGGGCAGCCTGTTCCAGTGCCTCACCACCCTCACAGGAAAGAATTTTTTCCTAATATCCAATCTAAATCTCCCCTCTTCCAGTTTAAAACCATTCCCCCTTGTCTTATCACTACGCTTCCTGACCAAGAGTCCCTCTCCAGCTCTCCTGGAGCTCCCTTCAGATCCTGGAAGGCTGCTCTAAGGTCTCCCTGGAGCCTTCTCTTTTCCAGGCTGAACACTCCTGGCTTTTTCTCCTGGCTTCCTGCAGCTTCTCCCGAGAGCGAATGCTTTGTCCCCCAGGAAATCCATTTGGCAAAATAAAGTGATGGAGTAGATGGAGATCCTCGGCTTGCTCTCATGGGGAGCAACTCGCTGTGTGTCTGCTGTACTTCTCTCTGGGGGGGTTCTCTTTTTTTTTTCTGTAAACTCTACCGTGTATTTTAGACAACCAGAAACAGCTTCGCTGTGGCCTCCTGTGTGTGGCTGAGAGGCTGTAGGAAGTGGAGTGACATCACTGGGACTTTTCCAAGGCAGTGGTTTATTATCTCATTGACCAAAGGAGTCTGCTGGCTTGGGGTCTGAGCTTGTTTAAACAATTTAGGATTTGCCTTAATCTCTTTTAAATACATGACACGTTCTGAGGAGCCCAACCTACGGCCGAGATGGACTGATAACGGCCTGGGAGCTGGGGGCCTGGTTTTTGCTTTGACACATGCTCAGGAAGTGGCGGGGTTCTTCCTCTTAATAATAATCTAATGGCATCAGCCCTAGGTCTTGCAAAACAGGGTCGGCGTTTCCCACGTTTTTGGAGGCGGGGAACTGAGCAGCTGAAGGTCTCGCAGCCCGTCAGAAGGGCTTCTGGGCTTAGGAGCTGAGCTGCTCGCTCCGGGATGGATCCTTCACGGGCAGCCGTCCTGCAGGAGGGAAAATACAGCCCCTGTGTGCGATTTAATAGCCGGGCGCAGCCAGGTGAAACGATTAATTCATCATTGACACTGAGCTCCTGCTGGCCGTCAGCG
Organism: Pedionomus torquatus; assembly: GCA_013398155.1. Taxonomy (NCBI): domain Eukaryota; kingdom Metazoa; phylum Chordata; class Aves; order Charadriiformes; family Pedionomidae; genus Pedionomus; species Pedionomus torquatus. The sequence continues at coordinate 28,132 of VZRU01010738.1, forward strand.
AGGGTTCTGCCATCTGCCAGCGCCCACGTTGGGAAAGCCCGATGTACAGGACGTGATGCTCTGCGGAGATGTTGTCTCTGCCTCCGGGTAACGGGCAGGAGAGCGGGCACTGGGCTCTGTCAGCCCCACGCTGCCCAATCCGCAGCATTTAAAACAGTGTATAAATAATTTGAAGGTGTGCAGACTGAGAGGCAAGTGTCCTCACACGTTGGCTGGACGATAGGTCGGCTCAGGTGATGAAAACTCCCAGAAAGTTCCTACCGAGGGAGCCTGAAAGAGCGAGTTGGTGACTTCTCTCTTGCCAGAAACCTCCGGGATGCGCTCTGGGATCCCACGGGATGGGTGAACTCCCGATGGGTGCTGCGGGGTTTGCAGGGCGGGTATGTGGGAGGCATCCGCAGGAGTGGCCGGGTCGGAACCGGCTGTTTTGCTGTCCCTGCTCACCGGGAGCAGCACGACTCCGAGTCTGGCATCTCCTGAGCCTTCCTGGTAGGCTCGTGTGCCCCACGCTGGGGTGGTCCAGAGGTTTTGCTGCAAAGATGCTGTTTTAAGACCCATCCCTTTGCTGGGGTTGCGCTTCCCTGCTGAGAGCCTGGGTGGAAAGAGCCCTCCTTCATGAAGAAAGCCTTTCCCCCTGCTCGGTCCTGACAGAACCACCTTCCCGACCTGCCGACGGCCCTCGCGCGGCAGCAGAAGTCAGGCTCCTCTCCAAGCACAACTGGCCCCGCGCGTCTGGCCTCAAGTTGCAGCATTCAGGCAGCATGACCTCACCTCCTGGTTTCCAAGAATAACACGCTGCCTCCCTCCTTCCCTCCCCTCCACCGCGCCGGGGCTGTCTGCCGCGGCCAAGGGTGGTTGCCACGGCCCGGCACCGGGGGCCCCCCTTTTGCCAAGCACCCCCGTGTCTGCCCCGTGCCCTGTTCAGCTCCTCTCCACGCTGTAGGAAGGGCTGCAGGCAGCAGAAGTGAGGCAGGGACCGGGAGAAGGGTCTTCAGGGACAGGAGAAGGGTCTTCAAGGACTGGGAGAAGGGTCTTCAGGCCAGGTTGGATGGGACTTTGAGGAACCTGGTCTAGTGTATTCCTGGTCTAGTGTGAACCTGGTCTAGGAGGTGTTCCTGCCCATGTCAGGGTGGTTGGAGCTCAATGATCTTTAAGCTGTCTTCTAACCCAAACCATTCTATGATTCAGAGACCAAGAGAAGGGTCTTCAGGACACGGCCAGGTTTGGAGGAGGGAAGGGTGGATCCGTGAGGATCAAGATGATCCCTCCACCAGCTCCAGAGGTTGGCACGAGCACACAGCTTCACCTGACAGCTCCCCAAGAAACCCCTTTTGAGCCTGGGTGGTCACATTGAGTCAGCATTTCAGCATGGTCCAGAGCTGTTGAGCATCGTGGTCGCCTCTGGTGGTGACATTGGCATTGGATTTGAGAAGCCCTATAGACCTGTACCCCACTGAAGGTGGCCTCCATCCCCTCTGTCCATGTCCCTTGTCTTTCTTGGCTGCAGGAGGCTAAAATCTTTTCCTTTGATCTCAGGTTGGCACGAGGACTGCAACGTGAGCGGTGCCTGGAGGCTCATTTTGGAGAGGGTTCCATCTCCATGGCCAGTCTCCCCCCCGGGAAGGAGGATGGGGAGCAGCATGGGGGGGAGTGGGATTTAGAACAGGGCACGCAAGAGCGAGCCTGAAAGCGGGGAGCTGTAACAGCCTTTTAAGCTGTAGTTTCTTTTTACCTCGTGGCTGAGTCATTTCAAAGATTTCAGCCTTTTGAGATCTTACCAATTTGAGGTAGGGATTAGAGCAAGCGGCCGGTTTAATGGTTGCATTAACTCGCTGTTTCCTTTGTGGCCTCAGGAAGGGACTAAACAACCCAGAGTCTGTGAGTGCTGCTAGATCCCCCTGACCTGAGAGGACCCGAAACATTGGAGCAACTGGAGTTGCTGCGAGTCACAAAAATGACATTTCATAGAATCATAGAATGGTTAGAGTTGGAAAGGACCTTGAAGATCATCGTGTTCCAACCCCCCTGCCCTGGGCAGGGACACCTCCCACCACACCAGGTTGCTCCAAGCCCCATCCAGCCTGGCCTTGAACCCCTCCAGGGATGGGGCAGCCACAGCTTCTCTGGGCAACCTCTTCCAGTGCCTCACCACTCTCACAGCAAAGAAGGAGGGTGGTACCTGCCATCAGGAGGGGGATACAGGGTGGGGTACCAGTGTGGCTCCTCTCTGAGCACTGCTTGGAGCTCTCTTGTGGCTCCATCTTTGGCTTGATGCTGCCGGGGGGGATGACAGCATCTTCCCATGATTTAGGGCGTTATGTTGATGGCCTTGCTTTGCTGTGACCAAGCACGTTCTCCCCGTGCCGAGGGCAGGTGAGCACCTTGGCTCGAGTGGTCTGCAGCTGGTACAGCCTTTGCCGTCATATGTAATGAGATTATTTAAGCTGTTGGCGTCAGGGCTGCATGTGATTATGTGCCTTGGCGGTCCAGCGAGCTGCAGCCTAAACTAGAGATAAAGTTCAAAATGCAAGCCCAGATCTGAATGTTCCTGGGGCGCCCAGCCAGGCTGGGACTTTGCAGCTCTGCTCTGGTTAGATATTCTTACCCAGTTAGGGCTGTAGGTTTGGGGTCAGCGGAGGGATGGACACTTTTGTTTCATCATCATAATTAACCTCACTGCCTCGCTCTGCGTGCCCCTGGCTGCAGACAGCTCCCCTGGGCTCTCCTCTTGAATGCAACTTCTCCAGCTCTGCTGGTCAGAGAAGAAGGGGGCAAATTGGGCTTGGGGTTGTTGTTGCCATACACCTCTCCTATCAAGACATGCTGAGAGAGCTGGGGCTGTTCAGCCTGGAGAAGAGAAGGCTCCGGGAGACCTTGGAGCAGCCTTCCAGGATCTGAAGGGAGCTCCAGGAGAGCTGGAGAGGGACTCTTGGTCAGGGAATGGAGGGACAGGACAAGGGGGAAGGGTTTTAAGCTGGAAGAGGGGAGATTTAGGTTGGATATTAGGAAGAAGTTCTTTGCTGTGAGGGTGGTGAGGCACTGGAAGAGGTTGCCCAGAGAAGCTGTGGCTGCCCCATCCCTGGAGGGGTTCAAGGCCAGGCTGGATGGGGCTTGGAGCAACCTGGTGTGGTGGGAGGTGTCCCTGCCCAGGGCAGGGGGTTTGGAACTGGATGATCTTTGAGGTCCCTTCCAACTCTAACCATTCTAGGATTCTATGAAATTGGCTTAAATCTGTGTAATGCCAGGTCAGGACTGCTCTCTGTCCCTGTCCCAGGGGGTACGGCACCTCCTGGGTTTCCATGGGGCAGCTACGAGTGGGAGCATCGTCTGCTGGGCGTTCAGAAGTGTTGTCCTCCTGATGTCCTCAGGCCCTGGTACCCGGCACTCAGCTGGGGTAGCCTCCTGAAAGGCTCCCCGGACCTCCAGCCAAATGTGTGTTTTCAGGGAAATGCGGCTGGAACACGAGCCGGGGCTGCTGTGGAAATTTGGCAGCGTGTCCCCTCAGGCTGCAGCTCCAGTAGCCACAGCTCGTCCCTCCTCGTGCCCGTAGGTGCCGGAGAGAGCCGGGTCCAGGCGACGCGGCTCAGAAACGGGGTTGTGGCATCCAGGGCATCTCGGCTGGGCTTGATCCAAACGAACCCAAAAGCATGCATATTATCCTCAGCCTAGCTTAAAAAAAATAAGTAAATAAAGTAAAAAGCAGAGGGGAACAGGTCTGGTAACAGGGATATGTTCTTATTTTCAGTAGCAATGACAACATTATTGCGTCTACCAGCTCCGTCTTGAAGGATAATTTTAATGTATTGTATTTCCACTTGTTTTAGCAAAAAAAGGCAGGGGCTGTGCCTGCCTGTGGGAGTGTCAGAAACCTGTCCCCCACAGAGTCCTGGCTCCTCCAGCTCCTGTAGCTGCTGCTTTTTGGGTACGGCCAGGCTGCAAGAGCCATCGTCACCTCTAGCAGCCTCCTCCAGGCTCTGGAGCGACTCTCTTCTTCCTCTTCAGCCCTTTCACAACCTCGCTGCCCATCGCAGATGGCTAAGAAAACCCAGGCGGCTCTTGCACAAGGGGCTCTGCTGCCGTGGCGCTGGGGAGGACGGGCTGGCCAGGAGCTTTGGAGCTGGGTTATCTCCTGGAAGTCATCGGAGCTGCCAACCCAGCGTTTTTGGATGGGTACCTCCTGTGCCACGGGCAGAGCAGCGTTGGTGTGGGGGCACGGCTGTTTTGAGGATCTTGAGGGTGTTCTGACCCGCAGTCAGCACCTGCCCGGGCTCCTGGCGAGGACATTGTCCCCCTTGCTGACCCAGGAGCACAGCAGAGGCTTCCCAAGACCTTGGCTTTGGACCTCTGGGCTTTTTTCCTGCAAGGAATGACCCAGCCTGAGGATCTGTGATTGTTTTGTCGGAGCAGGAGCTGGTGTCTCTCCTCCTGCCCTGCTTATTATTCCTCCTGGAATCTCCCAGTATCTTCTGTTGTGAGGAGGAGTTGCTGATAAAAGATCAGGTCCCTGCCAGGGCAGGAGATGCTCTGTGGGTGGTGGAATTCAGCGGGGAAACGCTCCAGCTCCTGGGGGGTTTGGAAGTGTCCCGGTGCTCCCAGTGTCTGGCTGCTGGAGGAGACGATGAGCCTGGCCTTGAGTGCTCGAGTCGTTAGAGATGCAAATGCTGGGCTGATGAAGCCTGGGTGAGTAAGATGCCAGGGAGTCCATGAACGGATTAAAATGCAGTATTTACATGCTGCTGAGCAGCATCTCCGGCGCCTCCCGGGCGGCCACGGGGCAGGAGGGCTCGGAGCTGGAGCTGGAGCTGCTTTCTGGGGTTTTTGGAGCAGGTCTGTGGCTCACACCCTCCGTCGCAGTCTGGAGGAGTCCACCGAAGGGGGTGATGCTCTCCATGTGCCTCAGTGTGCAGTGCTGTGGGCCGATACTCCTGTTTCTGGGCTTCACCTCGAGGGTCTGCAGGGCAGAGAGGGCTCTAGCCCTGCGAGGTTCAGCTGTCGAGGGCACGGAGGGTTCTCTGGCTGCTCTCGGTGTAGCTGGTTAGCTGGGTTTTGCTGGGCACTGGCAGTAAGAGTGGCCTGTGCTTGGCAGAACAAGCACCTCTGGCTTTTCCCAAAACATCCCTTTTGCGTTTCTTTCTCCCCAAAATCTGCACTGAACCAACCAGGTGAACATCTCTGGAGGGAGGGTTCGGCTGGGACCTGGTGGTGATGCCTGGAGGGTTTTAGGGACTTAACTCCTCACCAGCGGTGAACATCTGGAGCTTGTACCCACCTCATCTCCGAGCCCTCCCAGAAGCCTTGGAAGGAGCCCTGAACTTCACTGTGGGTGAATGGGGGGGATGAATGGGGGTGATGTTCATACAGGCTGCTGAGGAACTAATTTCTCTCTCTCGCTTAGGAAACAGAGGTTCTGTGGACTTGAGGTGTTGCTCCAGGCTTTATAGGACCACCGGGTTGGTGGCAATGCCAGGACTGCCCCTTGCCAGCGTGCTCGTCGTCTGGAGGGGGTACATGGGGGCCACCAAAGTCTGCAGGCAGCTGAGCCGCACAAAGACTGGCCTTGTCTGCTCCTTGGCTGCCCCCAGCCCTAAGCCCTTTTCGTGAATAAGTGGAATTGAAAAAGCTTAAATTCATACAATGCAGGTCCCAGGAGGCCCTGACCATCCCGGGGAGGGCAGCTTCCCCTGCCCACCCTGTGCCCTGGGGCTGCCTCTGCTCCTGGGGACCCCGGTTAACGCTGTCCCGGGGTGAGCTGGTGTCTGTAGGGCTGTCTGTCGAGCTTTCTTTTTGAAGGCTGGGTATGGGAATGCCCAAGATGAGCCGCCTGCCCTGCCAGGGAACCAGCAGTAGCTGCATGAGTAGATTTTTCTTTTTTGATTTTTTGCTAGTCTGTTTAAATCTCCCAGCTTTTATCCTTTTATCCCCTTTCCGTTCTAATCTAACAGGCAAAATGTGTCGGAAGCTCTTGCTGTCTGTCGTGTTTGGTAAGAAGTCAAGGATCCTGCTGGTGAACACTGTCTAGCGGTGGGGAACTGGGCATCCCTGAGAAGACCAGTGAGTCTTTCCCAGATTGTGTTTTTGCTGCACGTTGGGAAGATGCGAGGGCATAAAATACATCTGCTGTCAGCCCCTGGCTCTCTGCTGGGGTCTGCTGGCCAGGAGCTCTGTGGGACCAGTGTTTCCCTCTCAGCGATGCCCAGGGGGAGAAGGTTTCTCCTCCGAGGGTGTTTTTGGGAGGTGTGTGTAGCCAGGCGCCAGGTGCTGAGTTTTGCAGGCTTTTTGGGCTGAGGTGTTTTGAGGTTACGGGGCTGTCGGGGGATGCTGGTGGCCTGGGCTCTGTCCCAGCTTCACCAAACCTCCCGGGCTCTGTGGCTGCTGCCAACAGATGCCACGGGGGCTCTCGGGGCTGCCGAAAGCCCGGAGGGAGCTAATAATAGCCACCGTGTCCTGCGAGCTTTAATGAGATGCCAGCAGGATGCAAAGAAGGGCCTTTCTTTTAAAAATAGAAACACAACTGTGGTGTTTTCCTCCCGGCTGAAAGAGTTCAAGGATGGCTGGTGCCGGAGGGAAGAGGGGCTGGTGGAGGGAAGGGTGCTCTGCTCGGCCCCGGTGGGTGGCAGGAGGGTCTTGGCCTTTCATTGCATTCTTCAAGGTCCAGGATTTCCCCTGAAATACCGACTGCTGCGGTGGATAAAAGGGGTAGCATAAAGCGTTGGGTCTGGGGCGTTGCTTGGCTTTTAACACAGATGGGTTCGTTGCAAACGGGTGGTCCCACCAGCTCTTCTGTGGGTCCTGGGGATGCCCAACAGCCGTGTGATTAGATAAGGAGGAGGATGAGGAGGAAGGCAGGGGTGTAGGGATAGCCTCACCCGGGCAGCGTGGCTGCAGCGAGGGAGAGCTATGGGCAGCCCTGGCTCTTGGTGAACAGCTCTGCCGGGGGTGAAACTGGAGGAGGATGATGGAGATGGAGGAGGAGATGGAGGTGGGGGATGCGCACCCATGGAACAGCTCCAGATCAGGCAGGGGGGTGCAATCTTCACCTTTCCCTCTGCCCCTTCGTCAGCATCGCTTCCTGTGGGTCAGATGCAGCAGCTCTTCTGCCTGCACCGTGTTTCTGCTGGGAGGAGGGATCGGAGCATCCCCGGAGGAGGGTTCGGAGCATCCCCGGAGGAGGGCTCCGAGCATCCCTGGAGGAGGGCTTTGAGCACCCGGCTGTGCTGGAGCGGATGGTTCTGGATGCTCTATATCTTGTGGGGTGCGAGAGGTGGAGGGGAGCAGTGCAGGGAGGAGGGCAGTTGGTGGCCATGGGGCTCCTGCAGACAAAAGCACGTTACAAAATCCCTGTGCCAGCTGCTCCTGTCCTGGCCTTCTCCTGCACAAAACAAACCTTGTTGCCCAGGCGGTGGCCACCCAGCGTGGAGAGCCAATTGTCTCACCCAGGGCAGAGCCCCAGCCCCAGCCCCGAGGCCCCGGCTCTCTCCAAATGGCTCTGGGCATCCTTCTTGGTGCAGGTTCACCGTGTGGGAGGGTGATGCCAACCCCTCAGGCTGGCACCCCTCTGGTCCCTCCATGGTTTCATGCCGCGGGTCCTCGCTGCCCGGGGATGCTCTTCTCTGCATCCTGGCAGGAATCAACCCCGGGGAAGGCAGAGCTGCCACCCGTGAGGTGCCACAGCCAGGCTGGGCAATCCTGGCCTCACATCTCAGGGAGGTGTTTGTTGAGCCCTGGTGTTGCCAAAGCCTGGGATGGGGGTGGGGGTGGGGGGAAGCTTTGCTAAATAAACGGCCGAGGAAAGGACAGAATGATGCAAAACGTGCTGTCGTCACTGACCTTCGAGGGTGTGTAAATGAAACCCTCCTCGGGCTTGGCGCTGGTGGAGGAGATGCCTCCTGAGGCCGTACCGCTGCGAGAGTGGTTGGCCTCCATGTGGCTCACTGTTTTGGTTTGGGTTCTTTTTTTTTT
>VZRU01010742.1:36286-53069 GCA_013398155.1 Pedionomus torquatus
GGTGGTGAGAGCCTGGCCCAGGTTGCCCCGAGAAGCTGTGGCTGCCCCATCCCTGGAGGGGTTCAAGGCCAGGCTGGATGGGGCTTGGAGCAACCTGGGGTGGTGGGAGGTGTCCCTGCCCAGGGCAGGGGGGTGGAACTGGATGGTCTTTGAGGTCCCTTCCAACTCTAACCATTCCATGAATCCATGATTCTATCTTTCTGAAAGATCATGCTCTGGGAACATCCTAATGTTGAGATTCAGGATATGAACTTTATGACTTCTGTTCCTTTTCTTTGAATATTAATCAACAGGAATTAACGGGTCAGTGGTGCAGGTTACCCCCACACTCAGCTCTCCACCAGGTAAATGCCATGGCCGCGCTTCCTCTCAAATTCCCGTATTTCATTTTGATGGAAAAAAAGTCCTCAAAATATGCATCTTTTTGCAAGAAATGTTGGATTGCCCAGAACTGCATTTTTTGTGGAAGGTCTCCGTGGTTTTCTCGCCGCCCGTGGAGCGCTGACGGGGTAATGACGCCTCGTACAGGGGCAGGCAGAGCACAGGCACCTCAGATCCGTCACAGCCTTACTGCAGGCTATTCAGAGTTTATTAACTCTGTTTAAACTCTGCCTGAATGCTCCCGGTGTGCCAAGGGTTTCTGTGTAGAAATTAATAAGGAGAGAGGTTTTTAATGGCATTAGGGGTGGCAGCAGGGCGCTGGCAGCCCGCACCGCGCTCTCTGTTGCCACATCTCTGCAAATACTGATGTCCTTGTTCTTGTCCAATATCATATTGGTGAATTATCGGGGATTTGCTCCCTTTTTCCATGAGGATGGAAACATCACTGGGAAAAAAAAAAAAAAACAAAAAAAAACCCAACTTGTTTTCAGCTTTTTCTTTGAAGCTGGAATGTGGAGCCAGCCCAGAGCCTGGGGTTTTGCATGAGCGACCCGCGGTTGCAGGGAGGAAAATTTGGAGGGAAGTAACTCTGGTGAGAGGAAAGCCTAGAATTTTAGACATCTATTCCTGTAACAAGAGAGGAAGAGTCTTTCAGGCCGGCTTCGACTTATGGGGAAACTCCCAGTTTGGGGAAGGGTTTGCAGAGGGTGATAAATTTTTTGCTGCTGAAGGATTTTCTGCCCCAGAGATGGGAACTTACAGTTTATATTTGCTTTTATTGCTGATAGACGCTGAGGGGGGATCCCATCATTTGATCTCAAGCGCTCCCTTCCTGCCAAACACAGAAAAATACTTTTAAAATTCATTTTCTGCCCCTCTTTTCACTTTTCTGTGATGTTTCTTTGTCTCCCATCAGTCCCTGGGTATCGAGAGTCAAGCCGGGACATTAATATTGATGCAGACCTCGGTTATTAGGAGCTGCATTTCCGAGCGTGCCAGCAGCATATAAATACTATTACTGGGTAATTAGTGAGCATCAAGCTGAGTTTGGATTGAGCAGGGCTCGGTGTCCTACTTTCGGGGTTTGTTTTGCAGTGGGTTGTTGGGGTTTTGCCCTGAGTAGGAGCTGGAGAAATGGAAATCCCAGCTCGGGAGCACCTGGATGCTCAATGGAACAGAAAGAAGCGAAACGGAGAGGGAAAACTGGAAGAAAACAGATCTTCCAGGGTTTTTTCCTTTTTGAAAACCTTTATTTGAAATTCAAAATCACTTCCACATTTCTTATTAACTTTTCAGCATTTTTAATGTTGTTGTTTTATCTCATCTTGCCAGGGCAGGCTTTCTTGGTTTGCAGTTTCTCTTCCTCTGGCCTGCTTTAGTTTTGTTCCTCTGGCCCTGTAAAAGTTTCGAAGAGCTTCAGTGTTGCCAAAGGGCCAGTGCGACTGGGTGGCTCGGGCTGGATGCGCCTGAAAAAGGAGTGCTCCTTGCCTTTCCTCACTCTCCATCCCTTTCCTGGCTGGAGGAAGTCTTTTTGGTTTATCCTCTCCCCAGTAAATACACAAAGGGCTTTTCCACCCGAACAGAGACCAGGGGACATCTCAGGGTCATGGCTTTTTCACCAGATCCTTCCCTTTATTCCATCGCGGGGCTTCAATTGAAACACCACGGGGATAATTTAGGAGTGTTGTTGCATCTTTTATACCTGTGAGCTTCCACTAAAAGGGGTTTTGAGACCCTGCTGCCTGCAAAATAGTGTCTGAAGGTGAAAAAGCACCCTGCAATTTTGCATGAGTTAAAAGGAACGTGGACGGGGAGGAGGTCTTTGCCAGGGAAGCCTCCAAACACGGGGAGGTTTAACGCATTACATTAATGTGTTAACACTGGAGACAGGCTATTTGTGGTGAGCACAGCTTGGCCCTAGTCTTTTGCTACCTGGAAGCATTAGGGAGGAAATTAGGGAGGTTTCGGGTTTGTTGGGAAATCACCAGGTAAAACCATGGGAGTGTGCTGCAGCTGGGGGAACTCACCATGTCTTACTGCTGTTAGGGGTAAGTCCCAGTGCCTTACTGATTTTAGGGGTAAATCATTGTGTCTCAGCATCTGGAGGCAACTCACAGTTGGCTTAGTGCTTCAGGGGCTAAATCATTGCATTTTACTGCACCTGGGTTTGAATTGCTGCAGTTCACTGCTCCTGGGGGCAAATCACTGCATCTTGCTGCACCTGCATTTAAATCGCTGTGGCTCACTGCTTTTACCAGTGCCTGCCTCTCACTGTGCCGGGGGTAGATCGGTGCAACTCACGGCACTTGGGTGAAATCACCGTCTCTCCTTGCATCTGGTATAAATCGCTGTGTCTCACTGCACCTGGGGGTGAAATGGCAGTGGCTCACTTCTTTTGGGGGTCAAATCACTGCCGCTCACTACTTCTGGGGCTAAATCATTGCATCTTACGGCATCAGGGCTGGGGGGAGTTGGGGGGAGATCACTGCAGCTCACTGCTTCTGGGGGGAATCGCGGCAGCTCACTGCACGTGTGGGCAGGTCGCTGCGGCTCACGGCACCTGGCAGTGAGTCACTGCCCCTCACTGCACCCAGGGGTGCAGCCCCGACTGCGCCCTGCCTGCATTACCATCCCCTTTTGTTTTAAGTGCAGCTAGGTGGCTGGCTTTTCCTCACCAGGGAGGGGGCGAGGAATGTTTTGGGTCAAATCTTTGCATTTTTAGACCTCTTCATCACTTTTAATAGGTTTGCTGGGAGGAGGTGCAGCCTCGTTAGCAGTGTGCTCATGGGAGCACGGCTGCATCCCCCTGCTTTTGGATGCTCGCGGGGGATGTCTCCTTTCGGGCCCGGCTGCGTCCCAGGGCTGTGCGAGCAGCAACACGTGGGCTTTGGCAGGGCGTCTGCGTCAAGCTGCTGCAAAAGATTTTAAATTCCCGACTAATTTCTTTTCTGCCAAAGAAATGAATCTTTAGAAGGGCCTTTCCTTCCAGCTGCTAAGCCATTTAATTTATCTGAGTCATTTACAATTTGTGATGGGACTGTTAATAGCCTGATGTGGGGATCAACATCACTTAGACGTGGGGGTTGGTTTCTTTTTCTTTCTTTTTTTTCTCTTTATTTTTGGGCCTTTCAGGTTTTAATTTCTTTCTGGATTTGCCCCCAGAGGCATGAAGCTGTGTTTGGAAAACGTCAGCTCTGTCTCCCCAGCCCCTTTGTCATGCCGGGGCAGCTCGGGCTGAAAGCACAAACCACAGCCCACCCATGGGGACGTGCTGCCCTGCTACTACTTAACTGCTTCAAAGTACCTGTCTGTGATATGAAACATGCCATAAAATGAATATATTCCAGATGTCCCTGCAAATTCCCCTCGCCTTCGCCATCCACCTGAAGGCGGCTGACGCGGTGAGGCACCTCAGTCCCTGCTACCTCGTTTGCTGCCTGAAGGAGCAGGATGGTGGCTCATTTGGGGTTGCAGTTTAGGGGGGGTGGCCACCCCGGGACCAGAGTGATGCCTCCCAGGTCCTGCCCCATGCAGTGTGGAGTGAGGAATCCAGCCACTGAGGTCCCAAGGGATGATTGCTCTCCTTGGGGCTGGGTAAGGTGCAGGGTCACCATCCTTGGGTTTTGGGGGGATCTCCATCCTTGTGGCTGGAGGGGATCTCTCTCCTTGGAAAGTCTCCGTTCTTAGGCTGGGGGATCTCCATCCTTGGAACTTGGAGAATCTTCATTCTCAGGGTCGTGAGGGTCCTTGGGTTTTGGCGATCTACATCCTTGGTTTTGGGGAAATACCTGAACTTGGGGCTAGGAGGATCTCCATCCTCGGGGGTCTCCGTGCTTGGGACCATCCTTGAGGCTGGGGGGGTTACAATTCAAGGACTCAGGTGGACCTCCATCCTTTGGGTTAGGAGGATCTGTATCTATCTTTGTGTTTTGTGGAGCTCCATCCTTGAGGCTTGGGCATCTTCACCTTCAGAGTTGGGTGTGTGTGTCTCTGTCTTTGGGTTATGGTCATCTTATTCCTCAGATTTGGGGAGAATCTTCATCCTTGGGGTAGGCAGGTCTCTATCCTTGGGAATGGAGGCTCTCCATCCTTGAAGGTTCTTTATCCTCAGGGTTGGGGGATCTCCATCGATAAAGGATCTCTGTCCATGGAGGGAGGACCTCCGTCCTCCATATTCCGTCCTGGGTCAAGTCAGGACCCATAAGCTCCTCCATAACACAACATCCACCTTGTGTAGGAGCCGTGGAGGGGGTTCTAGGCAGGCTCAGACCCTTGGACAGCTACAGTTTTGTTATGATGGGAACCCGCTCCATGAGAACAGCAGGTTCCTACCTTCCAGCCAGCTCAGCAACCATGACCTTAATTTACTTAAAAGCTCCACAGAAAACATGTTGGGGGCTGTGTTTGCTGTTGACTGGGGTATTTCCAGGAGACACAGGCAACAATTTCTTGGATACCCTCCATATTAGGTCCTGCTTGGCTGGGAGGACCATAAGAAAGCTGGAATAACAGTGATGTAAAAGGCGAGGAAGTAGATACAAAAGCTAAAATTGCTACTCATCGCTAATACGTTGCATGGCACTAATTAATTTTTAAACAGCCTCACCGGGGACCTCATTGCTAAAACATGATGTTTTCTCCTCCGGCACCATAACTGTTAACTCAAAACAAAGCAGAAGAAAGCCAGAAAGGAGGAGGAACTGCAACATCCATCAGATGACATCCAAGCTGCTTGCTTGGAGGGGATTTCTCTGGTGACCAAAGCCTGCCCTGTGCTTGAGGGGGGGGACGCTACATTACACCCCTCCGACGGGATTTTTTTGGGGGTGGGGAGACAAATCCAGCTTCCCTGGAGAGCAGAAATGTCGCCTGAGCTGAGCATGCAGGGAGCAAAGGGAAGAGCTATTTTGGGCTCTGCTCTCACCTGTCTCACTTTACCCAAGTGTGGCTTTCCTAAATATTTTTAGTCGTGTTTTATTACTGGTCTTGCAAGCCTCAAACTGGGGGGGTTATTACCATGGCACTCACTCACATGTTAGTTATTTAATTCAGCGCTAAGAGCAGATTTCCCTGAACGTTTTCATTGGTGCTGACACCTGGACCTACATCCAAATAGATTTATGTGACATTTCTCATCATGCGACGTGTGAAGTATTACTCCTCAAATTTCCAGAGCTGGAAATGCTTTATCTTCCATTTATGTTTAATTATTCTTTAATTACTTGAGCACTTTTCTTGCCACCACCTCGAGTCCACCTCTTCATGCCAGCGTTTTAAAGTTCTGTGTTCTCCAAAAGAAAGGCAATTTAGAAAGCTTTTGCGAAGCTAGTTAAAAAAAAAGAAAACACAACAAAAAGTCAGGAAATAAATCCCACCCCACTCTTTGCCTCGTTACCTCAAAATTAGAAAATCGGGTGGCTTTGGGCAGATATTCCCTGGTCTGAACCAGATCAGGTGTAAAAAAATTACGGTTGCACCACTGCAATGACCTTTTTTTTTTTTTTTGCTGGTGGGGAGAGGCTCTGCCGTGTGCCGGGAGCAGCCGGGGATCGCGGGGGGCTGGGACGGAGGGGAGCATGCGCACCCCCAGACAGGGCTATTTCTGTGTCCATATGGAAAAGGGATGCGGCATCTGGTTTCACTCCCAGCAGCTGGCAGCTTGAAGCCTGTGTTTTGCATGGTGCGGTGTAAAGAGAAAATAAAGTGTCGAATTGTTTGGCATTATCAAGGATTTCTGCTCCCCAGGACTCCTGCATAAAGAGATGGAAATTTTAGCTGCTGGAGCCAAGAAACACACAGAAGTATATGAATTTATTACGTTTTATCTCATTCCCCTGCAAACAGCACTGGAAAATGTCAAAAGATCATCTATTGTTTTATCGTTTAAAAAGAATTTTTGTTTTCGAGTTGTAATTTCTTTGATGCCTGGCTGTGGGGAGGGAAGAGGAAGCGGCGCGGGAGCTGGCGGGGCTGCGGCGGGTCGGATGCGCAGGTTCGTCTGGCCGCGGAGCCGCACGCATTTAAATTTCTCACATCCCGGGTTTTTAATTTAACAAATGTAATTAAGGCTGGGGTAGGTACTCGGATTATTCATTTACTCCAGATGGAAAAAATTAAATTGAATGCAAATTCTGTAATCAGACATGAAGTTGAGGGTGTCGGACGTGATGGGGAAGTGTCAGCACATTAATCGGACCGCTTTCCCTAAACAGCACCCAAATCGAAGAGCCAGGGATTATTTGAATAATTGAGGTGGCATTTGATAAGATATCTGATTGATGATATCTCCTTAAGACGGAGCCCTAATTGTAATTCTCCATCAAGAAGGATTAATCTGCATAACAGGGGTGTGCTGGGAATAGCGTGGTGCCAGGCTGCCTCCCTTGAATTTTGGTCTTTTATCAGGGGCTGCCATTCCCAGGGAAGGTGCCTGGGTGATTTAGCACTTCTCCTGTTGCTTCATCCAGCAGGGGGTTGCAGGTGGCGTGGCTCTGGGCATCCCAGCATCCAAGGCTGCCTGAGTCCCAGCAGCATTGCCTGTGACCTCCAAGGTTGGGCTTGTATTTGGGATGTGCCTCCCATCAGTGGAAAAGGATGGATCCTTGCATTTCAGGGTCCCTTGTTAGTGTCTTCAGGGCACAGTTAGAACCTTTTTTCCCTGTTAAATGGAGATGATCTGTCCTCACTTCAGCAGAAGACCTTGTTGGAGGACCACGACTCCATCCACAGCACTGGTGGGACCCATCCTTGATGCTCTTGGAAGCCCATTGGGGGTTGATGGGTATTGACTCCCAACCCTCCTTTGGCTGGGGTAGCAAGAGCAGGTTCCACTTCATGTGGCAGCAGATGCTTGGTTGTAGTTGTAGACAACTTTTCTTGCATTTTCAATGCAGTTATGCATTCCCATAGGAAAAATAACATTTCTGTAGAGTCCTTTTCTCTGCCAGCACTGTTTGTTGCTCTTGAAACCAGGCATGATGGGGTGGGAAGGTGGGGATGGACTTTGCTTCTTGACTCCCACAGCATGGGTTATATTAGAAAATATTTAAATAGTGAAAATGGCACTTAAAAAAAAAATTGTCCACGTTGAAGGTCCAGACTTGTAAACAAATAATAGTCATGGTCTTTCTCACCTCCTCTATCCAGCTGCAAATGAAAGAAGAAAAGGCAAAAAGACATGAAAGACAGCAGAAGGATAAAGCTTGAAATATATTTTGTTTTTCTGAGAGCATGAATATTTTGAAACAAAATGTAAATGTAATATGAAAAAAAAGTGTGTTGGAGAGAAAATATTCATGAGCCTTACTGCAATCATTGGGTTGCCCAATGGTGAAGAGGATGGATTGTAATTCTCCTGTCCCTAAAGCAAAGCCAAACGTGGAGTTACCTTAGTTCTTCTTTTTTTCCTACCATCCCACCTCCTCCGTGGCTATGGGCCACTTCTGCTAAATGGTTGTGTTAACGGTGATGTGATGCTAGCCAAGCTCTGAGCAGTGGCATTCGCAACCAGAAAGGCAAGTTTTCCCCTCAAAAAAACCCCCAATTTAAATCACTTGAGATAAGTTGGGCGTTATCTTAAGGTTGCAAATTGCTTGTTTGCTCCTCCAGCTGGAGCTGTTAATTCAGAACAATTAATGCACCATTTAAAACAGAGACGCATATGAAGCAGAGAAGCATATGGAGGCAGTGCCAGGAAAAAGAGTGGGTTTGGGATGGAGAGCCCCAGCATTTGTTAAATCACATTGATGACTCCAGTTTGTCTTTTTTTTTTTTTTTTTTTTTTTTGAGATTCCAGCAGGTGCTGTGGGAAATGATGCAAATACCAGGGAGTTTATCCTCCCACAAATTGGGCGATGCTCAGAGCGAGACCCAACTGGGTCACTAGACCCAACTAGAAATAGAGCGCTGACATCCCTCGCTGGGGCTAACTCATCGTGAGAGCGTGCTGTCACTGCCCCAGCCCTCCGTAAGATATTTCTTCATCAAGAAATGAATCCTAAAACAAATCCTAAAATAATTCCTAGGGTTTTTTTGACCCCTTTGCAGTGCCATGAAATGCTGCTCTGGCTCCATCCTCTAAGGTTTTTCTGCAGCATCATTGTGGATACCTGCCTTCTATTTTCTCAGGTTGCCTTCTCAGGTGAAGAACAAAAATCTGGAGATACACCCCAAAACACTCCAGCAGTGGAGGAGCTCAACCTGCTTAAAATAATTCTGGGCCAAGGAACAAAGAAGTGAGCTCCTTGCTTTCCGCATGAGGATGTAAGACTTTTGAGGGATGTGTAAAATGCTGCAGCAGAGGAAGATGTCCCACTGTTGCTCACCAACGGCAGCTTGTGGGATGGTCCAACCTTCCTTGCATCCATCAGTTTTGGTCATGTACATCTGAGCATCACGCACACAAATTTTGTTAAAAGCACGCAAGAGTTTGATTTTCTTGTGAACACCCCCACAAATCCAAATATTTTCCCTTGAGCCCCTTATAGGAATCAGCGTGGCCCAGCACACAGCAGCTTCTCATGGCTCCTCCAAATGATGGGAAAATGTGCTTTTCCACCCCGAAGCTGGCACTAGGATTTCAGTTCTGGGGACCCCTGTGGCATGAGCCCCCCAAAACCTGCGTCTGCCTGAGCTGCAAAAGCCGAGCAGGTCGTCGTTAAGAGCTTGCTCTACAAACCCATTCCCATTATTCCCCCATCCGAGGATGGATGCAAGTAGCATCGGCAAATCTGAATAACTAATCAGAGTCCTCATTAACCCCCCGCCGAGATGCTCAAACATTCACTTTGCTGTTTATGAAGCAGGGAAAAAAAAAAGAGAAAGAAAGAAAAAGGGGGAAAAAAGGGCCCACAACCGCTGCCTCCCCCCCCTGCATTAAAATTGATGTTATTAATCCCACTGTTCCAGACCTCAGGAGTACTGAATTTTCCTCCGTCTCGCCCGAGGCCAAACAGTGTGGTGCCGCTTCTGCAGGGCACTTTGGCTTTCCATTATTTATGGGGGTGGTGTGGCGAGGCCACTTTTGTCCCCCAGGCCCAGATGTGTGCACACATGTGCATCCAGGGGTGGGGGGGTCCGATGTTTCCATACCTTCCCCACTTCAGATAATGCAAATCAGCTCCAGCTGGGCTCCACTGATGGACTTCTCTCTCCAGGACTGGGCTTTGAGGCGAAACTGCTTGGCTTTTGCAGAAATACGGTGTGTGCACGGGCACGTCCTCGGTCTTTTCACTTGCTTTGAACACGGATGGGGCTAACGCATCCCCACATTCACCTTGCAGGACCGGAGAGGTAGAAGGATGAAAATACCATCTTGCTCTTTGCATCTTCAAGCATCCCCGACACCCAGCCCCAGCCCTTGCTCAGAGGCTGGAGATGCTGAAGAAATTGTGCCAAAGGAGGGGAAAACCCCTGCCAAATCAAAGGTCCTCATTGCCACGGTCCTCATTGCAGATGCGACGGGTGTTGCCAGAGCACTTGGGGAGCGGTGATGGCCCCTTGGAGCTCCTTGAAGACTGAAACTGAAATCTGAGCTTTGATTTCTCCGTTTTTACTATTTTTCACATGTACAGGGTTTCTTTGGTTTCCTCTGTGTCTGTAGAGTTTAGGGCCGTTACCACTTGTGTGGACACCTGGGAATAATGTTGGGTATCCAGATAATTCAGCAAAATCCCACAGTGTTATGAGGGATTTCACCATTCATTGTGTCCATTTATGTGAGAGGAATCGGCATGGAATTTATTAACAAAATCGTAATTACAATTAAGCAGCGTTGATCTGATGAGGTTGGATGCATCATGACTTGCTCACATGGGAAACGAGGTGACACAATGGGAAAAGCCTTCTTGCTTTGAAATCCTAGACTTCTTGCAAAAATCCTGGCCATTTTTTTTCTCTTTTTTTTTTTTTTTTTTTTTTTTTTTTTTTTTTTTTTTTTTTTTTTTTTGGTAAATGTCAGCTTTATTAGCATTCCCTTACACTTAATTAAATCTTTATTTTCATGTATGCCCTTGGCTTTTTGCAGTCGGCACAGGCTAAGGTCCCAGGATGCTAGGTTCCCATCTCTGTGGTTGGTTGTTATTCAGGTCAAGTAGGTGAGGATTCGGGGCATTTTGGAGGATTGGTGGCTTGTCATGAACGGCGTCTCATTTGTGACCCTTGGGCAGCTGCTCCGTGCAACCACAAGTGCCCAGGACACCATGTATCTTGCTGGCTTGTGTTGCCTGCGGTGGAGCGTCTTGAAGGAGGCATCCTCCATTCCCTTTTGCGTCGGGAGGACTTCAAAGGCCTCTGCTAAACTTCAAAGGATGCCTTTTGAAGTCATGGAAAGTATGCTTTGGCTCAAAAAGACTTATCTCCCTCTGCAAGGGTGTTCAGGGAGATGTCCCCAATGGGGTTGGCTCTTGGTGCTCTTCATGACAGGGACAAAAATGGCATCTTTTGTGCAGAAGCTGCGCGAGCCCATGTTTTTGTCCTGCCTGCATACAAGCATCCAAGACCTCACCCCCGATCATCTCCCAAAATGAAAACTAGTCCACCAGTGCTCTTCTAGCACCAACGGAGCTTTATTTATCTGCTCCTTTTACTCCACTCCTCATGTTTTGTCCACACAGCGAGCCCAGATGACGTAAGTTTCTCTCTTACAAGATGGAAAAAAAGTCTTTACAGGGATGAAGGGTGGATGCAAAACACGAGCTTTTTCATCGTGTTGTCAGGACAAACACCATGCAAAGCAAGGCCCAGGTCCTCAGTGCGTACTTGGCCTCAGCCTGTACATCCTCTTCTAGGGCAGGAGCCCATAGGTGGTTTCTTTTATTCCTTGTCATAAATATCTGTAAGGATATTTCATCTGCTGTTGTGGTGGAAGAGTTTTGGACTCAAGCCCCTTCCGAGCCTTTAGCATAACCTACATTAGGTCTCTAAGCCTCTCAGCTGCACTTACATGCCCAAGGAGTCAAGGGGCATCTTAACTTTTCACCTCTTTCCCCAAGTTTTCCATGTTTGAGGGTTTCTGCCCTGTTTTGCCCTGAAATCACCCAATTGCTTCCACATCTTTCACAGAATTGAGAATCACAGAACTTTCACGGTTGGAAGGGACCTCTGAGATCATTGAGTCCAACCATGCACACACCAAAAAAACCCACACCACAACAAAAAACAACCCCACAAAACAAATCACCCAACCCAACAATCTCGGCCACCAGAGCATGCCCCGAAGTGCCACATCTACACATTTCTTGAATACCTCCAGGGATGGGGACTCCACCACCTCCCTGGGCAGGACGTTCCAGTGCCTGACCACTCTTTCAGTCAAGGAATTCTCTCTAATATCTCATCTGAACCTCCCCTGCCCCAACTTCAAACCATTTCCTCTGCTCCTGTCATCATTCCCTTGGGAGAAGAGGCCACCACCCACCTCTCTACAACCCTCCTTTCAGGGAGCTGTAGAGGGCAAGGAGGTCTCCCTTCAGCTTCCAAAATCTAAACATGCCCAATTTCCTTGACCAATGGTGTCAGTGATGTCCAGGTTTCCAGAAGTGGCACCTGCTATTCAAGCTTCCTCTGCCTTTTGGATCCATACTCCTGACTGCGGCGTTGGATACAGACTCTAAGGCCACAAAACCAGGCGCGTTGTTATTGCAAGGATTTCAAAATGAAATTAAAATCAGTGGAAATGGTCCTCGGGGATCTCCCATAGGACCTCACCATGCAAGGCGTAGCTCTCTGCAGCTGACATATAGCAGAGATGTATCCCTCAGGCGCACCTTCGTCATCTGAGGAGCTCTCTGGAGGTGGTGTGTGTCATGGTAGATATATCAGATGTATATTGGGGATCTGAGGAGCTCCCTGGAGGTGGTGTACCTCATGGTAGATGCATCAGATGGATACTGGAGATCTGAAGCTCTAGAGGAGATGTATACCTAGAGGTGCATGTATCAGATGCGCTTTCGCATCTGAGCAGCTCAGAAGATCAAGGTATGTGTGTGTATATATATATATATTTACTAGACACATATCAGCAATCTGGGGAGCTCTGTACCAGGTTATATATATCGAGGTAGATATATCAGATGTATATTGAAGACTTGAGGAGCTCTCTAGAGGTGATGTCTATCATGCTAGATGTATGAGATACGGAATGGAGATTTTTGAGGAGCTCCAGTCAGGTGATGTATATCAGAGGAGTATGTCCTGTATATTGGTGAGGAGCTGTTTAGAAGTGATTTATATCACGGTAGATATATCAGATGTATACTGAAGATCTGAGGAGCTCGACAGAGATTATGTGTATCAAGAGACGTAGATCGGACATATATCAGATCTCAGGTGATGTTTGTCACCTAACATAGAAACAATATCTGGAGGTGAGATATATCGAGGGACACTTGTCAAATGTGTGTTGGTGACCTGAGGGGCTCGCTAGAGGTGATGTATATTCAGAGATCTGGGGAGTTTTATTTTATTCCTTTTTTTTTGCAGTCAGGCACCCCCGTGGCTGTGCCGGTCCTTGCTCAGCCCATCTTCATTTCTTTACTGGATCTACTTAGAATGGGTCAAGAAATCTCAGCCTCAGCTTCTGTATCGGCCAGTTCCTTGGTAGATGCAGCATCATCTCTTAACATCTGTGTGGACTTCTCTTTATTAAATAACGGCTGGGAGCTCCCTTGTTTTTGAATTAATGGCTCTTCCCTGGTTCACACCTTCTGAGCTGGAGTGTAAAAGCACATTTACACTCAAGTGAAGACTATAATTAACCAGGGGGATGGTGACAGCCAGTGCGAAATGGGGACATGGCCAACGGCAAAGCTGTTCCATTGCTTTTTCCCTTTTTTCTCCTTTTCAGACCCGAATAGTGCCACTAACCCTCAGCAAGAGCCCGTGCCAGGGATTTGCCACCCCCCAGGAGCTGAAAAGGACAGGACGGGACTGTGTCGCTCTTCATCCTTTGGGGACAGACTGACACCGAGCGCGCCTTCGTTTTCTGGACACATCTTGGTTCGACCTTTAAAAATATGATTTATTTTTTATCATTCCTTGAAGGTGTGCAAAACTTCCTGGGCAAAATCCTGGGATCTATCTCAGCTATCAGCCCTGCTTTGACCTCCAAGGGATAGTCCCACCTTAATTTTCCTCGATTCCTTCTATTTTCCCCACCATCCTGCAAAAAAAAGCACATTAAGGGGGAACTTGTGCACCATGGCTTTGATGACACCACGGAAAGACCTTCCCTAGTGCAGAAAGCTGCACACCCTGCTTAATAGTTCACCTTCTCGTTTTGTTTTCCTTCTGGATTCAAATATTTAATCCTTTGCTTTCACAGGTTGTGATCCCTACCCAGAAAAATCTCGGTTTTGGGGCAGCAGGAAGACGCTTGCAGGGCAGCGGCTCCCCGAGCACCGCCCCCAAACGGTAAGGCTGCTCGGCTTTATATTAATTAGTCAATTATATATATTAATTGTGCAATTATATATACTAATTGAGTGAGATGTGGTGAGTTGTGACCTCGGTGGGGCTTTATTTGGGGCAATTTCTGCTCTTTTCTGGTACACCCAATTTATATCACCCCTTCCCTAAAAGCAGTGGGCATTTAGGGAGAAATGATGCCTTTTTGCTCTGCTTTCTTTTGGTTTTGTTTGAAAATCAGCCTGTGCAGGAATTCTTGCTTTAAAGCTCAAGTACTGAAAGCATGTTGTTATGAGCTGACAAGCCATGGCCAGCCTGGAGGAAAACACAGATATATTTTTATAAAAATAACCCGAAACACGGACTGTTATCACTGCAAAATTTTGGCACATCAGTAGGATGCAGAGAAATGGTCACCAGCTAAAAATAACTGAAATGCAGAGCTTAAAATACGATGTGCATGAAACCAAGGGTCTCACAGTCCTTTAGTCAACCCCATCCACTAAAATTAGGGCTTGACAAAGTGACAAATGTGCTTGGTCTGTGCCAAAACCATGGGCACCCGGCAGGTGACAAAAAAAAAACCAACCCCCCCTTGGCTGCAACTTTCCTCATAAAGGAGCAAAGAGAAATCATTGGTCGTGGAAAACAGAGATGCTGCCTTCAATTTGTGCAAAGAGCCTGAAGAAGTACCCGATTTACTCCTAAATGGCTGATGTTTAGGGTGGGGGCATCCCAGGAGAAAAACCAAAGCTTCGTTCAGTCCATGGTGCAGCAGAATACCTTTTCTTTGAGTCTTTTCTTTCAGTCTTGCCTCCTCTGAAGGTCGCTTTTAATAAACAGCAGCCAATAATGGCAGGATTATTTCCCCCAGGCTGCCCTTTCAGCCCTGATTCTTGCCAGTAACCTTCCTTCAACCCAAAAAACCCCAGGATTAAGGATGTGATGAAGCTGCTGGATTTTTTCTTGGTCTGGTTTTGCCCCCTTTCTAATAAAGGTGCAGGTTGGGCTCACCTTGAAATCACTTCTCTGGTGGGTTTGGGGGAGCATGGGGTCACCATGCTCATCCCACCTCTCTTGTGGGAGCTCCTCCCTGCCCCATTGCCCTCTTTCCAGTCAGTATTTTCATGGGAGCTGCCCAGACGTTGGGTGGAACAGCTTGGTGCCCTGCAGGGTACTTTGGGCAGGTTAGGCTGCCCACTTTGGAAGAAACTGAGCCCCTGGAGGACACAAGCATAGCCTGGTCTGGGAAGCATCTCCAGTTTCAAACCCAACCTGTTTGGCAAATTGGGCCAACAAAATCCAGACACCTCCCACTGAAGGCAAAGAAAGACGATGGGTGCCCACCTGGATACCCTCTGGAACACAGGGCTGGCATTGCTCTAAGTGGTTAATGATAGAAAATACCTATCCTGAAGACCTCTCCTGAGAAATAACTTGGTTCCCCTTGGCTTCTTCCACTTTGTATATGTCCCCCTATTTTCCAGACTGAAACAAAAGTGTTTCAGCTTTCCTCCTCCTGCAGCCCATGTACCCACAGAGATGCACTTCAGAGGCCAGGTCGTACCTCTTGGCACTGCAAAAATTGTTGCAAAAACAATTTGGCACATCTGTCTCACACCAGGCCCACGTTCCAGACCTTTCCTGTCTCCAGTTTCCTCCCCATGTGGAGATCGGGCCGGGCTGAGTAGGGTCTCCCACTCAGAGCCAGTGGAGAAGACGGTGGAGTTAAGCTAAAGGAGTTCAAACTGGTTGTAACTCCCTGGCCAGGTGGAGCTTGTATGAATCATTGCAGCACATCTCAAACCTCTCTTTTGTCATTGAGGCTGGAAATATGATTAAAAAAAAAAAAAAATTGCTTTCAAATGGGTAAATGAAAGATGTTTAAATTGGGGCAATTGATCTTGTGTCTCACATCACAACCTTCCATGTCTTGGCTCAGGGCTTGGACGGGGCAACTCGCTGCCGATACCGGGGAGCCTGGCACGCCTCAAGGAAAAACTTACTTTTGTCTTCTGGTTTGTAGCGTTCTTTCTCATTGGGAATTTTGCATTTTAAAGGGAAATTCAGGGGGAAAGGAAGAGCAGGACGAGCCAGGGAGCTGTACAAGAGGGATGCGAAGTGGAAAGGCAGCGAGTTGGGAGGTCTGATTTATCTGCCATATGGGAAAGAGGAAAACAGCCGGCTCCAGAGGGGTTTCTTTCCTTCTCCCAAAGGGAAAATTTGCAAACGTGTTAGCAGGATATAGCAAGCAACAAGGCAGATTTAAGGGAGGAGAGGGTTTTATTAGGTGTGCTGCGGCATCGCTCTGTTTTTGCAGCTTCCCATGCCTGGGGAAATCTCTGCACGCTCCTGTGCGCATCCTCCGTGTTTCTGCTGTTGGGTGAGGGCTGCCGGTTTCAGCCCAATTTCTGGGAGCTCACCAAAAAGCAGGTTTCCGTTCATGCTTACCCAGCGCATTTACTCGTCCAGGTTTTGAGACATTTGCATGAAGCCTGTGGGCTTCATTTTACAAATGAAATGCTCCCCAAAAGGCATCATTAAATGATGTGGTGTCGCTCGCAGGGTGTTTATGGGCTGCAGCAATGGCTGCAAAACATCATTGGACCTTCTGTGGTGGGATCTTTGTTGGAATTGTTTGCACATCGATGCTGAGGTTGCGGGTGGGTTTTGCACAAGCGTTGGTCTGATTTGCGCTTTGCAATGAGAAATGGGTGAAGGACTGCAGTTGTCAGTTTAGGATGGAAAAAAAAAAGTAGCTGATGGTTAAATTTTTGCTGAGCAAGACTGTTTTTGAATGTGTGACTTCTTGTCTGCCCATCCTCAAAGCGACAGCTCTGATGTCGTCTTTGCTGGTGGGACAGAAGACGTGTAAAAACACACTATCCCCTTCTCCCAGCACCTTATTCATCTCATAAAATCACAGAATCACAGAATGGTTAGAGTTGGAAGGGACCTTGAAGATCATCCAGTCCCACCCCCTGCCCTGGGCAGGGAC
>VZRU01010748.1:11595-23023 GCA_013398155.1 Pedionomus torquatus
TGCTCTTTGTTAAAGAGCTTTTTCACACAACTTGTTACATGTAACACCCACATTCTGTGAGTGTGATAAATGAAAATTAAGAGACAATGTCCATATGATTCACCATCATTTATTATGAGATAATAGACTCCTGCTGCTGTATGAATGTGATGGGTAAAGCTGAGGCATTTATGGAAAATAAATATTGAGACAAAAATGATTATTTCACTTCTGAAACTCATGGTGTTTTCCATTTCTATACATGATGTTGTTATATTATATATGTAATAAAGTTTGTTATAACTATCTTATCCAAGTTAGCCCTGTAGTATAAGAACTTACTCTTTCTGCACCTGTAAAGCCCTATATAAGTCAGTTTTGTAAGCATAAGGAGTTCTATTAGAAAAAAATAAAAAGACTTCTCCAAATACAGACTAGCCCAGTAACAGCATAACATGAAGTTCTTTGGGGCAGATTGTGTCTTTAAGATGCAGTTATGCTTTTTTTCAGTATTGACATGCCTGATCCATCCCAGAGATTTCTGAAGGTGATTGTATATCAAAGAGACCACAAACACATCCGGACAGATAGATTTATGCCATATATTTTGACTGAAAGGAAACTGCTGTGCCGCAACGAATCAGGGACAATAGTGTCCATAAATAAACAATTATCTTAAGTGAGCTTTTTAGCTTTTGTAATTAAGTTATAATCTCTGCTATGAGCACACTCTTGAACTCTAATTAGATACTGGAAATAAAAGCAGGGGCATAGATTTATCAGAACAATAGAAACTTGGGGTGATAGTTACTACTAGCTAGTAATTTACCCATGCAAACAGACAACTAATGACAGGGTGGCACAAAATGCTGGAGAGATACCTGCATCTTCTCTACTAGAAACAGGGGTTTTTGGCATCTCAAGTAACTCTGGTGTATGGTCATTACTTTCCAGCAACTGAAAACAAAGGAACTGTGACATAAGGCAGATGTAGGAAGTTGATTCTCTATTAAAATAGTCATACACATTGTGTATACAGCCTGTTTTATCACAAAGGAACATGTGTTGAAACCTTGAAACCATCCCTTCTTGTCCTCAGGCATTTCTGCTTATTATTACATTAATTCTGTAAGACGAGACAGAGGCCTTCATTGCTGATCACCATGTAATGGTGAACCCACATCAACTGAAGCACGAAATCTTCACTGTCTAAGGATTGCTGGTGCTTTATGTGCTCGTGTGTTTGGTGAATTTTGGTCCCATACTTCAGTACTGATGTGGAATACTGGCCAATTGTTTTGTGTTGTGGGACTAGCTGTAGTGTCAAGATCTAAGCATCAAGAAAAAGATAAAATTTTGATATATGTTTGAAGGGATTTCTTTCTGCAGTGGCATAAAACCTAGAATTTTTGAAAAATGTCCATGGGAATGAAAAATCCTATGAGATCTACACCTAAAATATGTTGGGAAGTTTTCTAGCTCAGCTGTAGAGGGATGTTTGGGAAGAGAATGAGGAATCAGTAAGAAGCTGCCTTGTTTCTTCTATTTCCCATTCCCTCCACTGTCTGGATTTTGCAATCTGCTGTCCCTAGTGACACGGTCATTTCTGGTCTATCAGATCCTTGTGCTTTGCATGGCTTAATCAGTAGTTTAAGTTACTCTTTTACTGTAGCAATGAAAGAAGAGCAAATAGTTAAAAAGTGACTAGGAGTCTTTATAATTGCTGACCTTCAATAGTCTATATAATGTGACTTTAGGCCACTGAGTAATAAATAGACTAGTGTAATATTTACAGACATGTCTGGAATGCAGTGAGTTCCTCTCTTCTCTTTCACAAAGTCATTAATGGCTCTGTGAGGAATCAGACTACTGCTGTTCCTGTTCCCCAAAAACACTTTTATCTTGTGACAGTTTATGCTGATCTTTCTATTTTGTTTTGATTTGTTATTCCCTGAGTCATTTCTCAAAGCCTAGCTTTTACAAACTTTTATAAGGAGTTAAAAGTTGTCAGCAAATCGTTCTGTGAACTCAGTCCTAGTCGTAGGTTCTCCAGCCCAGTGATCAGAAGACCTCTTACAGACAGTGTTTCTCAATCAGTTCCTTTCAGGTGGAAGGGACTATATCGTTTGTATGAATAGAAATACTCCTACTGAAAGTACACAACTCTCCCTCTTTCCCACTCCAGCAGCCAGTTTCCACTGCTTTGAAATTCTGAACAATGAAGTAAATGGGGAAAAATAGGAAATATGTTTTGGAGAGCAGAAACAAAAACATATGCCTGAACAGTTTCTTGCTTTCCTTCTTTTTTTTTTTGCCTCTAATACAAAATCTGAATGTAATGGTGGTTTCTGAAAAAACCCAGCCTTGCAGAAAGAAAGAGTGGTCTTTGAGTTGTATTGGGTACACAGGATTTACTTGTAAGAAGACGGAAAGTACTATTTCCAAAGAATAAAAATCAGCACTTTTGAAGATGTAGAGCAGATTCATAACATTGTAGACTACCATTAAAAAGTCTAGTAATTGTTTGCAGCTGCCCATTAAAGCCATTTCCTTTAAATCCCATGGCACTGAAGGCAGAAAGAAAGAGTCCTTATGCCAATTTTTATGCGTCTTAGTGTTGGATATAAACCCTTCTACTGTGGTTCCAAACCATTTTTGGCTTGTTTCTGTTTTATTCCAAATACAGACAATGCATACAGCCACTTAATGTTCCAAACCAAAAATAAAATCATGAAGAATTAAAAGAATTTACAGAAAACACATTAAATTACTTAAAAAAAAATAAATGGAGAGAGAGGTACTCCTAGAAGTGCTTAGTATTGGGTAGTCCATTAAATACCAAATCTGTATCTGCATCCAGTCATATGTATTTTACAAAAGTAGAACTAAGCTTGGGTAGACTCCATGTCATATAACACCACAGTCCAACTCAAATCTGAACTTTAGCGTCTGCAGAGATTTTTGTTCCAATTTGTAATTTTCTTTGATTTTAATTGTATGGTAGTTGCACTGTGACTCAGCAAAGAATTTGGCCCATGGGGGTATTACAGATATGTTGCTCTCAGCTAAACTCATTTACTTTGAATATTTACATTGTGGAGCTAAATCTGGCTTTCAATAGAATGCTTTTTACTTTTCACATAACTCACTGCCCAATTACCCACGCGGACCTCACTTCCTTGGAAAACAAGTGTTATTAAGTAAAGGCCTAAGGCACTTTGAACACAGCCCAGAGACACTGGATCCAAATAATATCTATTTTCCAAGCACTATGTGGAATGGAGACTGAAGAGAAATTTTTTTGCAGGAATTTCTCTGTGAGGTCAGTACAAAGGCAATTATCACACTTGGTTATTTTTGCACAATAGCAAATAAGGAAATGTGAGAAATCTGTCTCATGTTATCATCTTCCCCTGATATTGGACAAGCTATTCTTGGATTAGTTCAGCAATTTCTTTCCCACCCCCTCCATTTCTGCACATGTGCAATAAACATCTTTGTTAAGACAATGACATGTTTCTCACTTCAGACCCATTCCTTTCCCTTTTTAGGGAGAGCTGCTTTCTATTGGACTCAAAAAGTGGCAGCATGTTAGTATTTATTTGTACTTATTATAGAAAAGAAAGGTTTTCAGCATTATAGCATCACTGTTTGGACAATAGCGTGAGATACAGAGCGGATAGACTGCAATTAAAGCACATTTTAATTCTGTCTAAACTCAATCCACTGCCAAATGTTTCTGTCTGACAGAACTGCTGCCCATGATACACAGTAAGGAGGAAAAGCGCGAATAGGTATCTGTTAAGCAAAGACATATTTCCCTTCCCAAAGGAAAGGAAAGAGCTAGTCTTCTCAAAACTACTGTGTCATTTGTTGAGTTTGCAGATGCACTTTGAAAATATTTCCCTGATACAGTGACTGGGATGACAAAAAAGATCAACAGTAGAGACTTGATTAAAAACATTTTTCGTAGGAAGAATTTATCATTGTGTCCCACAGAATCTGTGCATCACATCTTGTTTGGTAACTCTTCCAAATCCAGTCATGCCTGGCAAATAGTAATTCTTCCGTTTCAGGTTATCCTACAGCACTCTTATTTCCCTGATACTTTTTAATGCAGTATGACAATAGCAAATAATCAGCACAGGTATTTGTAAGAGAGAAGCGCATAATACCCAGATTCCATCTCCCATAGACAAAGGTGACTTTTGCTACACAGCTTTGTATTTCTTCATGAAATATTTTTACTTCCTCTACTACAAATACCACTATAAAAATAAGAATTACTCCCTTGAAATACACAAGAAAGGAAATGAGTAGTGCACAAAGTGAATGCTTCCACAGACTGAAGAAACAGCACATGATTCATAAAAAGTAGTGGAGTTAGAGAAGAATGATAGGAAACTGTGACAAAAGGAGAAGAAAAATGTAAGCCAAGGCTTACATGGTTTCCAGTGTATTTCTACTTGGCAAAATGTACTAGTTACTCTCTTTATCTATGTCATTAGACTTTTGTTTACTACTCTCTTCCTCTTTAGCAAGAAAGACCAAGAGCTCTGCTGCAGCCTTTTCTTTGTGCTACGTATTTGCCTGCATGCTGAAAGTATCCTTGTCACATGCACAGACGGTTAGAGCTGTACCTCAGTTTCCTTGAAATAATCTCACAACCACTGATTTCTCCCTTGCAAACCATCGGGTTTTTTCTTGGTTTGCTCTGTTTTACTTGTCTGCCTTTTTAGCTGTGCTATGTGAAGCAGCGCAAAGGCTTCCTTCCAGGGCTGAGTCACTGGGATCTCATTCTGTTCATCTTAAAATCTATCATTTTTGCATCACAAAGCTTTGAATATTTTTCTTAATTAAGCTCTGGCCATCTTTCTCTTTCAACTACAGCAATTTAACACTTGATGTTTTCTAGGAAACACACAAGTGCACCCAAAATCAATAGAGGACTCTGTGTTTACTCTAGGCCAGACCTTTCATAACCTGGCAACTCAGTTTTCAAAAGACAAATTGGGATCTTTTGAGATGAATTTAAGAAGCCTGGCTTGCGAGTTTGTGCTTTTACTCTTCAGAGTGAAGGCAGACAGGAATATCTCTGTTTCTTAGCTTCCTATTTTGCTGTCCTTATTTCTTCCTTATAGTTTTAAAATACTTGAAATCAGAAATTGAGTCTTCTGTTGTTTCTCCCAAATTTTCTGCAAATTCTGTCTTTTTTGAGAGGGCTTTTGAACACTGAATAAATTTTTTTCCTCTTTCATTTATTTGATTTAAGAGACACAAAAGTTGTGTCACCAGTTCTGCAGTATGCTAGACTTGACACATTTCTAGAGACACCAATACACTTTTCATATGCAAAAATAAAATAGACTTCAAAACACAACAAATATCTTAAAGTATAAGACCATCTTCTTACATCATGCAAAGATGCCCTCTCCAACTGCCTCCTCAAAAAAAAAAAAAAAAAAAAAAAAAAAAGGCACACCCAAAACACCCCAAAATAGAAAACTTTTCTTTCCTTCCAACAGTTTCAAAAATTTCAGACTGTTTTACATTAACCTACATTTTACAAGTAGAGGAAAAATAATGATTAATTAGATTTTTATTCCTATTGTACAATGCTCCAAATGACTCAACAGACTCCCAGGATTCACTTTACCACTATATTGGCCACTCCACAAACTACTTACCCCATCATTGTCAGAAGATCACAGTTCTGAATGAGCCCAAAGGTCTCACTAGCCTATCACCAGCAGTAGCCATAAAAGGATGCCTGAGGAAGAGTATAAAGGAAAGACAAGCATACAGTGCTTCCCATTACTACTCTGTTAACTTCCCACACTTTTCACTTCAGGATCTTCCTGGTCTGATTGTGATCTCTACATACTTAGTAACTCTCACTGGATTCTTCCACTCCAAACTTGTCCAATCATCACTTGAGCCCAGGCAAGCTCCTACCTACCATACTATCCTTTGCTGAGGAGCTCTGCGATGTGAAGAACCACCTTCTCTTGTGTGAGCCTACTTCCTGCTGACCTGATTTGCAATTCTCTGACCCTTTTACTGATAGAATGAACCTTTTCTGCTCTTCCCATGCCTTTCCTGATATTATAGACCACTAGAATATCTCCCCAGCCATCTCTTTCCTACACCAAAGAATTTTAGATTACTAAGACACTCCCATATTTTTATGGCAAAAGATGCACACTTTTAAATATTGAGTAGCCTATATGTCTGGGAATGGAGTTTGTCCTTGCATGTAAAGCTACTCCACCATGCTTCCATGTTTGTATTCAACATCCTTGACCCAATGTACATGGTTAGATTTGGTCTATAAGTATCTGTGTTTGCTTCTAAAACCTCAATAAATAACAAATACACCTACAGATTTCTAGTAGGTAAACAGAAGCTCTATGCTGTGGTTTCAGTGAGAATTTATTTCATTTCCAATTAAGAGTTTAAGGATTAAAAGGAAATAAACCCACCAACAACTTGCAGGCTGATGTGGTGCAGTAACTCTCACAATCCATATGAACTCACAATGAGTAGTGTCTCATATGAACTGGCAGATTACTTTATTGTGGAATAGAAAGACAATATCCAAACAATTACATTATTATATCTTCACAAATAACATTTTGACTGATGCCAAAATTTCTGCTATGTTCAAGTGGTGGGTGTTCTGGCTGAAGTCAAGAGATCTACAGGCAAATATAGAAGGACTGAATTTGACTCCTCCTGCCTGCAGGGAGCAAACCGGGCTCCACACTACTCCTTCAGCTGTGCTTGCCAACACCTGCTATGGCGAAAAGCTTTTCACCATCAGTAAATACTGAGTTGCGAAATTAAGTCTTATCACACTGTCTTTTAGTAAACCAATTGCATGTAGTAGTCTAATTATCCCAGATTTATGGCAACACAGAATTACCTGTTCTATTGTACACTGCACCCTAGATGACATATTTTATCTAGCTGTAGTGATACATAACTGAAAGCTTTGGAATAATCCCAAATATTATCTGATCCACCCAGTTGCATTCGTGAGGATTTATTTCTCCACTTATCTCACAAAGACTTTCTCTCAGCTCAGTTGGTGGCTGGCACCATCCTGGCTGCATGGCACTTGTAGATAAAACTTTGATAGTATTTCAAAGATGCCCACAAGGAGAACACCATGTAATAACTACTTACTTACACATTAGAAGTAATGACAGTTTTAAAAATATTAATTACTGTCTTTTTCAACATAGCCCTGACATCAACAGAGTCACATAGGATGGGGTGCCACTGCAGGTACCCACCATGCTGCTGCTACATGGAATGTTTTCCTACCTGTTGTTGCCCACACAGGGGAGGTGCATGGGTGCTGATGGTTATAAACACAGACAAGCCAGAGTTCCCTGCCACAGGAAGATTAAACCTAAATTTTGAAAATTAAAGCCCATAAGGCAGCAATATCCCTATAACTCTGCGACCTGAGAGAGAGGCTTTTTATGTTGCATATACAGAACACCCCCTGCAATATCTAGTCTAAACAGCTGGATTTATCATCCTACATGGAAAGAAATGACGAAATTTCAAAACAATCTCCAACTTTCCTAGAAAACCCAAAGATTTTCAGGCTTTCTATCATAGCAACTTCTATTGCAGAGCTCCACAAGCTGTGCAGAAGGATCAAGCAGTTCTCACAGGCACAGGGAACCCAGAATGAACCACAGGTAAGTGAGTAACATGCTAATGCTGCTTTACTGTCCTCATGATGGATAAATTGGCCCACCCTCACCCTAGGGAACACAGTTCATTTAGGCACACCCCCCAGCTGAGTCAAACGTGCCACAGAATGAAATAGGTCCCCCTCTTCTTCACATGCTGCAGATGGCTTTAACCCTTCCTTTACCAATCTATGTGCCAATTTTTCTTTCATTTTGTATTGCAAAGGTTCTGCAGGGAGGGAGACTCTTAAACAATTAAGCCCTGTCTCTGAAGAGCAGGTGCTGTAGAAACAGGACTCTGTAAGTATAACCTGTGCTTAAACAATGACTGTCACTAGTCGCTAGCATGCTAGCAGAGAAATGGAGATTTTTCTTTTCCCTGACAACTGCCATAGTTAGACATAAATGAATAACCACAATGGTCCATACCCCATTCACTTTTAATCTACAAGGTTTTTTTTCCTTCACTGCCATAGTATATACTGATTCATTTTTATGGCGTCCATTTGTGCAACTTCTGCATTGTTTTTCAATTACATCAGATTATAGCAGGATTTCCTCACAATGTGTCAATTACTTCTCTGTATGTACTATTAACTGAATGCTGATTAGATCTTCATTGCTGTACAAATAAAAGATCACCCTGATAGACATGAATAATGGAGTTACTGGATGAATAACACAACAAAACAGTATAAAATACCAAATTAAAGGTCATAACTGCAGCTACTGATGCAATTAAATGAAACTCACTGGTCATTATTTATCTTGGTTTGTTACAAAAACAAGTTAATCTACTTCATCTCTTTAGCTGTTGAATTTCAGTCACTAATTATATACAGTCAAAGAATTGCTTTTCTATTATGCAAATATTAGTTTATATTTGAGATCACTGGTTCTTACTTAAATGTTACTGGCTATCAAATGCATCTTCTTTGTATAACTATACTAATTTGTCCTTTTTATCTGTGTAGATGCATTATAGATCTCTACACATGCATGAACACATGCATACTTGCAATTAATCATGTCAATTCAAGTAATATGAGTTTCCAAGCATATGGTTACATTCTTTGGGCCCTTTTTCCTGTTAAGAAAGCACATTTTGAGAAATAAACAGGAGTTCCAATACACTGAAAATAGCCCATTTACAATCAAAATTATTTAAGTCAATTCTCCTTGAAAGAAAAGAAATATATTCACAAGCTGGATGATTCAGAAATTTGGAACAGTCATTTTCCTAATTTGCCACAGCTGTAACACTGAACTGTTAATAAATAAATATCCCTGTCTCATAGTTTTCTTACTTGTTTTTCACTTCTCCATGATCCAACTTTAGTCCCAGTCCTGGAAGTAGTGTGTGAGTCACTCTGCACTTCACATTCATAAATCTGCAAATGTAGGAGTGGGATCTAACCAGATTGGACCAAATTCTGAGACCTGTTCTCACTGGGGCAGGGTTCCTCCACTCAAGTAATGCAGTGGAAAAGGTCTAGCAAGAGGTACCGTGCCTCCATTACCTTATCTGGTAGAGGTTCTTCATGTCCCCAACAGAAAAATTCTACCGCATACATACCAACCACGGTTGCCAGAAAAAGGGGTAGGACAAGGAAGGAGGTGTGCTGAGGAGGGCTTTGTAGGGGGCCCAGAAACCAGAGAGGAAGATAGTGGAGTCCCACAGAGCAAATTCTGGTCCTGCAATAAAATTGGATTATTTGAGAACATGGACATAATGTGGAATAAGTGAAAAAATGGAAAAAAACCACTCCTTGCCCCTACCCACAGCCTGCTCTCACCCCAATTATAGCTAGTTTAATGGTTTCACAATACTTTGTGGTATTGCAATGCTTCTTTTGTGTTGTTTTTGAAAAGAATTCAAGTATATCACTCATCATGACTATGTACTGCTTTAGCAGAAAATCAATGTACAGAGTCTTACTTAATTTTCGCTTCTCCATGTAGACAAGCGATGAGGCTCTGGAGTTCATCCTGTACCCTTGGTGGAATTAATTATGAGAGACTTGGAGGAGTGGAAAAGCTTCTCTCAAGTTTGTAGATCAGAAGAAATAAGTAGATGTAGTAAATGGAAGGCCACTTTACTCTCCATTCTTTTCCCTTTACTTCTGACACGGGCTAGAACAGCTGTCAATTCACCTACCCCCCGGAGTGAAAAACCTTGCTTTTCTACCCTAGCACCCACATAGAAGTAGGCAGGGGTACAAGAGATAGGCTGCTCCTGAGACAGTTCAAGCGTGTAAGATTGCAACCTAGATAATGCTCTTCCCTCCTTCGGTCTTTGTACTTCTGGACTTTGTGCTGTATGCATACAACAGAGGAGCCCCAGTCAACTTCAGTTCCCCATTTCAGTTACAAACTTCCATTTTCAGAGGCTGTTAATTGGGTTTCAGGCCATTTTTATTGCACTGAACCTGGTTGTTCTTTTCAGAACACTGGAAGGAAACTGGCACAGTGTTGTCACCTCATGCAAGAAGAAAATCTTCCAATACTCTTTGAGACATAATTTTCCACTTGGACTCCATGCTCCTGTAAGTGTCAAGATGATAACAGCAAACAGCAAAGAGCAGATACATTCAGCCCCTTTAGCACAACCTATAAGTGCACATCACCTTTTGCAAGGGAGAGCTATAGCGTCATGGAACTACACCGCAGTAGTACTAGTTCTGATAGAAATCTGGGGATTATTTAATAGGAATTAGACTGAGACCTGTTGCAGTATTTGACATTACAGACTCCCCAGCCAACAGCAGCAATGGCAGATCTCAAGAAGGAGCTTTTGCCAGCTCAGTCATTGTGCTGGCCCAGCATACATGCAGTGTAGCTCGGGTTTAGTTTTCAGCTTGTCCCATCATCCTTGGCCATCACAAACCTGTGAGATGGAAATATGTATGCAAGATGCAATATGTGTTCAGTTTGCAGGTCAGGTGAATTCAATTAAAGGTCATGTGAGCTGTACTATGGCATGCATGCAGTTTATATCTCTCTAGTCTGCAGGCATACAACTAGGTTTATTGTACAACTCAACAGCATCTCTGACAACCTTTGCCTTGTATTGTCCTCTTTCATCACATTCCAGTGCCTTTTCAAATCTCACCACAAATATTGTGGATTTTAGCCTTCTCTGTGCATCCTAATTCTTCTAATTTTCCCTCTGCTGTTAGGCTTATACTGACTGAAAGTTCTCTTTCTTACCTGAAGCAATATTCATGTACCATTATTGTTGTCCATAATTTGTACTGCATGCTCTGTCTGGTCATGTGTTTACTCAGTTTTGCATAGTGAGATGCTGGGAGTCCTACTCAGATTTCACAGAATCATAGAATCATCCAGGCCAGGAGGGACCTCCAAAGGTCATCTAGTCCTACCTCCCCACAGTTGCAGGGACAGCCCCAACTACACCAGGTTGCCCAGGGCCTCATCCAGACTCACCTTGAATATCTCCAGGAAAGAGGCCTCAACCACCTCCCTGGACAACCTGTTCCAGTGTTCCAGCAAGCTCAGAGTAAAGAAATTTTTCCTAATATCCAACCTAAATCTACTCTTGTCCAACTTAAAGCCATTGCCCCTCGTCCTATCACTGCAGACCTTTGTGAACAGACCCTCCCCAGCCTTCCTGCAGGCCCCCATTAGGTACTGAAAGGATGCGATTAGGTATCCCCGGAGCCTCCTCTTCTCCAGGCTGAACAACCCCAGCTCCCTCAGCCTATTCTTGTAGCAGAGGT
>VZRU01010750.1:0-23608 GCA_013398155.1 Pedionomus torquatus
GGGGGAAGGGAGGAGGGACGCGCTGCGAGGCAGAGGAGGGGGCGGCAGGGCTGCGAGGAACCCCCCCGCCACCGGCAGCCGGCTGGCTGTCATCCTCCCCCGGCCCGGGGGTCTCCTCAGGTGCGCTGGATCTTGGAGCGGCTGGGGCTGGTACCCGGGCATCCTCCGGGCCTGGAGGAGGGACTGTGCCGGCTGTGAGGCTGGAGGTAATCCCTGTGCCTAAAGAGAGATTTGTGTCAGCACAAGCTGGCTAGTAAGTCAGTGGCATGTGTGTGTTTTCACCTAGTGACAATAGCCCTGTGCTGTGTACAGGAAATAGAACGAGGAGGAAGAGACCAGTTCCTGTGGAAAGACATGAAGTGTGGCAAATGAAAGTCGAGGGCATTTTTTCCTGTGTCCTGGTACTGGCTCGGGCCTAGCTGGCAGTGCATCTAAGAGACAGGGTTTGGTTTCTTCATATAAATCTGTTTGGTTTTTTTTTTTTTTGGTATTGTCATGGATCACAAACAAAATCTCTCACATAATTTGCTTGTGCATCAGCTCTATTGACCTGACTACTGCAGCAGTTTGTGATACTCTTGGTGAATTTTAAATCCACTGAAGTGATATCAACCAGAGTTGTTTCTTAGATCTTTATGAACAAAAGTTATGATATCCTTATTTAAAAAGGAGTTAAATCTCAGCTTTTGACCTTGGTGTGTGCTGAATGTGGAAAAGGGCCTGACTATGCAAGGAATATTCCAATTCGGAATGGTTCTCAAAATCTTTCCCATTACTTTTTGAGAACTTGTGGCCTTTTCTGTTCTCCAACATGTTGAGACTTTGGTGGCCCCTTTTCCCATCTGTTCTGTCAAGAACCAATACATGTATTGGTTGTTTGCTTTTTAGATGTTCTTATTTTGTTTTATGATCTCAGTTCAGGCAATGATCTGCTCTGCTTTAAAGCATGAGCAAAAAGACAGCTTCTTTGACTTACAGGATTTTCTACGTATTGTTACAGTCAGTGATTGTTGGTACAGATTGAGGTAGTTTAATTAAAATGTGTCCAGTGAACTACTGTCTTTAGCGTTGTTTTAACTGCAGAAGGAAATTATAAATTCGTAAACTGCTATGGGATTTGTCAGCTTTCTTTGAAAAACTATATGCAACAAAATGCCAATTACACATTGTTTTGATCTTTAACTCCTTTGGTTTTTTTTGCAAAAATGTCTTTGCCGTAGTGATATTCTAAAGGGAAAGTTTTTAACAGAGGCTGGGAGGAGGATTATCTCTAATTTAGATTTTGTATTTTTAAGAACTGAAGTTGGGATTTGAGTTGTTCTTCACTGCTTGTTAGATGGATCACAAGAATGGGGGTTCTTTCTTACAGTGCTGAGGTTGTAGTAGAACAAGGATATGGGGCTTACGTCTCAAAAGACTGTAATTTCATGTCTGTATTCACCAATGTGTCTTCATGTTTTTGAGATTTCTGTCACTTCATATTTTGGCCCATGCTCAGTGTTGTCCGTGAACTATGGAAAGAGCAAAAATCCAGTTTCATACTCAAGAGTCCTGTTCTCTAACTTGTAACTCTTCTCTGCAGACGCATGTTTAATTACTTACGCTTCTAGCAACAATCTTCCATTTGTTTATTTTTAATTATGGTAATGCAGCTCAGCATTTGCGCTAGTGCTTTAGTGCTTTTAAGAAAAATGTGCATGTTGTCCACTGAGGAAACCGGTGCTTCTGTCCATAAGGGCTGTGCAGAATTATGTCCAGTAATTGGTGCAGTTGTACAGTCTTGTTGGCAGATCCCAGCTGGTCTGTTTGCCGGACTTGGTCTTTTTTCTCTCTTGCAAAGGCTTTCTCAGAACGATTACTTTCCGTGTTGCTTGTCCTAGTGTTGAGCTGCTGTGCAGATATCTTATTTGATGTTAAGAAAAATCCTTTTGCGTACTTGGTCTGGCCCAGGTAGTGCTTCCCTTTTGTCCATGAGCGTAAGGCCTGTTGATGCTTCTTTTTATGCATAGCTATCAACAAGCATCATAGAGTCACTGTAGCTTTGTAAGACATGTTAAAGGTTTATTTGGGTTTGATGTTTGGTTTTTTTTTATTGAGCTGTCTCAGATGTGTTAGAAATTCCTTGTTAAAGATGTACTTGCAGGCTGTTGTTACTGGATGTTTGTTGTTTGCCAAATACGCAAAATAGGGCTTTTCTCAGTGCTTGATGTCTCTGTTAATGATGTTATTTTGAAGAGATCACAATGTATTCTACTTTTGCTATATTTATTGTTTTGAAAAAATGTAAATCTGTCATTTTAAGGTGAGTATATTCTTCTTTTAATTACCAAGTGAAATTGATTGCAATTACTTGTATTAAGGTATTATAAGGCAGTACTTGTGCTTTTTCCCCATCCCTTTCATAATTTAAATGCATAGGTTGTCTGTTGTCACTATCCTTGTGAGTTATTTCTTGCAACAACCTCTTCTCCTTTTTGCCTTCAGTAATGCCTACACCTATGACTATCTGTACTCTATTTAGATTTTTTTTTTTTTTAATGTCTTAAATAGTCTTGCTGACCCAGTATTTCAGA
Source organism: Pedionomus torquatus (assembly GCA_013398155.1). Lineage (NCBI taxonomy): Eukaryota > Metazoa > Chordata > Aves > Charadriiformes > Pedionomidae > Pedionomus > Pedionomus torquatus. Next base: position 2,574 of record VZRU01010750.1, read on the forward strand.
TATGTGTCTTATCCCTGAAAGGAGGATCCACTGAGAATTTCGCTGGTGAAACTCCATACTGTCATCCTGGAAAAAACAATTTTAATATGAAGTGTGGGATAAGTGCCAGATGGAAATAATCTTTCAAAGGATACACACTTTTGTGGAAAAAAAGGGTGGTTGAATAGAATGCTTGTCAGTAGTTAGTAGAGAAACTTTCTTTGTCAAGTACCTGCCATAATAGAAGGAAGTTATGAGAGCTGCGTGTGTGGTACACTGCTGTTACTCAAATCTGCCATCCACAGAGGAACATGGTTGATGTATCGCAAGGTTGCTCACGATTTTCTAGATTAAAGGAGAGCTGAAATTAAATTCCTGCAGAATGGAATAGATTGGGAGAGGAAAGAGGTGGTGGAATACCCGTTTTCCCTTTGCTTCCTGTCTGTACTCCAGCAAGGAAGTGGGACTGGGTAGTGACAAAGGCTCCTGCTACAGCAGAGGAGGGAATAAATATAGGAAGAGCTGTTTGCCCGTCACCGATGTGTGTGCGTGTGTGTAAGAGGTTAGTAACTGCCAAGGATTTTACCTTCAGGCACCAAGCTGTTGGATGTATTACAGCAGATGAATATGGAAGGAGCAGGACCTAGATTGTGACTTCATGAAATATTTGGTCTTTCCTTAATTTCTAGCACCTTGTGGTGAGATTTTTGTGCTGGATCCTATTTAGAGGGCACAGCAGCACGCATATCTTGTTTATCTTCAGTTAGTAGGTGTTTAGTGTTTTTCAAGGCCTGATGTAACACCCCCTCCCTTCTTACTGCTGCCCAGTCTGGCAATAGAGATTGCTTTGTTCTTTTTTTTGCCCTTTGAATGCACAAAAGATTTTCACAGTTTACTTCATATGTGAAGAGAGAAAGCAGGAGATTTCTACACCAAAACCAAAGATATTTTTATTTTTTCCTTTCCTGAGTATTGTATAAGAGTAATATGGATCGCAATGCGTGTGTGTCCTGTCAGGGTGATGATTAGGAGACAGGCTGGGAGAGTAAGCAGAAAACAAAAAACGAAGCTGCTGTATTGAGTCACTAATCTTAAAAAGACTGAACTCCCTCTTAAATGGTTTAATCAGTGCAATGATTCCTGTATTAGCCATCAAATGTCTGATGAGTGAAATAATGATATATTTAGAAAGTTCTACGTAATGCAAAGGGTGTGGAAATTAAGTCTAATGATGTGTAAGAGTAATCAATAAAGCTACTGGGTTCTGGAATAAGTGTAAATGTACAATGCCGCCTTTGCTCCTGGTAGGATTCAAACTGGTTGGTGTTAACAGTCTTTCTAGATTCAGAGGTCTGAGAACTTGCTTTCATTGCCTGTAAGCATTTAACATGCCACTGCCATGAATTAAAACAGTCTCTTCCAGAAGACTGAGGTAGTGCTTTTAAGTCTTAGTGGCTGGATTAGATGTGTATGTGGGAGGGCAGGGAGTAAGAGGAGCTGTAACTTGTCGACAGAACTTGTCAAGTACTAGTAAAATATTTTTTTTACGTTCTTACTTGCTTTGCTTAGTTTAGGTTGAGAGACCTTAATGGACTCATTAAGATGTTTTGAGGATCGAAGGCAGTTTACGACAGGAAAAAACCAAAACATTCACCTGAATTTTCAAAGTATTGTACATTTTAGGTGACAGGTTGCAAAGCGTATAAACGGAATCCAGTTGTGTGTGCTGTCTAAAATCTTTTATGAAAGCTTTGCACGCACACGTGGAGTTTGGCCTTTAATCTCACGATTTTCAGGAACTGAAATTACCAGCCACATTCCGTTTTGACGATTGTTAGAAGGCTCCTGAAGACAAGGATGTCATTGTATGAACATATGTGAGTATCTGGCATCAGAGAAGTGACCTAAATCTCAGTAAATTTGAGAGTATCAGATTTATAGTTAATATGTTTGTCTTTCAGTACCGGTCTCACTTACTTGTTTGTTACCCTCCCTCTAGCTTTTGCTGTCTCAGGCTGTGTGTCATGTAGGCAGGGACTCTGTCTGCAGCACTGGACTGAAAGACAAAAAAGGCAAAGAGCGTGGGATTAGTTGAAGTTTACAGTTGCTTGAATGTACATATAGGTAATGACTCTGATTAGCAAAGGGATGAATTTCTTCCTGCTTCAATGCGAAGGCTGTATATATTAATATATTAATAATTCTTTAAGAAAAAATTAAAAGTGAAGACCGTAAATTGATGTTTTCTTGGTGCTGGTGTGCTGTACCTATTTTAATGAAGTTTTCTGTTAGTTCTGCCTTTAGCCTTTTCAGGATATTGTGCAAGTCAATGGTTCCTTGCTTTTTACCCAGCGAGTGCAGAACTTGGCCAGGATATAGGAGATCAGTTCCATCCCCCAGGGTTTCTGACCTTGCATCTTTCACCTGCCAGGGGAGCATTCTCATCGCCAAACTATGTGTTGTTCAGAGATTGAGCTTTATGTGTCCTTTTAAATCTGTTTCACATCATATGGAGTTCTGTAAGTACTTGCTGGGCCCGGAAGCCAGCCTGCCTTTCTGCAGTAATGATCAAAATACTCATTTGGGATTGGCGGGGACCTGACCTCCACGTTCTGCCTTGGTAAAAATGTTGTTTGGAAGACTGAAAGGCCTGTAGTCTGTGGGGATAGTTCAGGCTGCTTTCCTAGAGATGAAAGTTTGAATTCCCACAAAGAGTAGGAAACCTGAATGTTACTTCCCATGTCATAGATAAATGAGCTGTTAGGTATGTGGATCTACCATTATCACTACCTTTTTGTGTGTTCTGCGTCGGGTTCAGTGAACCTGAGAGCACCTCTTTCTTTCGTTGATGGATGTGATCCAATAAAACAGTTGCTTATTTTGTACATTTTGGTGTTGGTATGAGTTAAGCAACCTGATGCTGTTAGAATTTGAGGAATTGTGTGAGGACCATCAGACACACACGATTAATTTAGGATACTAAATTCTCTTGAGATTAGATGTGTTTTGGTGAATACTGCAGTTTGAAATAATAGATTCAGATGCTGAAATCTGTCATTAATTGCTTATCAGTGAAATGCAATGCCAGAAAATACATACTCGTGAAACCTTCATAAAAGAAGTAGGTTGAATACGTGTTCTGCTTTTTAAAATACAGTGGTTTTTATTTCCTAAAATTTGAAAGAAGAGCAAAATGGATTCTGGTCTTTTTTTAGCATCTTAGCTATTTTATTTCCTTATTTCAGTAATGGGATGTATCAACATCTCTGGCATAAAGTGCCACCATCTTTATTGCCCTTTGACATTTTATGATGTCTCTAAGCATAATAACGTACTCTAAAAGCAAATAATTGACACAAGCTGGTTAGTCAAACGGTCTGATTTAGTTCTGGTGACATCTGAGTTAAGTTTCCAGGAAGAACCAAGGCTGAAATTGGTAGGAAAAAAAAATTGTGCACATTTTCTTTTTGGTGCTGCATTGCTTTAGTGTAACTGATTAAGATTAAAATTTGAAACGATTTAGCCAATTATGTGGGCCGAGTGAAGTGGAGTGAAACACAAGCTAGTGGGCTAGCTGAACTGGAGCCAGGCAATCAAACTGACTTTGAAAGGTGATGATTTAATAAGATTAATGGAGCATATGTGTCATTGCAACACTTCTCCATACCTTTTCTCCTGCTAATGCTGACAATCTTTTCTCCTACATCTTTTAACAGTGGTGTATGTGCTTGAAATACTCCGCTCTGCCAGACCAGGGTTCTCCTCTCATGGGCCGTCCATATAGAAACTCAGCTTTCACCATGCATTAAGTGCGTCTTTCTCCACTAGAACCACCATGATGACATTATCCCGGAACAGATGAGTTGTGTAGCTGTTGTGCTGTCACCTTCATTATTAGATTCTGTTGAGTATTTCTTTCTAGGGCCAGGTCTAAACCACAGGTCCCAGATTCACTTGGATGGTCTCCATATCTGTATGTCACAGTAAATGGCATGGGATGGACTGGCGTGACAGAAAGTCAGAATCTTCTGCTGACTTTCTGGAGAGATATTCTGTAACTGATTACTAAGCAATTAAACTAGTACATTTTTAATATCCTACGACACCAAGTATTCAAAGGAATAAATATATTAAAAGAGACAATCCTTATACTTCACTTGTGTGGGGACAGGGTCTAAGTATGAAATGACTTTTTCTTTCAGGCTGTCGAGACAGGAGTTCTTTAAAATCATCACAGTCAGTGTCCTAAAGGAGAGGAGAGTGCACGAAGGAAATAGTTCTCTTGCACAGTCTTGTGCTTGAGATGCCTCCCTTATTACTGAAGTTGGAGAGATATAATCATATCTTACAGTTCATGTATGGTGGCATTTTCCCTAACCAGTGGAATCTGAAAGGGAAATGATGGTGTTTGACTCTCATTTCTTCTTTCCTTTTGTCAGAAAACAGTATTTTCTTCTGTGTTGTCAGCTTTGGATATTCTTCCTTTACATCCTGTAGCTAGTTTGTAGGCTCTTGACCCAAGAAAGTCTTTTCCTGTGCAGCACGGGTGTGCGGCTGAAGACTGTGAAGCGATGCTCTTCCGTTTTTTTGCCTTAGCTGCATGACATAGGTGATGTGGGAAAAGCAGGAGGAGACCCAGAGTGTCCCACCCTCTGTCCACACACACACGATCACTGATTCTAGGCACGAGTTGGCAAGCTTACCTGAGGAATAGGCTGGAATCCAGATTCAGTCCAGCTGCTAAAAGGAAAAAAAAGAAAAAGGTGCTGTGCAGTGTGAACTATTGGATTTTAAAGCCAAGCACCCTCCCATCCTCTGGTGTTATTGATTAGTTCTACCTGGTCAGTGCTTTTGTGCTTGCCACTTGTCTTGAAAGCTCAAATTTACTTCTTCATTCCTATGAGCTCTGCTGGTTTTTGCCAGGGGTATATTTGAAAAGTCCTTTTGTTCATCTGATAATGTACCAGAAGATAATAAATTTACGATGATACATAATTTCAGGTAACTTTAAAAGTTTGTCAGAAGTTTACAGAGATAAATGGAAATGTTGAGACTTGATAGTGTTCCACTGAATTGCTAAACCCTTTGCTTACACCATTTTCTCCTGCCGGTAGAACCTCAAATAACAGCTTCACACTGCATTGGCAGAAGCACCCAGAACTGGATTTGTGGTGCAGCCAAGGTTCAGGTGGTCTCAGCACGTACACGTGGTGTGTCTGTCTGCAGCAGTGGGGCACAGGTAGTTTTGCAGGGAGTTGCTTCACACCAGGCTAGTAGCAAGTGTATGTCCTCTGAGTTTAATTTAATTTCAGTCATTACTTGGATTAGTAAATTCAGTTTACACCACTTGAGATAGCATAGCTTGGGCAAGGGTGAGCATTACAAAATGTTTGAGCTCTGGGGCAGCGCCCTTAGCAGGACGGAGGTGAACGCAGCAGCTGAGTTATGGCTCGCTCTGCTGCACTGGTAGCTCTGGTGTCTGTGGCACTCAGCAATCTGCCATCCCTTCTTCTGTCAAATAGCTAGCTCCAATTTAAAACATTATTTAAATTTACATGGAAACTTCTGTAGCAGGTAGAAATTCAGCGATGAAATGAATTCTGAATAATTGTTGTAATTAGGATCAATGAGCTGTTGGTGGGCTGGCAGTGTGCACTGGCAGTCCAGAAAGCCAATCCCATCCTGGGCTGCATCAAAACAAGAGTGGCCAGCAGGTCATGGGAGGTGATTCTCCCNAGTGACAGGACAAAGGCTAACAGTTTTAAATTGTGAGAGGGGAGATTTAGATTAGATTTTAGGAAGAAATTCTTTGCTGTGAGGGTGGTGAGGCACTGGAACAGGTTGCCCAGAGAAGCTGTGGCTGCCCCATCCCTGGAGGGGTTCAAGGCCAGGCTGGATGGGGCTTGGAGCAACCTGGTCTGGTGGGAGGTATCCCTGCCTATGGCAGGGGAGTTGGAACTTGATGGTCTTTAAGGTTCCTTCCAACTCTAACCATTCTATGATTCTTTGTTGGGCATATGAGACCAAAGCTCAATGATACGTTGTTATACAAAGGACTGTTTTTACTAGTATAAATTTACCGCCGTCAAGGCTACATTTGTGATTCATCTTACCATCATCTGTGTCAGACCCATTTGGCAAGATAAAATAGGTGTAGTGTGACTTGGACTTATTTAGTCAATGGGAAGTCCCTTTTCCAGGTGACTGTTAGCTAAAGGTGAGGTTGGAATAGCAGGAGACAAACAGAGCTGGGTTACATGGATTTCTGTAGCCTGTATGGTGAGGTGAGGTACGTCTGTGTCTTGCTTTCTAGGTGTGATGGTGCAAGGTCATTCTGGTCCTTCCTAGGTTGATAGTCTGTATGCTGAAGGATGGATTATCTGCTCTGTGAACTCTTCTGGAGGTGGCTGATCCTTGGCTTGAATGGCTGCTCTGAAAAGTTATCACAAAGGGCTAGAAGCTCTCATGGGGAATATTATAGTCTCGGTAGGGTCTTGAAGATGAAGAGTAGAATCTAATTAAGCTTTGTGTTGAAAATAGTTTAAAGAGCCTTTTCTTTTATTTTTTTCCCTCTCTTGAAAAAGGAAACTTTAAAGCTAAATTGTGAAGAGCTGGACTTTTTTTTTTTTAATTTTATGCCAACTTGACTGCTTCTAAAGCACATGCAGCTGTAAGCAGTTACAGATGGTACAGAACAGAAAGAACCTCCTTATACTCAAGTGCCTTACAGGATGAACCCCAGTGTTAGTTTTCCACTAGTTATCTTTCTCTCTCTTTTTTTCTTTTTTTTTTTTTTTTTTTTTTTTTTTTTTTTTTTTCTTTTTTAATAGAACTTCAAAAAGAGCTACCTTAAAGCTAAATCAAAAGATAAAAAAAGTCTGCCATAAACCAGAAATACTTCTCTGCAGGGTGCTGTACTGGAAGAAGTTTCCTAAGAATCCCTAAGCACTCTCTCTAAAGAACGAGCCTACTTTTTGTTGTTGTCACAAACAAAGTTTTTTAGATATGTTGAAAAGATTTTTAGATACGTTGAAAATAGCCTCCATCTGTTCTTTCTGCCTGAAATTGCCACCTTAAGCCTGGCACTCAAGTGTATGAATATACCCCGCTGCTTTTGCATGCAGGCAGAAGGTAGAGATCAAGCCCTGTCCCTGGACGATGTCTCTCATCTATGTGGTGTGTTTATCTGGACAGTGACCACATTTGTTACTGTCAAGACCTTTTTATTTATTTATTTATTTATGAGTTTGCCTCTGTCTTAATCAGAGGTAGCAAAACCAGGGTATCAGGTTTGGTGGGCTGTACTTTGTATTTTCATGTCGGTTGCATCCCTTCTCTTTGCTTTCTCCAGCTGTAAATAGTCAAGTTTGGTTCAGGATCTCCCCAGCCATCATCTGACAACATTATTTTGTCTTGATGCAGACCTGGCACAATGAAAGCTGCTTAACTTTGGCCAGACAGACCGGCTGCTCTAGAGCTTCAGCTCATGCAGGAATGTACTTTCAGCATCGTCATTGGAGATTCACAGTTTGGTGCTGATGGTGTTAACTCATTCTTTATGGAATTTTTACAAAAATAGTGTTCAATTCTAGCCAGGCATGTTATGATAAAGGATGTATCATAATCCTGTACTGCGTGGGTAAGGCAACTCGTCATTAGCGCTCCAAGCTGCTCTTGCTGTATGACAAGGTCATATTGATCAATTTGACTTTGGTTTTGGCTTGTTGATTGTAAGGCCTGATCGTTACTATTAGTTGTTAGTTTTTCTTTTTGATTTGACTTCTGAATACGCTGCTAAAAAGATTTTGGATGTCCAAGCACACAATCTGTAAAATACTGGCCTAAGTGTCAAAGGTATGAGGTGTGGTTTTGTTTTGGTGTTTTAAATCAGTGGTAGAGTCAATATACATGAGATAATATACTCTTTTCTGACTTCTGTGATAAAACCAAGCAGCCTTTTATTTTTTTCTTGATTACAGAGTGTACTACATTTTGATACCTTAAAAAAAATATTAGAGACAATCAAGATATTCCGCATATTTGTAGTTTAAGTACTCAGTCTCTGAATCGCTGTTGCATTTCCTTTACAAGGAGGCAGTGATTTACCAAAGAGGTGGGATTTGCAGCATGTTCTGCTGTCAGAGCTCTGCTCTGCTTCATCAGTTCTGTCAGGAACAGAAAGAAACCTTATGAATATGAATCAACACCTATTTTATTAGGCCTTGGCTCCAGTGAGTATTACACTGCAGATAGTTAGAAGATGGTTAGCGGCACAGTATCTGCCCTGCTGGGTCTGGATGTGGTGACAAAGTCCAGAACCGGGTACAGATTTTATAGTGACCTGGGTGCTGTCCTGGAGTGAAGTTTTAATTACAGCCTCGGGATGCCCATGCAAGACAAAGAGCAGGGCTAGAGCGAGTGTCTGGTGATAAAGGACGGAGCTGGTCGTAAGGACGATAAGTTAAACAGGTAAACGCACAGGATGTTTTTAGGTAATACTTTAAGAATGAGTTAGGTGACTCAGGATGGGCTCTCCAGTATAACGCGTATGCGTATGTCTTGAGTGAAGCTGTAGACATAGAAGAGGTTTAGCTTTGTCTTCTTGTTTTGGCTCCTGTATGAGATCAAATCTGTCATTGAGTATTCCTTCCTGTGCTTGTTAGGAAACCTGCTGTACTTCTTCTGTGTGTTCCTCTGTGCTGCCTCAGATGGAGATAGTTCTCTTACTCTATGATTCTACACTCTGTATCCCATAAGAAGTCAGATTGCTGATTTGTTAAGATTTATTGTCTTACATATTTAGGTATTCTTTTTCCTCAGTGTGTTGTTTCCCGCCCAGGCAAAGCTGCCAAAATGATTATGTATTTGTCTTACGGTGCTTTACAGTAAGATTTACAAGGTGAAGTCGGTTATTAGGTCCTCAGAGGCAAGACAGCTTGTCCTGGCTCTTGTGCTGGGTTATTTGTGCTTTTCAGCCGAGGGCTGCCTGCTTAGCTCTTGGTGTAGCAAACCAAGCAGTGACTTCAGTCATGCAATTAAGACACCTTGGCAGGCGTCTGGCCGCTGTGGCCATGCAACATCTGCCCTTGCCTGAAAGGGCTGAAGGACAGTCTCAGCCCAGCAGCGTCGGTGTGGGGCTCTGCCCTTGGCACAATTATTGCAGGCAAACAGATGTGCAGAGGTTTTCCCTGCACGTCCTGAGAGTCCTCTCTTTTCTGCCACATAATTAATCTGTTTTCTTTTGTCACTGCCCATTTTTAGCTGCTTGCTGGCACCATGACAACCATAATATTCTGCATATGATTAAATGTTGATAAATATGGCCAGGATGATGCACGCTGGCTCAGTTCCACATTAGATGAACTTAGCCCTGGATCTTCAGAGGACGTTGGGTACTTGGGTAATATCACTGTAAGAGAAGAAAGGTGAAGTTGAGCTGTTAGTCATATAGAGTACTCATTTTGAACAATCTTATTCGGAAGAATGCCATTGCTGGGCTTGGATGACTGACAGTGTCTGGGACAAGGCTGAATTGCATGACTAGAAGACAGGGTATTTTCTTACATTACAGACACGGTTGTCTGGAACCTTGTTCAAATAACTTACCTCTCCAGTTCTGGAAAACACTAATATAATTTCTGTTCATCATGGTAAAGTATGAAAATTTGTTATCCCTTGTTCCTAATCCTAGCCTTGAATTTACTGTTTGTAGTTTAACTATTGGAAGTTTTTTGTAATGGATTTTTTCTGTGCTATTAGGAAACTTACTGCTGAATATTCTGTATCTTGGTACTGCATAGGGAATGGATGGCTTTGGATGAGCAGGGTTCCAGACCTCCATGGCAATTTTTTAATAGGATCTACATGACTAATTTGGAAAGGCTGCAGTGCCATAGTCTTTCAAAATTTAGACCTGTTTGTTGAAGTGAGATAACAGAATCTCCTGACCCTGCCGGACACTGATTAATGCCCCCAGTCATCTGAAGAGATCCAACTTACCCTCCATTTCTCTGGTTTATGAGTCCTTTAGCTGGCAATTTGTGCAAGAGAGATGAAGAAAGGAAATGATTAAAAAGTAATTGGAGGAATTATATGAATTCATGATTCTTAGAAAGTGTGGTGCCTTGTCAGGGGAGTGGTCCCATATTTTTTCCACACAAGCTATTCAGTGCTATAAAATCAGGTGAGTTTCAGATTTTCTCAAGGTTGTGGAAACCTGAGGCCACTGACTCTGCAAAACATCCAACTAATAGAAATTCATAGTGCCCTCATTTTGGTAGCAAAAGTTACTTTGAGTAGTGATGTTTTGTAACTAAAAGTGTGTTGACTATATTATATATTGAGAGGGGTTTTTTGGGGTTTGTTTTTTTTTTTATTATTATTTTTTAGAAATCAATGCAAAGTGGATGTTTTCTTGATGATGCGGAGGCTCAGTTAAATTTTTAGCATGTTTGTAACTAGGCTTTTTCCCCCTCCCCCCTTTTTTTCTTTTCCTTTTCTTTGCTTTTAAATCTCATGTTACTAAAGATACCCACCCTGTTTCTGATATAAGGCAAGTGGGGAACGTAAGGCCAAGTGGTAATAAAAATCCTGCACGACTCTTTAATATCATTTGCAATTTTCATCACAGAAGTAGGTTTTTTCAATTTGTTGTATTGTGGTATACGTGGACCAGAGATGTTCCAGAACTTGCTTTTGATTTTGCAGTTGGGGAAGTGACTAACCTCTGTTGGGTTCCTCTCTCCCCAAGAGGAAAGGTCCTGTGAATGAAAGGTGTGCTGGGTAAGGTTCATGAAACGTGTTGTATTTCTGCTGCTGTGTGATTAGTGGGGTGGTTCCCAATTCCTCGTAAGGTGTTGTTCTGTTTTAGATGGGCTATAGAACCTCCTTGTTGTCTGGCCAAGCCGTGCCTTGCCTGCTGGAATGTTACAAAAAACCTCTTAAGTAGAAAACGTGAAGAGAGCGATTGAGAAAGCTGTGTTTTATGTACCTGTGTTGGTTGGATTTGAGATTTGTGGTGTTTTCCTGGCAGTGAGAGAGAACTGAAAGGCCATGATCTCAGCAGAGTTTAATGGTAAGGTAATCAGTTACCTGCTTTGCTTCTTAACAAGCCATTGTGTTCCGTACCAAGTGTAATTTTCACACTGAGACATACTCCATCTCTGTAGCTGAAACGGGAGTTAGGAGTTGGTGTATGCTCCTGCAGGCTGGGGTGTAGCCATTAGCCTGGCAGTTTGTCCTAAGCAGCAGCTTTGCATTGCGTGTGCTGGAGTCCATGAGAGTATTTCTGTTATATCACTTCTTGGACTCGTTACTGTGAAGTGTTTGTCTCTTGGAAAATACAAGCAGTTTTACAGATCATTAGTATTAGCAAAAGACCCCCCAATATTAACTGTTAAAGGACTCTCCTTACAAAGAAATTCCATGTAACTGGTCATTAAACTTGTCTGTGTGGACAGTTGGCTCTGGGCGATGTTGTGATGCTTTTTTCTGGCTTATTTGTTTATTCTGACACTTCAGATTGTTTAGTTTATATGCTAATTATAAACAGAAATATTTCTGCATTCTAGAACACCCTCTGTTTTAAGATGCCAGAAGGTTGAGCTGGTTTTTGTAGTGTCACTCAATTACTCCAAATTGTTCTGGAGAAAGCACGATTTACTGTGGAAGCAGTAAATTTATTTTAAACTAAATAACGTGTATACACGAACTTTAGGACGAGCTTCTATACTTTGGCGCATTCACTTGGACTGAGTATTTTTTTGTTATTGTTGTTGTAATTGTTAAAATTCCTGAAAGAAAACAATCTCTATTGAACAGCTTATGCCGTGGCTCAGAAGCCTGTAATTGAACGCTAGAGATACTGCTGTTTCCCTACAGCTTGCTTGTGACAATTGTCTGAACGTTAAGTGCAATGAGTGTCACAGATGTGCTAGGGCATTTCCAGGCTCAGTTGGTTGCATTTCTCATAGCTCACCATGAGGATGATGGCATTCCTATAGCTGTATTGGGTTTTGTAAAGGGATTTTTCACTTGTGCAGTACTCTGCACATGGGAGAGACGCTTATATTTCTGACTTTTGCTAATAACATCTCAGGTGGTGTCTCTCTAGCCAGTGACTTCCATTCGAACTTTCAGGGAAATCATTATTCTGTGCTTTGATTATTTCCCTATTACCATGGCAAATAATTCATGCTGCTAATTAAGACACTGTTAGAATCGCACAGAAAGATGGGCAGAGAAAAAATACAGCCTACTTATGCTCCTAATTTATCTGTCTTATAAATTTATAGCACAGTTATTGCCAATGTAGCTCTCAGTTTACAAATGAAAATACATGCCCTTCTGATGCGTGATATCTTATCTCTTTGAAGGTAGAAGGGAAGAGCCACTTATTTCCAAGAGCCTTGTTTTGTCTGGTGCACATGGAGGGATGTGGTTCGGCGAAACGTTGTGCCCCAAGCTAGGTTTGTGTTCCAGCAGAGAGGCACCTTCAGAGAGACCCTTCTCTTTGCTACAGAGCGCCTGGAACTGGGGAGGCCGTGGGTTCCCTGAGTGACTGGTGACCGGCAGTTTCATGCTTAGCAGCGTTTTGCACACAGGTCTCAAAGCAAAAGGAACCATCTTTGTAATTGTGAAATGAATGGGAAGCCATTGCAGAGTCTGGGAAGTAGGTAATGCATCCAGAAAAATATTTCAGTGCTGGTTGGAGTTCAAAGGGAAATTAGGAACCTAATTGAGGTATGTGTTAAACATCTGGGAAGTATCAGCACTGGAGAAAACTGATGGTAGTGTCTTTGTTGTTTGCATCTAATCCTGGCAACTCCAAAGCTAGTGATAATTCTGTGGTATGTTGCGACTGCAGATCACAAAGCAGATGTGCTGCTTCTGCCTCTTTTCCTTCTGTTATAAGTAATATGAATTCAGTTCAGCCTTGTCTGAATTGTGGTGGATAATTTGTATACTCTTTCCTGTCTTCAGAAAAAAGTTACTAGCAATTCTTTAATATAAAAAGGTGAAAATCATCAACATTGCCGATGAAATTGGAATGCAAGGTTACTACCGTCACGGTAGCTCATGCTGTGCCGTGTCTGAACTGGGTAGTGCTGTGTGTTGCACACCTACTGCAGGAGAAAATAAAATGCCTAATGTTCAAAGAGAAAGTGCTTTTCTAGTCATCTTCTTAATAAAAGATACTTGTTTTCCTTTGTCAAGGGCCTGTGTGATTAGATATTTATCGTCTTTCGTTCCCAGGAGAGCATACATTGTGGCCCGTATTTTCTGTTTTGTGAAACAAGATTTTATATAGATGATTACGTCTCTGGAATCTATGTCATTCTCCCTCTAAAAGGAATTGAAAAGCAAATTGGCTTTCTAAAACATGAAAGAAGGCTAGAGCAAACTCTTTGTCATCACATTCCTGACCAAATCCAGTATTGCCTTCCACAGAGTTCCTAATATTTGGTAATGTCTGTGGTTTCCCACGGGGTTGCTTAGGTGAACATAATAAGTGAGAGCTGTCAAAAAAGAAAAGAATGAAGTCTGGCTTCAGCATGGGCTAAATTGAGTGAAAACTATTTTTGATTGTGTACGTGTTTTGTATGTAGTTTTCCAAAATCATAGCAGTGTCAATCCGTGTTTCTTACCAACACAATAAGTTATTCATCAGAGAAAGAAAATACCAACTATTAAACCGAGTTTATGTAGATAGTTGAATTCTTACTCATATCGGCTTCAGAAATTACAGGGTGATTATTCGCATCATCTTAATTTTAAACTCCAAATTTAGGACCTGAAGTGGAGAGGACAGAGGATAATTGCAGAGCCTTGGCAGAAGTGTGCCTTTCTCCACTGGCTCTGCAGGGAGCCTGGTCCTTCAATGAAGTGCTTCAGATGCGCTTGTAGGAGAACTCAAATAACCTCTGTATCCATTTGCTACAACAGCATTTGACGGAACATCTCCAACAAATTTGTAGAGAACGACAGCTGAAAAAAAGGCGAGTGTTCCCGTTCAACTGCTGAGGTGTCAGCGAGTCCTAATTGCTGTCTGAAAGCTTTGCTCCCACTTGCACTACTGCAGTCTCATCAGCATCCCCTGCCGTGACACAAATAAATGTGAGCCCTTGCCGTCAGGTGTACGCCTGCTCTGTGTATCTTTAGTATTTTTACAACTAGTTTGGGGTTGAAAATGTGCTTGCTGAGAGTTGTACTGTTAAAGTAATTTCTGGAGAGATTGGAGGAAAACATTTGAACAAATCAGTGTTAAGTCCTAAATTAAGAAAAGTTCCCTTCAGATGTCCATCCCCAAATAAAATCTGTCACTTTTTTTGCCATTTTCTCACATTAAGATGTTGTCCAGATTTGTTACTTTTACATAATTTTTTGGTGGTTTTTTTTTTTTTTTTAACTTACGTTTCAGATGCCTGTATTTTAAGAGAGTTCTAAATCAAGGTAACAAAACAGGCAGGAAGAATGTCTTAAACTTTCTCCTGTTTTGATTTTGAACAGTTTCATCCTGCTCTTTGCTCCCGGTGAAGGGTCAGAGCAGTTCATGCCTTGTTGTCAGCCTCCGCTGTTCCCGGAGCGGTAGAGAGAGAAGCCTAAAGGGAAGGGCTCTTCTGTGTGTGCGTGCTTCTTTCCAGACACAGCGATGTGGGACTTGAGCTGTGGTTTCTGCCTGCACTTGGAAGCTCCTCTAGCCGTGCTTTAGTCCATCCCGGGAAGAGCATACTTCTAGCTTTAGTTTGCTGGGCAAAGATCCAGTCTGGATGATCCGAGATCTCTGCTGTAAGTCGCAAGCAGTCACTGGGATCTTCACTTACGGAATCTGGGAAGGAAAAATATTTAATTGAGAGAAATTCCAAAGCTCCTTCCTGTATCTTGACCAGAGGCTTTTGTTACTTTTACACACTGGTAGCTATGCAAAAGTGGCAGTTAAATGGCTGCACAGTAGGTATTAGCACTTGTGTGTGAACTGAAATACCACTTTCCACAGTGGTGTTGTTGGCTTCTTTTTTTCTTTTTTCCTAGCTTGGGATGAATTTGAGCAGAGCTAATGTTTCTTTTTTCATAATTAACACACAGAGCACAATTTTTTTCCTACTAGATATTACTTATAAACTTCAAATATTAAAATTTCCTTTTGAACATCCAGAAGCAGCAGCACATTGCTTCTTCTGCATTCTGTGTCTGTAAACTTTTGGAATTTATGTCTCTGAATGAAATGTATTTAATTTACTTTTCTATCTCTGAGTAGTATTTCATTTGCAACTTTATGCATGGCTGATGAAAGTTAATCACTTACACAATTAAGATAATTTTCTCGTTTTGTATTTCAAAAACACAAGATGCAATTGCTCCTGCATGAGACCTTAACTTAAAAAAAATCCCCCAAAGACCAAGCAGTAACGAAATACTGTTTTAAAAACAGCTTAAAGTTTATGGTCGCTACAGCACCACTGTGCTTTGCTTCTTGTCTAAAAGCAGTTTTCAAATAAAATATTAAGGATGATGAAGTGATATTTTAAAATTATCGGTTTGTACTTTGTTTATCACTCTGTACGTTCAATTCTGTTCAATGCTGTGAAAGTGAATGAAATAGTGTTTTGATATTATTATGGACTCAAAATAGCATATAGTTAGAGAAACCCAAGCAAAGTGACAAACTGAACATGAATTATGTCTCCATTTAGTAGGTGGCTGTGTATAATACTTAAACTAACAAGCAACAAAAAATGCTGATATGTTTGAATTTTTTCATCTTGCTATTATGTTTTTTGGAGTTTAACTTTTATTGGAGTTGAGTTTATCTTCTAGTTCTGATGTGAGTGCTTTTGCCTGTAGCCTGCTCTGGGATTAAAGGAGTGTTACAAGGGTAAACTCGGTTATTTTTAGGAAGGTTAAACATCTGGATGTTCAATACAAATGCTTTTCCAGGAAAGCATTTCTGAGCAAGAAATATCAGCAGAAATGTAAATGCAGTACAGCA
The DNA here is from genome assembly GCA_013398155.1 of Pedionomus torquatus. Lineage (NCBI taxonomy): Eukaryota > Metazoa > Chordata > Aves > Charadriiformes > Pedionomidae > Pedionomus > Pedionomus torquatus. Next base: position 18,541 of record VZRU01010750.1, read on the forward strand.
GCGTGTAATCTCTGCCGTCCCAGGGGACTCTGGTATTTTCAGCCTGGTCTGTTGCTTAAAGTAACTCTGAGGATTACTGGAGGATATTGGGAGGATTTGCCTCTGTAGTATTTTTGTAGTTGGCTTTGAGACGTGGGAATCCAGAACAAGGATGAAACCAGGCAGGGGTGCCAAATTAGAAAAGGAGGAATGGTTCTGTGGGACATAAGAAATACCTTTGTAATGTTTCTAAGACTCCATGTGTTTGCATTCTGGCTAAAAAAAAAAAAAAAAAAAAAAAGAAGTAGGTTTTTTGATTGACATAGGTTGATTAGTAGAAAATTGTCCTCTATCGGTGTTAAACAGTTTTCTGGATTGAGAAAATACAAAAATACTAAGCATACAGTATAGGATCTGGAGAAGAATTGTATGTAATGGTTTTAAGGCATTTCTGTAAGCGCTGTATGAATATGGGGACAAACCACGAGGAATTTCAGAAAGTTAAATTAATTAAATGTTTAACCTAAATAACTTTGTAGAGAGCTAGACTTTGGATTTAGATAAGCTATTTTACACTCTTCATTGTACAAAATACTGTATGAAAATGTATCCGGGATGCCTAGTTTGAAACTTGAATGGATGGAACAAAAGTCTTGTGCAGACACACTACTGTGTTTTGAAATTCTAAATTTCAGCAATATTGATTGCTAAAAAATTGCGCTGGCAGCTGAGGGATATTTCTGTTCCCCTCTCCCCCCTTAACAGTTTCCAGGTGCTTCTTAAAAAACTATGTCATTCCTTTGTCTTTTTCTTAATACATTTTGAGTATCTTTACATGTTTTTTTCCTTTTCCCTCCTCAGTCAGGAAAACGAGATTTTCAGATTTTACTTAGTTGCCAATTTCCTAATATTATTGATATGATGGTAAATATGTTTGTGGCAAGAGGCAATTTTTTTAACTAACTGATAAGTGTTTATGTGCCCTTTGAGGATTTCAAAGCCTCTCATGTTTCTGTATTGAGAAGCTTATGTCTCTTCAATTGTGTATTAGCTGGTCGAGTAAGAGATTGCTCCTGTCCACAAATACTGTTTGATTTTACTTGTATGCACTATGGTAGCAGGAGACTGTTGTTGAGTTGAAAAGACTATTTTGTTTATTTGAAATGTTTATATCTAATCACAGACTTTAATTTGTTGTTTTCTTATTTACTACATATATTACAGGAAAATGTGAACTGAAATAAATGCTGAAGAATCAGCATTTAGGTATCCAGCATGTGAAATTTCCTGGAAAGCTGAGTCCTCTACTATAGCATCAACAGCATGTCTTCAAAACCACATAGTGTTTGTTTTATAGTAGCTCCTAGATGCCAGACATCTATTAAGTCATTCTGAGCCTGCTGGTACATGGACATCCCTATCAAGCTCAGTAGTTCTGTATTTTTCCTACAAGAATTGAGCTATTAATTGCTGAATCCTTAGGGGAATTATTTTAAGTTAATATAAAAATCAGAGACTGTTGTTTCAGTGGGCTTCAGGTTTCATACAAAAGTATCAGTTTGCACTTTACAAAGCAATTCTGTTCAAAGATGGGAAAAATAGAAGTTAACCTGATTGCATTTATGAGTTTTACTTTCTATCCATGTGGTTGGAAGTGTCATGATTTTTAATAACACCAGAAAAATCTGATGTGGCTGCTGCTGGCAGTGCTGGATTGCGCTTCTGTCTGGGTTAAAGTTCTGTTGTTGAAGATTTAATCTGACTGTGCTGTAACATTTAATGAATACCTAAGTAAAAGCATTTTTTTATACGTGGATCACTGCTCTGATGTATTCCAGTTTGTCTGGTGTACAACGCCCACTAAGTGAGCAGGAATTGAATTAATAAAATAGAAAGAATATTATGCTAAGAGGGAGATGTGAGCAGAAGTTGTCTTCTTGGGCCCTTTTGTTCTCTGATAAAACTAGTTAAATTTTCAAATGGGTGTGATTTGGTCCTGTCAAATGTAAATTTTGCTTGGTCCTGTATGTGAAGCCTCATATACTTCAATTTATCCAAAAGGTTTATGTGGTGCAACCTTGAGGATGTGCCAGCAGCTCTTACGAGAGTTTGCTGTTAATCAGCCTGGCCACGGGCAGAGGTTCAGCCTGTGAGGTGCTTCTAATAATCTGTCCAAATGTTATTGTTTCATTAAGCCTCTGCCACTTAGAAGTGAATGCAAAAGAGCGGTAGGACACGTTCTCCTTCTTTTGCTTGTTTCTCAGAACCAAAAAGAATGTACTGGATAAGGCTTGTAATGGGTCTTTTTGGTTTTTGTGGTGTTCAGGTTTTTGGATTTTGGTTCTTCCCTCCTGAAAGCACAATGCATGAAGGTGGGAGATCCGCTCTCTTGTGTTGTCACTAGCGTTCGTGTGACTGTGGGCACATTAAACTGAAAAGGAACTTGGAGTTGAGGTGGGAAAAAATTGTTCAGTTGCATCAGTTTACCATTTGGTGTCGGGAAAGAATGTGAATTCCTCTATTGCTGCTAACACAATTTTAGGTCATTTTAATCTCCTAGTTCCCCCATTTGGTGTTTCCCTTTGCCGGTGTTCCCACTTCACTTACTGTGTGTTTTTCTAGGGTAAATAAACTCAGTTCTTATCTATCCTGGTCATCTTAGAAACTCTTTTCTGCACTTGTTCCAGGCTGATAATTCTGCTCATGCTAAAGCTAAAATCTCACTTAAATACCAGTATCTGCTTTCTCCTTCCTGGGCTGGATTTATTGTTTGCTCTTACAAAATAGGATTAAAAAGAGAAATAAAGAAAACAGCTCAGGAAAAATGTGACTGCAGAAGCATCGATCCAAAATACTAGCATCAGTAGGCTCACTAGTATGGGAAAATCATCATGCTCATAATGTAAAACTTTAATTGACTTCTGTACTAAATCATATACTGTTTTAACAAGTTAATTGCATTAGAGTCTGTTTATATGCATTTATTGCCATACTAACAATTTAAGCTGAAGTTCTGTTTCCTGGCTTCATGCTACCCTGAGTCATGGAGCCTTTGGCACAGGTACCTTGGAAACATGCTGCACTGATTATCTGTGTTTCTTTGTAGTGCTTTGTACATTTTGGTGCTTTATACTCAGAAATTTTCTTCCTGTTATAAATGCACATAGCTCTCTGATTCACTTGTTTCTATTTTCTTTCTATACTAAGTAAAATAGCCATTCTTTCCATTTGATTAAGAGACTCCATGGAGCGTGTTGTGTGCTTGTGGGTGTGAGAATTATAACTCAAGTTAATAGGGAGTAAATGACTTGCATCAGAACAGGAGCAAAAACCCAGTTTTAAGCTTAATTTCCACATTCCACCTCCTCAGTTGTCACTGAACTAATCATGGGAGTCATGGTGTGTTCAAATACAGCTTTGTGCATTCTCTCTGGGTGGGATCCATTCAGCAGCAAAAAGCTGCTGTTTGACATACCAGTAATATAGATCCTCACGATAGCTGATCTTTTTTGCCTCTTTAAAGGAGTTTATTTTTTGTAAAAAGCTGCCTTGCATTTGCTTGTTAAAAAGCAAAATATGTTGCTGTTTGATTTTTTTTTTTTAATTTTTTTTTTTTTTTTAGAATTGTACTTGTGGGTTTGTGAGCAGCGGTACATTATTCTTCTACAAATGAAGTAATGGAACCATGAAATGTTATCATTGCAGTATTGCAGAAAACATGGTGTGAGGTTTTACTTAAAGCTCTTCATTCTAACTACATGTAAGGTTTGCAGTTTTTTGTGGGTTTTTGTTTTATGTTATAAACTCCTTGCTTTTCCCATACATTGGAAAATAACAGACTGGTGCTTCTTCAGTGGTGCTTCTTTTCTTCAGTGCTGGTGATTCTTCAGTGATTCTTCAGCTGGTGCTTCTTTTCTTCAGTGAAGAAATGAAACATATTTTAAATTTTCTGGGCTCAGCTGCTAGTACTTCCTTGATTCACTTGAAGCTTTTTTCCCCCATTGGCACTTTTTTCTTATATCATCAGGAATAATGATGATACTTTCTGCTTATATCAATACGCTTTTTGATCCTGTTTGTATATTTGGAGAATAGATGATTCTTCTTGGGTGTTTGACTTCTGTGTGTGTGTGTTTGTTGGCCAAAATAATTTGATATTATTATAGAGCTTTCGGTCTACTACAGACCTGAAAAGGTGCTTTTTTTGTTCTCAAGATGAACAAGAGTGGAGCTGAAGTCTTACTATCACCCACTCTTCCAAATTTAGAAAAACTTCAAGTGTGTGTCACAGTTCTAAAGTACTCAAAAGTAAGGCCACGTATATGAGCTTATTTGGGTGCTTTGGGAATATGTGGGGAGGAAGGCTGGATTTGGGGGTCTGGTGGTTTGGGTTTTTTCCCTTCTTTCTTTTAGTTAAAGCATTAATTGTTTGACAATAGCCAATTTAGCTAAGTCAATATGACTCTCTTAATCGTGAGACAGATGAGATGTTTGTTCACCATTGTCTTCCTGCTCCAGATGGAGCAGCATTGAAGACTGGGACAAATATTTAATTCCAAATAATGAAAACTCCCACGTTTTATCGGCTCAGATGACTTTTAGTTACGGCTTAGGGTCCTCTGAGATGCTGCTGGCTGAAACTAATAACTTGTGTTGTGGTAGCTGCGTTAACAATGTTGAGTCATGATATAAATGGCTCGTCAGCGTTTCCAACTGTTCCTGCTCCAGTGGGAGCCCAGTCCCCAGCCTGAGCCCTCCCTGTTCTGACTGTGCCAAGGCTGGTGGCGCTGACCGTGTGGATGTGGGTATCTTTTATAGCTTGGATGGGGCTTTATTACTGAATGTGGGGTTCTTGTGTGGAAGAGGCATAGAATCATAGAATCACCCAGGCTGGAAGGGACCTCCAAAGGTCATCTAGTCTGACCTCTCTGCAGTTGCAGGGGCACCCCAACTAGACCAGGTTGCCCAGGGCCTCATTGAGCCTCACCTTGAATATTTCCAGGGGAGGGGCCTCAACCACCTCCCTGGGCAACCTGTTCCAGTGTCCACCACCCTCATAGTAAAGAACTTGTTCCTAATATTCAATCTG
>VZRU01010750.1:23855-65695 GCA_013398155.1 Pedionomus torquatus
ACCCCCAAGTCCCTTTCCTCAGGGCTGCTTTCTAGTCCCTCATCCCCCAGTCTGTATTGATAGCCAGGTTTGTTCCGGCCCAGGTGCAAAACCCTGCACTTGCTCTTGTTGAACCTCATGAGGTTCACCTGGGCCCACCTCTCCAGCCTGTCCAGGTCCCTCTGGATGACATCCTATTCCTCTGGTGTATCAACACCGCCACCCAGCTTGGTGTCACCTGCAAACTTGCTGACAGTGCACTCCATCCCACTGTCTATATTGTTGATAAAAATGTTAAACAGTACTGGTCCCAGCATGGACCCTTGAGGGACACCACTTGTACTCCTTCTTCAAGCAGTAAATGTGTTTTATTGTAAACTGGAAATAGGGACCATCCTTTTGTTCTAGGTAATTACAGTCGTTGTTAGTGAACTTTTCTGTTAAGTGAAAAAAGGCTTACAGAACTCAAAGCATAGGTGGGAGCCCAAGGTGAAGACTCTGGTGAAGTTTTTATCTTCCTTCTGTAACCAGAACAAATGCTGTGCATTGAACCCTAGCACTAAGCAGTCCCCTCTCTAGTGCAGAGCTGTGCTACCAAGTGATGGAAAACCCTGGGTTCCATATGTGACTGGCTTATAAACCAATACCTTTATAACTCAAAAAGGTCTTAGCTGTCAAAATTGTGGAAAACTTTCCTGCACCAGGGATTACCAGTGAGGTTCCCAGCCAGCCCCTCCTGAGAGCACAGTGCTGTTTGGGTCGTGCTGAGGCTGTTGAGCACGAAGCTGTGGGCGGCTTGTGCCGCGCTGCACAGCAGACTGAAGTTGCAGTAACCACACCCTTGGTCTGCCTTTTTTTTTTTTCTTTCCCTGCTGTAAATCAGGCTTATTTTTTTGAAATTTCATACAGTTGAAAGTGGTAATTTAGATTAGAAGAGCTGTGTCAGCAAAGCTTTGGGATAGGCTAAATATGGGACTGACCTTTGCAGAGTTCACTGGTCTGTTGGAATCTGAAATTTTACAGAGAGAAATGTGCTTGTGGTTCTGGCAAGAAGGGATTGTGTGTAACAGACCTTGATTTGATGCCCTCTCTTTTGCCTCCTTCCAGTCTTCCTTTTGAGTATTTATGGAAGGTGGAAACAGTTTTCCAGATGAGGAAAGTCTTCCGATGTGGGTTATGCAACTTCAGTTTGTTCTTGTGGCTGAGCCACAACCTTCTGGCTTTATCAGATGTCTTATATGCATATTTATGTATATTTTCTTAGTTATGTGTTTACATATTTTTTTTCCATTGTGATTTTCACAAAAAGCATTACATTCATCTCTTTGTTTGGCAATTTATATGGGACTACAGCAAAACTTGAATCTATGCTCTACAGTCTGCTGCAGTCCTCAATAAACTATGAAGACCACTACAGGCAAGAAAGTTGCTTTACTTAGAATTCAGCAAATGAATCTTATCTGTTTTCCTCATTCTCATGAAACATACGTTTTAATGTACTCGTGGTGTGTCCCTTGTAAATGCAATATGACTTGTACCTCACTGAATACCCTTACATGTTAATAATGCTGGAGTTTACTTAGCAGTCTCATTAATTGACAGTCTGTGCCTCAGGATGTTACACGGTGGTAGGTCCATGCAGCTGTAGCGAAGGGATCTGAAGAGCTGGAGGTTCCAACTGTGTCTGGGTGCTCAAAAAGGCTTGTGGGGACAGATAACTCTATTACAGTTTTCAGGAGATGGATACTGCTGCATGCTGCAACCATAGAGTTTTCTTATGAAAACAAATCTTGAAGCACTGATATAGTATAAAATACTATAAAATGGTGTCGTGGATTGAAGAAACTACAGTACCTGGGGTCTGTTTTGAAAAGTAGCTTAGTTAAACCTGTGTGAATTCCTGTGTAGAAGGTTGGTTAGAAGACGATAGGAAGGTTAGTTTTGTTTAATGTACATTAACTCCAGTAAAGCTTGGATTACAGGTGTATGTATTACAACAGGCTCAACCAGAGCTAGCTGTAAGCTGCTCCTGAAAGAGTTCTAGTCCCCCCTTGTCCCTGGCCACATGCTGACTCCTTTGTCTTTGCGTCATACCTCGGAATTGTGCAACTGCTGCCCTGAATGAAAGCTCACTTCACAAAAAAGATAATTTGCTAGGTCAGCTTGCTGGTTTGCTGGGGTAATTCTTCCACCTCTTTCTTCTTCTCCTGCCTATGAATAAAATAAGTTTTACTAGCAAAACCCAAACGACTTGTAATGGCAAATTTTGTAAAAGGAAGTTTTGTTGGCAGAGCTCTGTTAGTGCTGCTGAAGTCAGAGGTGAGCTAAAAATTGAGGTGAGCTAAAAGTTTAGCTGAAGTGGCTAAAATTTACAGCATAGGGCTGGCCTATTAGTCTCTCTCGCCTCAGACTTTGATTTTCAAACCGACAGAGGCAAGTCCTGTCCTAAGCCAGAGCCCTTTAGAGTTAAGTGTCAAGAAGGGATAAAAATAATACTTGTTTTAATAAGTAAAACCGGAGCTGTGCCTTGGCTCAGCAGTTGCTGGGGCTGGTCTATAGTAGGATGCCAGTGTTCTGGGACGTTAGCTGATCTGAAACAGCTCAATTAAAATAAACATAACACAATTAAAAGAAAAAAAATTGAGTAAAGCATTCACTACTAACAGGCTCTGTGTTTAGGTGTCAGATGTGTTTTCCACATATTCTTGTTCAGTTTAGCTGACTGAAATGGTACCTACTGACTTTTCTTCCACAGGGATCCATCATTGCAGACAGCGTTGTATGGGTGTTTTGTTTGCAGTGGTGTATACTAGTGATACAGTTTCAGAATGTACTTCTGAAGAGGATTCCTTGGCTGGTGGTGACACATATTTGGCAGTAGAAGCATGCCCTGCTTTTTGTGACATCTTGTTTTTTCATGCTTTGAGAAAGAAAGAAAGAAGGGGAAGGTGCCAGGTCTCTTTTTGTTTGTGCGTTTTAGAGCAAAAACCCCAAACCCAACTGAATCACCCAACCAGCCCTCCTCAGTAAAACAATGAACCTCAAAAAAAGTAGATTTATTTTTGTGGCAGGTGAGAAGTGAAAATTATGCATCCAGACTCCCATTTTTCCACAAGTAGATCGCATGCAGTAAGAAAGCCTGCATTTCCTGTTGCGGCAATGTCAAAGACATTCAAGATGTTTTGGGATATTTATTTTGGTTCTGGCTATTTAAGCAGATGAGTGTGTCCAGTACAACTTTGCCATTACTGAAGAAAAATTATATGTATAACTAAGTTTTCTCCCAAGCATTCCTGTGTAGTGTTGTTTCCCCCTGAGAGACTGGGAGATCAGGAGCTGAGGATCCTTTTAAGGTACAGGGACACTGTTCCATCTTGGTTGGAAGTATTGCTCCTTTGAACGAGGAAGGTATTTTTATGCTTCCATGCAGGGACTGGAAGTTGTGTTCCCATTCCTGCGGGGAAGGGAGTGCTCCAAGCTGAATGGGAGATCTGGAAGTCTTCTAGTTACTGTAATTCTGAAACACTGCGAAACATGTAATTCTTTGTTCTGTTGGCAAACAGTGGGGTGAGCCAAAAGGGTAGCTCAGAGAATGCTTTTAACGGAAAATTGTTTTTTGCAAGATGCCTTTCTGGCTCTACCCTTCAGTTTCCTCTCAAAGTGAGCTCAGAGGAGTGTTCTCTCGTAGCAATTTAGTTGGGAACTGAGTGTTTGGTTTTAGGGTGAGAGTTTCAGGAAAGCAGCTTTCTGGAAAGGGGAGAAGAGGAACTTGGGATCTTTAGTTGGATGTGATCAATATATGTACGTGGTACTTTTACCTAATAGTGGGAAAATACTGTTCTGAGCCTTGTGTCTGTTAAACAGCAGAATTGTTCTGCAGTTACAGTCTGCCTGCCCCCTAACCAAGTCTGCATAGGAAAATTGTGTTTTAGTAGAACATCTCAAATTACTCTTCTTTTTCTTTTTTTTTTTTTTTTTTTTTTTTTTTTTTTTTTTTTTTACTTCAGATTTGCTTTAGTTTTTTTCCTGATGTGATCCATGTTTCCATAAATTACTCAGGCTTAGCAGACCTTATCTGCACGTGACAATGAGATGAAATTGTAAACTGACTTTAGAAAACAAGCTATTCCTTTAACGTAAGTGAAGCCGTAGCAATTTGCTTGTTTTTCCTATGAATCACACTAAAGAATGGAATAGTGTTGAGATATGTTTACAGCTGTGGGTGCCATGACTTCACGCTTAAAATTATACCTTCAACTGTTACACTCGGGTTTAACTTTGGTTTGGCAGCAAGCCTAATGGAGGCTCTTAAATATGTATATATCTTGCACATGTAAGGCAGTTGAAAGAGGCTTTTTAGTTATACCCTTGACCTGGAATTCGGGAAAGGAAAAAAGTAGTATTGGTTTTACCTATGGAGTGAGTCTGCCTCCCAACCAGAATGAATATTTGTGTAATTAACTGTGATTGATCTTCGTGTACATGGCAGTGCTCTTCTTTCACGTGCCCTGGAGCTGGGATCTGGAGTTCTTGGGCTTGATTTGCCCATCTTAATAAATGATGTTACAGTGATAGCAGCTCACAAATGCCTTGCACTATAGTGTCAAAAATGAATTGCTCTTAGCAGTACGTTGTCCTGATCACTGTGTTCTCTTATGCTTCTTTTAGGGAATGAAATAGTAGAATGTGTAGAAAATATCGGAGACAAGTAGATTCAAGAAAAGATTTTTCTCATGAGTGACATGCTTATGCATGATCAAAAGAAAATAGATGCAGAGGGTCATTGGAGGAGTGTGAAGGTGGATCTTGATTTCTGCCTGGAGCTGATTGATAGCTCCAAAAACCAGGGGTGGGGCAGGAGAGAGTTGCAAAATAGTCTTCAACTTGTCTTGAATTTACCAACTAGTATTTCTTGAATTTCTGTTTTTCTATTGCTATAGCAATCACTGATGTAATAAACACATTAACCAGATTTTGAAATATCTAAAACCCTTGGAGGAGGGGGAGGCAGGAATTTTCTCTGTGCTTGATTTTGTCATTTAACACCAGAAAAAGTTGGTTGTTGGAGTTTAGGGGTTTTTTTCTTCTTTTTTTCTGACTCCCTTTGAACTCCTTTGCTGAGAGGGAACCCTCAGACTGAATGCAGACGTTCAGCAAGTTCTGAAAGTGAATGATGAACAATAGGGTAGGGAAGGAGATGTCACCTTTCCAATGCTGGTACCTAACTACAAGGAGTTTTCTTTCAAAGAGTGTAGAAATTACAAAAGTGAGATACGTGATTTGGTGGGCATGGATTAATGTCACTTACCTTGTGAGGAGACAGTGGACATTTGATAATGAAACTGGTATTTTAATTGTAGATGAAGAGTACCATATTGATTGAATAAACAGTTGTGGCTTTTAATATGAGCTGAAGAGTATTTGAAGTTTTTTGTGGTCACTTTTCAAGCAGCCACATCTTTCAGGGGCTGTAATATAAAGGTGAATTCACATGTGGATCCAGTTTATCCCACTTGTGTCTGGTATGGGAAGCTCCCCAAGAGTTGTGAAGGACTTTTTGTGTAGGAGAAAAACTATGGACTGAAATTGTAGTCAGAAAGTCTTACATTAGATGTCAAGAAAAATCATAGAATGGTCAGAGGAGAAGGGACCATAAAGATGATTGAGCTCCAGCTCCCCTGCCGTGGGCAGAAACACCTCCCACCAGACCAGGTTGCTCCACCAGCCTGGTGGAGCCTGGCCTTGAACACTTCCAGGGATGGGATATCCACAGCTTCTCTGGGCAACCTGTTCCAGTGCCTCACCACCCTCACAGTAAAGAATTTCTTTCTAGTATCTAATCTAAATCTCCCTTCTTTCAATTTAAAACTGTTTCCCATTGTTCTATCGTTACATTCCCTGATAAAAGAGTCCCTCCCCGTCTCTCCTGTACCCCCCTTCAGGGACTAGAAGACTGTTCATTTCAGTTTTTTCACCAACCAGTTTTTTAAACAACAGGTGATGTAAACATTTATTGTGACCAACTGATTGTCTTTCCCCAAAGAACAAATTGTAGCTCAAGGAATTAAATGATCTCCTGACATGCCCATCAGTGTGAAATTCTGTGATTCTGTGACAGATGTCTGCAATTTGTAGTTTTGGTCCCATTAAGCAAAGGGAAAGACCTGTCTCTTCTATTTTAATCCATCCTTACTCCAGCCTGTCTAATATGCTTACCTTCCTTTTATAGTTTTGTTTTCCTTAATCTTGAAAGCTCGTGGATATTGCAATCGCTGCTAAGTACTTGATGAAATGCAGTCTTCTGTGCTTCATGTGGACTTTAGTGAAGTTAGTTCAGCTACTGCGCTTTTCAAGTCAATGTGATTGATTTGTTGCTCTGTTGCTTGCACTTTCATACATGTACAGTAAAAGCAGGGAAAGTTTATGTTGCTGCTGTTGCAACAGCTTCTGTAGGAGAGGGATTCACGCCCAAGGCTTTTAGCGTGCATTGCTATGGAGAATTCGCTGCGTGGCCTTCTCTGTCCCTCTCAGCAGAATTTTTCACAATGATTTCCCTTGTACCTGGAGGTCAGGGGAGGGATATTTGGTACCAAAATACTGAGGGGCTGAATTCCTTTGATCATCCAGCCTACTGGCTTCTTGTATAAACAGAAAGAAGCTTTCATTTCAATTACATAAATCTTCCCTGGTCTCTAAGGCAATAGTTTTAGGATACTTAAGCCAATGCAGCCACTGAAAAGTTTTTGCTTTTTGAATTCTATGTCCAGAAATGTTCCAAATCAGGAATCTGGATCGCTTGAGAAACCTTCCCATTCATTCCCATTATTACTCAAGCAGACAGGTCCCCTGATCTAGTTTTCCATGTGGTTTTGCAAATGGTTGTGCTGGCATGGGATGAAGAAAGAGCATGGGTTGAGTGGTAAAAGGTGAGAAGTTGCTTTTGTAACAGCAGTGTTGGCTTGTGGTCACATCAGACTGGCCCACGGTGAGTAGGTTATGCAGAGGGTAACGCTCTGTGCTGTCATCAGGAGACACATTTTGTTCAAGTTCTTTCTTTCTCTGCATCTTCGCTGAACCAAGTGAGTTGCAGATACCTGCTGCTCAGCACTGGGGGCAAAAAGAAGTACCAGGCTTTGCCTAAGGGACTGCTCCTGCTGGTTTGGGAGGGTTGTTGAGACTCCTATCAAGAAACCACTTGTATTTTGGTAATAAGGAATAGCTAAAACATGAAAGACAGTGCTTGCATTGACTGGATGATTTTCTTGAGCTGGAATTGTGAAAGAAGTAACAAAACCAGAGGAATGAAGAAGTATGTATGTAATATAGGAACAGTAGGGCTAAGGAAGGGTGTTTATAAGAATGTCAGAGTCAAAAACAGGTGAACTTGGACCTGCGGCCACAGGGGAAAAGAGAGCTTGACCTGCAGGTGCTGATACAGAGGAAAGAGATCTTGTGAGTGTCTCTAATCTAACACTATTACTGTTGTTGTTTCAGCTTTCATTAGCTGGTTACCATCTCCCCTAGCTGTGAATGAAGCAGGTCTCTGTTCCCTTGGGAATACAGAAGTTATTCATTTTTTCCCAGAAGAAGGGAGAGTGCTGCCTGGAACGCCAGCTGTAACTGGTGTGGCATTTTTTGCGTGGTTACTGTTTGGGACGCGTGGAAGTGGTGGTGTGTCGCGATGGCTGGGCATCCCTGGAATTGTTCTGTAGGTAAAGGTCTATGGAGCGGTCTGTGCCAGGCTGGAGAGCTCGCTGCTGGGATTGTTGTCTGGACAATACTTTCAGTGTATAGCCATGGGGCTGACACACAGAGTATGTTATAGAACAGTGCTCGCTGTGTCTCTGCCTTGGCATGCCTTAGCAGGCTCTGGGTTGTAAGCACTTGCCCATGAAGCTGCCAGAAATAGATGCCTAATGGCAGAGAATGTGCTAAAATTGATCTCAGCCGTGTAAAGATGTAGGTTTAGAGTGAGATCTTGAGTTGTAGAGAAGGCGTTTGGGAAGTTACATCTCACTGGCTAGCTGAGAAAAGGAGCTTACAGAGACAAGCAAGTCATGGGTCTACTTGGTTTCATGAAGTACTTGGGTCTAGTATTATAGTCTAATAACTATAAATCGTTATTTGTTACTTGCCCAAGTTAGCAAGAATCTGTCTGATAGCCTGATTCATTAACTTCTAAAACAACATCCTTATGTGGGTGGTGAATTTTAGGTGTGGTAGCATAAGAATCCTAAAGTATATACTTCCCTGGGAGAACCAGTGGTGTCTTTGTATTTTGAGCAGTGTTCTGCATAGATGCTCGAGTTTAGAGATGGGTTGGTAGTTGTTCTTGTAGCGTGGCACACAGTGAACTGCTCTGAGGTAAGGCCTTCAAAAGAGAGCGGTCTTTACAATGGCCTGATCCAGTATTAATTTTCAGAATGAGAATGAAGAGTAACGATCTTTTCTTCGTGGATTGTCACGTACTAAGTATTAAGAATTGCTTCTAAAAATTAGGATTTAAGTCAAAGGACAACTATGCACAGGCTTGTTACAGGCATTTTCTGTGCATAAGTTTCCACTACTTATTTTGAGATTAAAGACTTAATTTTACAAAATTCCTTGTAGAAGGAAGATGGCTTTATTTTGCTGTGTGCATTGGAAGGCTGGCTAAATGTGACTGCATAAAATTTCCTGACTGTGGGTTTTTGTTTTGGTTGTGGCTGATCCCATTTGAGAAGGACGCGGCGCCGATGCCAGGTTGGGCTGTGGGAGTGTGCGAACTTGCCTACTTGGAATACTCTCTCCTGTTTGTTGGAGAAGCCAGTTATATGCACACAGAGTCTCTTGTAGAAGGTCTTTTAAATCTCAGTGAAAAATACACATGGGCTTGCAGATCACTAGCAAGCATTTTGAATAAGAGGAAAAACTTTGAAGTAATCTTACTTCTTAATTTCTCATGTGATACTGTCATTTGCTTATTATCTCTAGCCTGGATTAATGCATTAGAAAGTGTTTATTTGAGATTAAGGGGTTTAGTCTGTTAATGAATTGTCCAGTGGTTACCATTTTAGGAATCAATTCAACTTTCAGATTTTGGAAAATTAGGTGTTATTACGATGAGATTAACTTCAGTGTTCTGAAATTACTCTTGAAGTTTGCTTGTGGGATACTTGTGTTGGAAACTTCAGATGGAACCTGGATGTGCCTGAGCTGCTCGCTTGACTCCCACCGTAGGGCTCCATTCCCCTGGCACTGCTTGCGGGGGTGTCGGTCAATGTGAGTTTTCCCAGAGCGTGATCATGATACCAGCATTGAGTTTTTAGGATGTCCTGCTGTAAGATCTCTGTGTGGAGAAACCGGGAAATGTCGCTGGGCTGTGATGAGCTTATAATTACAGTATTGCGCTTCTCTTGGGAAGTATGCAAGGACTTTAAATCTCATTTCTCCCTTGCACAGAATGAGCAGATACCTGTCCTCATCATCACTGTGGCCTCTCAGCAGGGTTATGGCATTTTAGATCCTTCTTTAGAGTGGGAGTGCAGGTATTGAATTTCTTTCATTGTACCAAAAAGCCTTCAGTTTTTAATACAAAACTCAATGGTTTATGCACAGGGCTGATCCATGATCTATTCATCATCCTTATTTCATCCATTTTATAAATCTTTCTAGCATTTACAGCCTTGTTTTGACTAATGCTTTTAATGTAATTATGATGAAATGGCATTTTAATTACCAAAGCTTCCATAGTTGCCGCTGATGATGAATTATGTAGGAAACATTGTTTATCTCAAAAGTATTTGCCAATTTATAAATAAGAGTTTTACTAACATCAGTTAATAAAGTTTGATGTGTAACCCTGCATGTGTTTAATCCCAGCTGAAATCCCATTCAATCATTTTGCTTTTCTTGTAAATTTGGAGTTCCTGAAGATTCTTTTAATAGATTAATTCTACTATTTATTCTCAAATCCAAACAGGATATAAAGTTTCCCTTTCCCTTCTCTCAAGGTTGGGTGAGGAAATGCTTCTCCTTGAAACTGAAGCTCGTAACAGGACATAAAACTCATGTGCTCATCCTTAAGCCCTTTCTTCTTGGTGTCTCCTTAGCTGTAATCGTTGGCTAAAAATAATATGCTATGAACTCTGTCGTATCTAACCTGAACAGGATTTATGGAGACACTGATTGGAAATGCTTAGGTGTGTATTGCAAGTATTTGCAATTCAGTCTATTGATCTTCATGGATGCTTTTAAGACATCTGCTCCACATCCTGGAAAAGAAAGGTCAAACATGACCAAAATAAAAAAAAAAATATATATAAAGCTTTGGTTTGTCTTTATGTGCTCATCAACTTTGTGAGCAACTAAGGTGTCTGGTTTTTTTACTTTTAGTGTGGAGTAATGTTGAAGTTGTTTATGGTAATGAACAGAAGTAGTTTCTCAATTCTTAAAAGCTTATTCTGCAGGTATATAATGTCATCTAAAAGGGACAGTCTGTTTTTCAGTCACGTTTAATTCTGAATTTCTGTAGAAAAAGGCTCACGTTTGTGTTTATATATTAAAAAAGTATTTTAAAGTGTGTCTCTAGTAGTTTGGTAGTTTTCTCTAAATTGCTTTCAAATTGGGAGTGGGATGAGTAATTCCTTGACTGTCTTGTATCTGCTTAGTGATTTTTAATTTGGAAGTATCATGTAATTCAATTATCTTTCTTCCATATGCATAGTCTTGCTGAAATTAGGCATTTTGGTCGATTTTCAGAAATACTTAGTTATCTTTTTTTGTAGCGTGAGACTAATGCAATTAACATTGAGCATTATTCTTTTCCTTTTCCATTACTTTAGCACAAGTTATTGGAAGACAGCCGGGGTTTGGGTTTGATTTGGGTGGTGTTGGTTGGTTGGATTTTTTCCCAGGACTAAGTGAACCTTAAGTGCCATATTGTAACTCAACTAGTTGTGGCTGAGGTATAAGAAGCCTTACAGAAAAACAGGTACTGTTATTTGCATGCAGGGTTGCATTAGCTGCAATTGAAGCAACTTAATGTGTTTGAGATAATAATTATTGTGGTGAGCTCAGAAAAAAATTGCCACAAGGATCTTGAATTGCCCTTTCACTGTCGTGTAGATTTTGCACGCTGTGGTCATGAATATAAAAAAGTTAATTTACAAGCTGCAGGTTTTCTATTCCAAGATGATAGGAGGATTTTAGAGAGCTGCCATAAAGATTTGTCACCCAGTTCTCCCTTTGTATTACAAGAAGAATTAGCAAATGGCAGCGGAGAAATGGACACTCATGATGACACATGTGCCTTCTTTTTCCCCATTCCAGGGCATATTCCCTTGTGGATTCCAGTCAAGTGTCTACTTTCCTGATTTCTATTCTTCTCATAGTCTACGGCAGTTTCAGGTAAGATTTTTCTTTATGGTCCTGCAGAATTTTCCTTTTTCAAATAAAAATGTTGCAAGTGACTGAATACAGTTTTATGTTTATGCCTTTTGTTTCATTGTATCTTTGTCAGACTCATGGCTAAAATAAATGAACTCTATCTTGCTTCTGAAAAGGAAATGGAAAAGGAAGCAAAAGTACCCAGTTGGGTTTCTGAAAGACCTAGTAGTATGGCACGTTACAAGCACGTGTAAGGTAACTTAGAAGTTGGCCTTTGAAGACAACTGTGTAAAATTGTATTTTGGAAGGCATAAAAAGATTGTCAAGACAGACAGGAATGTAATGTTATCGGTAGCAGAATCCGATATGTAATGTTTCAGTGGTGGCGGATTCAGCATGTCCCCGAGATTGCAAGCAGCTCCTGGGAACCAGAGACTCCCAAGTCCCAGCGCTGTTTACTCGGGTGCGAGGAGCAGCCCAACAGAGAAGTGGGAAACACCACCCGTGTTGAATTCCCACGGAGTGTCTGACAACTGCTGCAGGATAAGTTTCAATCTTCAGAAATCAGATTTGCCCCACTCTGGGAGACTTGAGTCCAGTTGAGAGAAAACATTGTCATTTTAGACTTGCAGCTTGTATTACACAGTTAACTTTATCATAGTGGCACCTGAGGAATGAGATTCATACCAACCTGTTTAAGAAAAAAGTTTTTCCAAGTGCAGCATATTTTTCTTCCTGCTTCTTGAAGAATGTTGCTGCATTTAACAAATCTCTGGTAAAAGGCCACATGTTCACTGTGAAGCCTCTGAACTGCTCTGAGTATTGCTGAAATAGAGGACGGCCATGTTCATACATATGATATGTCACAGCTGTTAGGATAAGAGGTTTTAAATCACCTTCATAAGTTAATAAAATCATATAATGAAAGAGCCAATTTTTGATAAGAGCTGTCTGCTGTTGCTAGAGGGTATTAGGTAACAGTGCTGTTGATGGGATTAAAATAGAAGGCCTTAGGAAGCCAAAATCTAAGGATGATGAAAAGAAAAAATAATAAAAAAAGAAAATACTGTATTTCTTTAGACTTTTTTTCTTCAAGTTTTCAGTTGATCTAGCATATAATTGAAGTACTAATTAAGTTTTTAACTACTTGAATTTAAGAAGTTGTGTAAAAAGGAGCTCTATCTGGCTGCAAGAGGGCATAGCGTTTATTAAAATTCGATTTTGAAAACCTAACGCAATAGAAAACAGCAGGAGTGCCTAAACTTATTGCTTGCTCTTCTTAGAGCTCCTTGCTCCTAAAAACATTCCCCCGCTGTTTGCCAACCTATTGCTACATACACGGGCTCTTTAACCATCTTTTCCTATGATGTACCTTTAAAACTGCTCACATAACGAGGACTGCAAACTTGAGAACAGTCTGCCTTTTTGGCTGGAGTAGTGGTTGGTGATGGATACCCATCAATTGAGGGAATGCCCTTTTCTAGTTCACCTTCCTTTGTCTGTATCCTGAAGACCCCAAGATACAAGTTATTCCAGACCAAGATAGGGTCCTGTTGTTTTAAAATTAATTTCCTGTGTGTATTTCTGTAGCAGGTGTCAGGGTGGAATCCCACAGTTGCGATGGTGACTTGGACAGATTCCCATTCTGTTTGGTCAGCAAATGAGATCAAAAGCAGGTTTCTGCAGAAAATTGTGAAGTGGTGTTAACAAAGGGGCCTAAGATAAAACAAAGTAATTTAAGAAATGCAAGTGTGGTAGTAAAGTTGCAAAATTATAGTAATCTGGAAATTCTTAAAGTACTCGAATAAAAACTTCTGGCAAATTGGGTGGGTTTTCTTAGAAAAGTGACTTGCCAGGAAGACAAAAGTAGCAGTTCGTGGTGCTTGTTCTCAAATGATAACAGCGATGTCTTCATGTAGACTTGAGCGCTTTGTCTTAAACAGAGCTATCGTAAGACTAAGAGTAAATAGCACTCCTTAGTCACCCACCTTCTGCAACATGGAGGTTTTGGTTTTCGATTTTCAGTCTGAAAAGAAGCAAATAGAGGTATTGCAGTATGGCTGGCCAGTGACTTGAACAGAAGTGCAGTAATAGGATCAGAAAGAATTGGGTGAGTGAGTCATTAGGATAAAATCCACGTGTGTGGTGGATCTGGTCTAACGCGAGAAGTTTCAGGCGAACAAAGGAAACCCTTGGGCCACTGTCCTTATTCATACAAGCAGTGTTTGTCTAAAACCCAAACGAAGAAACCCCCTGAGATATTCAGAGGCATGTCTAATAAATCATGGGTGAAGTCCACATCCAGAACGAAGTACAGTTGATAGAACTGAGTTCCTGCTTTTCTTACTGTGGATGAGCAAGTGTTTTCCTCCTACTGTTGTGCTTGATCAGGAATTTTAGCTTCAAGCCCTTCTAAACCTCTTTCCCGTACACATTCTGATGGCCTCTCAGCCTTGAACTTGATATACTTTATTATTGGCTTTCAAAAGGGCAGGTATAATCTTTCAGACAGTTACAGGCTGTAAACTGGAGCATGCATGTGTATCTATTAATTATGGATTTTTAAAAAGGTGAGCTTTGCTTGAAGCACGTTGTTTTCCACGGGTTCTTGCAGAACAGCCATCTATTCTTGTCCAAGTGCTTCTCTGCGATTTCAGTGTTCAGGTTACTTTGCAAGCAGGTAGCAGCTAAATCTCTTTCTATCCTATCACATACCCAGACACGGTCTCTCAGCTTAGGTAAAGCCTCATTTAACCCAGAATCTACCTGTTCAAGGATCGGCTTTTAATCCAAGAAGCGTGGGATGAAGCTGGTGTCTTCTGTCTCTAGGCTCTGGGTAACTGAAGTGTGTGTGTAAATAGGAAATAGTTCAAGCGGTGTCCTCATGCTTGGCTTTACAATTTGACATTTACTGAAATCAGGACATGTATTTTACAATTAAAAAAAGAAAGGCCATGCTTGGAGTTCATAAGCACCAGGGTGGAACCGGGGGCTTGGACAGACCTCACGGAATGCTACGAAGGTTCTCTGCAAAGGCACACACAAGTGGGTGCACATAAAATACCTGCTGAAGGTGAGATGTTCTTACCAGAGACACGGGACTTGGGTGTTCTTACTCCATCGAGGCAGTGAAGACATTTTTACCTGCACTTTCTGCTATTGTTTCCCCTTTTCTTATTCCCACCCTGGATCTTGCATTGGAACCTGTCCTTTAGTCTCACAGCAAGGTTTTACAAGCGCCTGTAGCGATGTTAGAGCACAGAACGTATTTTAGGTGCTTTCTATATAATGTGCATTGAGATTTGATTGAATTAAACTCTCAGGTCAATGACTGATTTTGACTGTAATTTTTTATTTGGAGCAATTAGAATCTGGCAATTCTGTGGCAACCCACAATTCTCACAGCCCCAGAGCTGCTGGGTGAGCGTCCTCACTAAGTAAAGCAAGAACACGTTACGTCTGCCAGCGACGTTATAGCTACATCCTTGCTTTCATATTTTCTCCATTGTTTCATAAGAACATTCTCCTGCAGGGTTTCCCTGAAGCGTTACTGCGATGGAAGCGATCTGTAGTTGAATCTGAACTTTCATGATAATAATGTGCCAGCAGCTTACTCATGCCTTTGGCCTCAGCATAACCCTCCCCAGCGGCTTCCTCTGGGAGGCCGAGCCCTGCCTGCTTTGAAACATTGTGCTGGAAATCCTACCGGCTTGAACTGGGAGGACCTACAGAAGAAACAACTCCAGTTTATTGCCCAACAGGAGGTGCTGGCTCAATGTCGCCTTTGGAAACCCAGCAGAAACTTGAATAAAAAAGCAAATATTTCTCAGCTTGCGATTGCTTAACAGTCCAGTAGATACAATTTCAGTTTATCTTGGTTTACAATGTATTTTTTAACTAAATTGGAGGATGTTTTAGTGATTGCTTCTTCGTTTTGTTTTTGGTTTATTTTTTTTCTTTTTTTATTATGTTAGTGATAATTTGTAGCAGAGGGAAGGGCCAAATCATGAAATGGTTGGGGATCATTCAGAAGTTGTCTTGGATCTTGGAGCAGCTGCATTGCTAAGTGAAATAATTTTCTAATGTATAGTTACTTTTGAAGTAGGGATGTTTATAGGTAATAATTGCTGACACTATTGCAATGAAAGAAAAAGGGCTGAAGTTGTTTATGTGCAGTAGATCTAACAGTCTCTTCCCAGTTTTCTTTGCTGATAGCAATCCCTTAAATTGTGAGTTGCCCGATGCCACTGGGAGGATGATGGTGCAAAGTTCTTGCTAAACTGTGCTAATTCAGAGAGGAATGAAATGCTGCTCAGATAAAAGAATTATCTTGTTTGGCTGAATCTTGTTCCAAGTCTTGGAGGGCTGTCAGCCTCCTCCTGGAGTTTTGTAGCTTGAGAGGAAAATGATGAGGCTACAATCCATTAATGGGGAAAAGGGAAGTGTGAATGAAGGATAAAGGCACCTCAAGCAAGAGGCAGAGCAGAGGGATCTTTAGAAGAAGAAGCCAAGAAGAACGGATTAATTTGGTAGAATTTTAAGTATTCTCCATTGCCTCTTTGTGCTTTTGATAACCTTTTAGTTGATGATCCCCAGTCTGTGTACAAGTACTGTCTGTCTGAGGTTCAAGCTTCCTTGTGTTTTGCCTGAACCCAAAAGCTGCTTTAATGTCATACTGCTCCTTGGGAGCGCTTGCGTGATGGAATCAGGAGAGGCAAAAGGCATTTTAGACTGGCAGAGCCTTTTTTGTTGTTTTTGTTTTATACAGTGAAAAGGCTCAGCCCCTTTTTCTTGAACACACCACACCTACTTGATGCTACAGACCTGCGTGTGCTTGATTTTGGGCTGTGCGACGGCCGGGCAGAGCTGCTCACGCTGCATGGCCATGAGTAGCCCCTACACCAAACTGAAATAACTTGCCCGTACAATCCTCTAGAAGATTGTGATTTTTTNGAATAAAATGTGTTTATTTTGCCTGGTAAAATTACTCACAGCTCAACTTGAAAAAGAGTTTAATGCCTGTTGACCTGGAAGTTTTATTGAAATAGTTGGTATTTGGTGCTGCTGCAGACACCAGCCAGGAGCACAGCGCTTCTGGTGGTTCTCTGCGCCTTAGTGGAATAAATTAACCTGCAGCTAAGTCATGAGTAGTGTGATACGTCAGAATGAGAAACTACCATGGTAAACTTGATTGCTGATATTTTTATATAAAGCAAACTAGAATTTAATGATAGATATCGTTGTTGGCCAAAACAGACCTTAATTGAAATTCCCCCATTTCAGAAAGTTATACCAAAATTTGTTAGAATGTAATTCAGAAGTTGCATCAAAGTCAAAGACCGTGGTGAAAGGGGGTAGAATAATGTGTTTACTTTCTAACTGTGTAAAGTGCACCTGGCACAATGAACAGGGGAATCAATTAGAGCTGAGCTGGGTAGGTAGGGGGATGTTGAATTAAGTTGTATCAACTTGTGTTATTTATTTAGAGCTTCCTGTAGTCACCTCTTCTGCCCCTATCCAACATACCTATCTGGTTACTTTCAAGGCTTTGCTGAAGCTTTTTCAATTAGTAAGACCTTATGTTCAGCAGACAAATGCTTACAAGCTAGTTTTGGTCATCATCTATAACAGGATTTAGGGGAAGGACATAATACTGTTTAAAAATGAAACTTGATAGTTAAATTTGAATGAAAAGTTGGTTCAAATTGGGAATTTTGGAAAGAATTCATGTACATCAGAGAAGTGAAACACTTACTGCATTTCCATCATGCTCTACACTTGCCAGTAAGGCAGATGAGTATCTCTGCGGCCGCTCGTTAACAGTTACCAGTTCAGACACTGCAGTGACTAGTCTGGTGGTTAGAAACTGGGTGATTTGGTGCCTGTGACTGTAGCTTTTTTCATTATTGTAATTTCCCAGTGCGTCTGGTGTTTTTTCTAATAACCAGCATTCAGGGAGAGGGTGCCATAGTAGAGCTGTTGTGAGACCATCGCTGATGAGCCTAAATAGGGGTTTGAAACTTGCCTGTTGATTTTGCTTTGTCTCCTGCAGGTCTCTTAATATGGACTTTGAAAATCAAGACAAAGAGAAGGACAACAGCAGCACAGCTGGGTCTTTCAATGGCAACAGCACCAATAACAGTAAGGGTTAGCTTTACTCCTTATCTTTCTTTCATTGCCTCGGTGTGCAGCCTCTTCTGCTTCATCTGCCCGCGTGTTTCAGCTCCTTGGGTTGTAGTTTCACCTGGTGTAATGGAACTGGTTTGTCTCACCATCTTGCTGTGCACTAATGCTGCTGTCTTGTTCGCACTCGTGAAAAATAAATTTAAAACATCAATGTGACATTTCCATCGTGCATAGAAATTACACGCTGCTCAGTTTGTCAGGGTTTCTGGAAATGGAAACTGCTTTACTTTTTTTTTTTTTTTAAAAAAAAAAAGCACCCCAACACAAAACAGTACCCAGTTATGAGATGGGACTGGAATTTCTTATTGTCTGGAGTTCACTGCTGTGACGTCCGGGCCAGTCTGTAAGCAAGGAGAGATCTCAGTGTATGCGAACAAGTCCGTGATTGAGCTTTATCAATAGAGAAATTGAAGTATAGAGTTCGGATGGCTTTGGGCAAGTTGTTTATAATGGACAATAAAATAATGGACACACAATCTATTCAGAACAGAGATGAACACGTCAGCTCCTATGTCGCGATTGTCCCCTCTGTAATCTGTAAATAGATTCCAAGCAGCTTGGCCATCCGAGATGCAGTGTTTTACAGGTAACAGTATGTCTGTGAACAGTTAGAGTGGAATGTGTTGTACACAGCGTGCTGTAAATTCACACCTGGGTTTAACGTACAGCAATTTATATTCTGACAACAGGCTCTAGAATGAATAATTTCAGCAAGTTTAGAAGGCAGGAGTGAGATACATGAGCAGCCCTGCACACAGACCCTTGAATGCTGAGGTTGCTCTGTTTAAAATAAGAAATATGCTTGAATGTTATAAAATGAATAACATGTGTTGTAGTGTCTCTTGCGTTTTTGCAAAACCTGCTGCTGTTGGCACCTCTGAGATGAGGTTTCTGTGCTCGGTGGTTCCGCAGTGAAGGGCTGAGGCTTTTGGCATCTGCGCAGTCAGAGAGGAGAGGCTGGGGCTGGGGAATGGGCACGTGGGGGGGATGAGCAGTCAGAATGATCAGAAATGAAATAAAGAGCTTTGACATTTAACACTGCAGGCACGGATTCCCGTATGCTAAGGTGGTTTGTAGCGTGTCATTTCTGGGTTTTTGTTTTGTGTGGTGTTCCCTTGGGAAGTGGAAGGGCATGTGAATAAATGCTGTTTTTCAAAGCAGAAGGAACTGGATCTAAGTCACAGATTAGAGCACAGGAATTTCTGTGTCTTCACGCTGACCTCACTGGACTGTCTCTATTGCACTTTACCCTTTTGTGCCAGACCTCACTAACACAGAAAGCCCGAGTGTCTGACGAGTTCTGCTTTTTCTCTTTAAAATTTATTGGGCTTTTAGGTTTAAGAATTATAGCTCTATGACCTGAACTAATAAGTGAGCATACAGTGCAAGTCTCGTGGCTTCCATCCTCATTGTCCAGCTTTAATTTTATGAAAATTATTAAATTATTATGAGAGATACTAAGTGGTAGTGAGTGTATTTCACCTGTGTTTGAGGTTCTTTAGCATGCTCAAGATAGACTGGTAACAGTGAGTGGTGTGGGTAACCCGTTATTGAAATAATTCACTGCTCTTCCTGTCACATGTCCTCGAACCAGGAGACTTCCACAGACAAAACCAAACCAGACACACTGTCACACAAATGACGTGTGCGTATATTTGCTTGTATGTGTGTGTCTCCACATAGGTGTGCACATACATATGCGCAGATACTCTACTTGATAACCTCAGCGCTTATCCTTAAATCCTGGCACTGGTAAAAGCCTGCTTCATACGGCAGTCTAACTATTTTGAGATAGCACAGTGATTATTTTTTTTATTAGAGACATTTTGCATACTTACCAAGTGACTCCTTCAGTTGTTAGCAGTTACTTTAATGCTCTACAAACATGTCTTGTATTTTTAATTATGTTATTACTTATGGCTTCTTCCACCCCTAATCATGATCAAATGTAAATACAGTTGCAGAGTCTGGTAAAGTTTTAGAATTTGCAGGGATAGGTGCAAATCCTTCAAGCTTTTCGAAGCTTGATCTTCTCCATGTTGTTAGTAATTCTAAAAACTCATGGTAAAATACAGGCAGAAATGTTCTATCCCGTTATTAGCATCCTGTCCCCTAGTAGCAACACTGCACGGTTGAGGTGGAAGAAATAATCAAGATAAAATACTTCAGTGTCTCTGCACTGCCCCAAATGGCTTCCAGCTATGAAATGTGAGCGTGAATTTTTGTTGGCTTTTAGCATAAAAGACGATTATAATAGTGCACACTGAACCGAGTTGGTAGTTTCATAAACACGTAAATGACTCGGGTGTTTTTGAAAACTGCCCATTATTGTTAGGCTTGATGTTATCTGGGGACTGCAGGCAGTGCTACAGTTTAAGTGCGTGGTGGCCTTCACCCAAGAGGAATTTGAAGCCGGGGCACCTTTGCCTGAACTGGGTCAGTCTAACACCATCTGCAGAGCTTAAATACAACTTTTATATGCTCAGTTTAACACGTTTATGTTGCTTAGTATAAAATGAAGCAAATATATAATTGCTGTATGATTCCTAAGCCCTAAATAATGTTATTTTTTTAAAATAACCACTTTGTTATTCATTCTGTTTATGGCATGAGGGAAAAAAAAAATCAGGTGTTTTCTTTCGGCTTCC
Source organism: Pedionomus torquatus (assembly GCA_013398155.1). Lineage (NCBI taxonomy): Eukaryota > Metazoa > Chordata > Aves > Charadriiformes > Pedionomidae > Pedionomus > Pedionomus torquatus. The sequence goes on from VZRU01010750.1 coordinate 44,036, forward strand.
AGTTCTTGGGTTCTGCAAAGCGGGGCTGGTGCTGTGCGTAGCCAGTGCTGCCGGCCTGGTTTTGCGCAGACGGCGGTGCTTGGTTAGGATCACACATAAGGAGTAAACACCTCTTGCTGCGGAACTGAAATGGAATATATTGTCTGAGTCCTCGGGTGTGCTGGAGAGCACGCGCTGTCCATACACGTGCGGTAAGAAACAGGCCGAGTTTAACGTCCCTTTTTGTCTCTTCTGCAGGTATTCAAACCATTGACTCCACCCAGGCGCTGTTCCTGCCCATCGGGGCGTCCGTCTCCCTCCTAGTTATGTTCTTCTTCTTTGATTCAGTTCAAGTTGTCTTTACAATATGCACAGCAGGTGACTAAGTTTTATTCTCTTTGTAAGAGTTGGAATAGAACAGAAAGCATTGATATAATTAAATAGTGTTGATAAGTATTATAATACATGTTATGGTACGTCTGAAAAAAATCCTCATCAGGTTTCACAGCTGCGCTTTTGTGTCCCTGTAGCTATTAATAAAGCCACAAGTAGTATTTGAGAAATAGTTTCCACTTAAAGATTTGCTAAACCTACTGAACTATAAAGTGTCAGAGTTTTGAAAGTTGCTGGCTGTATTATTTTACGTGAAGTTCACTTGTTTATCAGTCACTGCTCAGAACTGTGCATGGTGTCATCACTCAGGTGCTCTATAGGATCATGGAGATCCTATCCAGAGACTTCTTTTCCCAGTTTAATTTTGTTTTTTGCTTCCACCAGACGGGGCAGAATTGAGGGGTAGAAAGATGTGGTTTGGACGAACCAATTTCTTCCCTCCAGTTGGCTTAAGATGTCTGCTAAAGAGAATATTTGATTCCTTCCCATCATCTTCATTTGAGAAGGAAATAAAAAAAAAAAAAACCTATTTAAAAACCACCACCAACCATCCCAACGTTTTGAGCAACGAGCAGAGGGCAGCACAAAGTTTGGACTCGCAGAAAGTGCCCAGTGACTCTTCCCTCTTCATTTTGGTCTGTTCTTGTTACAGTAGTTTTGGCTGCCGACACGGCTGTGTCTCCGTGCCCTCGCTTTTCAGCCTTTTCAACAGTCCTTTGTACAAATTCAGTGCTATTATTTTTTTAAAAAATGGAAGGAAAAAGGCTTATAAATACCAGCAGTGACTAAATGCTTTTACAAATGCGTGGGTGGGATAAGTATGCTTCTTAAAAAAGAAAACATTTATGGGAATCTTCTATTTTGATATTTATGTATTTTTATCATCCTGTTTTCCAAAACTTACAGTACTTCATATTTTAACAAATGTAAGTTGCCAGCTACTGGATACAGCTTGCCTTAAGCCGTGCTGTGCTTCAGGAGCGAATAAAGGGGTTTGAGTGAGATGGGGGAAAAAACAGGACTGAGTTAAAAAGTCAAAGAACCCTCTACTGGAGTGCTTTAGTCTGTGTCATACCTTGCAGAATTTAAAAAGAATCTCACAACAGTACTGCAACTTTGTAGTCAGTCCTCTTTTTTTTTTTTAACTCTCAGAAAACTTTTTCTTGCTCACATATTCATGAATAATGTTAAGAGTTTTTTGGTTTTAAGGTTTTGGGGAGGGGTGCTGCATTCCTTTGGGCGTTTCTATTTTGATTGCAGTTGGAAGCACACTAACAATACAAGTTCTGCAGAAAACCTTGGAGCCTTGAGCTGCTCTTGCTTTAATAAAGCTGCAGCCTATGATAATAGGACATTGTTGCAAGAGCTTTTTCAAATTGGAGAAGCTTGTTTGTGTACTGTAGAAATTAGGTCTGAATGTACTAATATTACCTTTTCTTCTTTTTCTAGTCCTTGCAACAATAGCTTTTGCTTTCCTTCTGCTCCCGATGTGCCAGTACTTAACACGGCCTTGTTCACCTCAAAACAAGTAAGGACTTGAGAAATCTTCTGCTCTTCTTGTATGTTGTATTCATTTCTTTTAATGAGAATTCTTCAGTGGAGTCTTTGGTTACGAGCATTATCCTCGGGGCTTCAGGGCTGGTGTTTGTGTTTTTTGTGCCAGCACCATGTTTCCACTGTGAAACCAGGAAGCACAGTTTCTGCCAGTCACGCAGACACGCCAGCCTGGGAAACACGGTACCGTTGCAGGGGACTGCGTTTCCCAACAGGGGTTTTTAAGAAGTTTGGCTTGTTTTGGCTGAGATTTCAGAGTTTGGGACTTGGTATTGGATTTTAACGTTTGTTAATGTTGGACTGTGGATTTTAATGCTGGCTCTTGCAGGAGCTGTAGTTACGTTCAGGAAAATTGCAGTTGTTAATGTCGTGTTTTTGACACTCTTTTAGTCTTGTGTTTGGGGTTAATGTTGCAAAAACACTATCTTAGATGGTGCTAGGAAATAGCACTCATGGTAACAATTTCGAGCGAGGTGCCAGGATTTACAGGGTTTTTTCCATCCCTGTAGTTCAGGCTTTACTCACTTTATTTGAATGTGAGGGAAGCTTTCATTTTGTTGCTGTTTTGGTACCTATTTGTGGCAGAGGAGCTTCCCTTCAGTTGCTCTTGGCATCTTTCATCAGCAGTTGAGCCGTGTTCCAACAGTGTCCATTTTCTGTTCTTTAAATGGAAACATAAAGTCTGCTGGCTCATGTTTATATGTTGTTCCTAGGATTTCCTTTGGCTGCTGCGGGCGTTTCACTGCTGCTGAGTTGCTCTCCTTTTCTCTCTCTGTGATGCTCGTCCTTATCTGGGTCCTGACTGGCCACTGGCTCCTTATGGACGGTGAGTATGTGAATGAAGGGATTTTGCTACCACTCCGTGCCTGTTCTGACACATCCAGTCACCTGGTGATGACTGGTGAAAATTGCTGACAGTAATGGCTTGCTGAGTTGGAATATTGTGTGGTCAACTCCCTGAAAACAGCCGCTGTCAGGAACACGCCGGGGTGATGTTTGGGACGCCTGTTTTTCTGGTTTGTAGAAGCTTGCAAGGAGGTGCCAGAACACCCATGAAAGACTCCGCACCTGCGTGGCATAGGGTGGAACGCAGGTTTGAGTTAAAGATGTGCGGTTCTTTCTGAATCATAACTTGATCTTAACAATCTGGTTAATTTTCGCTGTGCTTCTTGTTGTTTTTTGGTTCAGATGGTCAAATAATTTGTTGTGAGATAGTTCACAGTAGCTGGTTGTCTTTGATCTCTTTGACGCTTGCCAGTTCGTGTGGTGAGATGGGTGAAGCTGGCAGGCACCCAGTTGGCTGGAAGGTGTGATTTATTTATTTTCTCTTCGTGCTGGTTGAACTGAATTCACAGTTTACTGTTCCGAAAAGGAGCTTTCCTCCTTCCCTCCAGCCTTCCAAATCTCTTGTGCCAGCTCTGGCACTCGTTTAATCACATGGTGAACCGATTCAGCTCACTAGAATGGCAGCGTACTCTTTTATTGCCAGGCTATTTTACCGCTGTTGCAGCGAGATGAATTGGATTATTGTGCAGTCAGGTATGTGCTAAATCTGGCACAAGGTAAGTGGCAGCACGATGGGATCGAAGAGGAGGGAGTGGAGGTGATAGGAAAGGAGCAGGACCTCTGCTCCTCCGCTCTGTCAGGCAGCTAAATTGGCTTAGGACATCTCGTGAAATGGCCCCCCAAGGTTGTGACCGCTTTGGGAAAAATAGCTGGGACGACACCACCTCCTCTCAAAATTGTTTGTTGCAACAGGGAATGCATCTCATCAGCTTCCCCACTCCTCCTGAATGAGACAGTGGAAGGTCCTTTGCACTGAAACCTTTCCTGGCACCTTGATTATTTCTTCTGTATATGGGTGTTATGTTTCATTCACGCTTTTTCCTGCTTTGAGAGTCCCACCTGTTGTATTTTGGGGAATGCTTTCAAAAGGATGTGGATACCAAATGAAAAAATAGAGATGCTGTGTGTTTTGCATTAGGCAGAGTAGCCTAATGTTAAATCAAGGGTGATTTTTGATCTGCAGTAGCTACAAAGCTACATGGAGCGTCAAGTGTGGATTTGGACAAAACCTGAAAGGACTTGTCCACACTGAGATATTGGCAGAAGCGTTTACTTAAAAGTAGCTATTTTTGTGAGCACTTCAGTCTGAAAATAGTGGGCTTTGGGGTAATTAATCTAGAGAGCAGGGTTTATTTCTCTTGGTGGTTGTTTATTATTTCCTGAATTGTGTTGGTAGTGTCTAGCTTTGGAGCATTTTATGTACTTTATATTAAGAGGACTTGTACTGTTTAGGGAAGCCTCCTGTCCTTTGTTCAAATCCAATTAAATCAAGGTTTGTAGGAGACATGGAACAGGGAACAGCATTTATTGGCCTTTGTCAGGGAAACAGACTGTGAGGTGGGATCTGCTGGCACAAGCAGGATCACGTCGTCTCTGCCTTTGCCCTTTGCTTCTCTGTAACCGAATATTTGAGACCCCAATTAATCTTCTTTGGAGGGAAGCGTGGGCAATAAGAGCTGCTCAGTAATATATGCAAGTGGAGCACTTGCTTGCCTTTAAGCCAGCGCCTGCCAGCTGCTGGGTGTGCTGGGATCGGACTCCTCCTCCCGCCTCGCGTGGGGACGATCTTCTGTCTCGCTGTCGGCAGAAAATAGAACAGATGTTGGGAACGTGCTTCACATGGCCCTGGCCAGCAGCTGGGGGAGACGTGGGGCTGGTGGTTTTTCCTAATGGTACACCTTGATGTTTGTGTGCGTGGCTTGTTGCTGTGCAGTTCGTTCTGTCTTTATGAGAAGAGAATTCCTACTTGGGAGCCGAGTAAGAAGGAGGGGAAGTACTTCACGGTGATTTCCAGCCCTTATGCAATCAAGGTACAGCAGTTCCTGCCACAACAGTCCGCATTGCTCAAATACAACAGTTCCCCGCATCTGCACAGCAGTTGGTTGAACTGTTTCTGAAGCCAGGGGCAGTTTACAGGAGGCAGATCAGGCAGATACTGTCTCTAGAGGGTTGTTCTGGCATATGATGATGTGCGCTTGTAGGGCTTGAAACGCTCATTTCTCAGAGCGGATTGTTTGATGACAGAATGGCCAGGGCTGGTCACTGTCCCCTGGTGAAGCCTGGTTAAAGCTTTCCTAAATAGTGGATGTAGCTGGGGGGTGTGCAGTGGGAATGCTGCGGGCGTGGGCAGCGTCGGTCCTGAGCTGTGGAGAGAAGGGAACAGGCAGGGGTACCCCGGGAACTGCTGCGGCCGTTGGGCAGAGGCTGCTTCCCGATGTGTGTTCTTACTCCCACTCTTCAAAATATAATCTGAGTTTTATAGGAACGCGAGTAGGTCAGGACTTCGGTACCCGTTTCTGTCAAAGGCCAGCGGGTGGGCTGAGGGTGAAATTTAAGCCGTGCCAACTTGCACAATGCTTTGTGAGCCAGACACCACACCAGCATCGCGGAGGTTTCGTCTGTTCTGGGGGCAGTAGTGCAGAAAAGCTGAAAAGTACGCTCTATCCAGAGAGTCTAATCACAAATGCAAGAATATGCATAATCCTCAGAATATCCTGGTTCCATAAGGACTGTGCTTACAGGGACTCTGAAGTTAATTCGTTCTGTTAATCAAAGGTTAACTCTTTCAGTTCTCTCTTACTCAGCTTTGTTAACCCGTTGCCCAGCACTGTGTGGCTGTTTTGCACCCCTTCCCGCTCCGCTTTGGAGAACATTTCAATGGAGATCTGCCTTACTTAATTTGTCACCACCATCCACGAGCTTAGATATGGATAACGTTGTTTCTTGTGTGATTTCTGGACTCCTTCACTGGAAAAGGAAGCTGCCGGCCGCTTAGAGAAGCCTTGTTGGTTTGACTGTGCTTTGGCCTGTGTGACTTGGCTCGCTCTCGGGCATTCCTGCTCCCCTTCTGTAGTTTTAAATTTACCAAGGTTTCTTAGAGCAGATGCAAAACCGCCTAATTGTTAATGTGTGTATTTCACTGTCATCTAAAGGACTTTTTTCCATCTCCTTTTCTACTCAGTGTTTGCTCAGTTTGCTGAAAGTGCCCTGTGCGTGCGCCCGTTTGTTTCGGTGACAGAAATTGGGTGTATGAACAACAGATAAAACTTTGCGCTGGTTAAAATATTTCCACTTTCAGTTAATTATAACCTGGAGATCCTCTCCTAAATATAGGCTTGTTTGAGCTATTATTAACACTGGCTTTAGAGAAACCTCTTTGATTTAAGGACAGATTGTTCCCTTGTATTTGCTCGTGCCCGAGGAAGTCTGTAACTGAGGGCTAGATTGAATTACTGAGTGTGGCTCTCGTTGCTTTGCTGTGTCAAATTCTTTAAACCTCAATAATTTGCTCTACATTTTATCGCCAGTCACAGTTATGCGGCATGATTTAGGGTACATTTTTATCTGAGTAATCCCATTACTTTGTTAAAACTGGCAGCCGTGACAGCGTCGTGCTTGGCTTGTCAGCTCCCAGCAGATGAGGGGGGGTTGGCAGAGCAGCCACCGCTGGCTCTTTTTTCCCTTCAGTCTATATGGAAACGTTTCCTTGGTGTTTTGGTGGAAGAACCCCAGACCTTTCAGGTGAATTGGTCAAAACAGGATTATAACTTTTTACAGATTCTGTATCACACGAGACAGACTATTAGAGGTTTTGTTGACAAATGTCAGTGTACTTACGTGAAATCTGGTCTCAACGGGGCCCTGTTATTTCTTGTGAATACACGGTATCACAGATGAAAGCTGATTGGTACCTTTTAAGTTTTTAGACTTTTTTTATCTTCAGTGTCTCTTCAGGGATTTGCTGCCACTGAAGTGTGTTTGAGTCAGTCGGTAGCTAAGGCTGGGCTTACAGAAGCAGGAAACCGCACAGATGTGAAGACTGGGATTTTATTTTTAATTTTAGTGGAACATCTCAGTTTTCTACCCTGACAAAACTCCCTTTAGAACAGAACTACCACAGGAGCTGCCGCATGTTGATCTGGCTGAAAACTCACCCCCGGGAGAGGGGTTAGGAAAAGACTTGCCCATATTTTTCCCCCGGTTGGTAGGTGGGCGCTTTCACACAGGCTTTTGTTCTTGGGAAATCCCTGTGTATCTGAAAGATAATATTTCACAGTGCTTGTTTGGGCAGCCTTACACAATCTTGCCCAAGAAGATTGGTTTGAGTGGGTTTTTGTCACATCATGTTGTAACGTGTCACATAACCACGCTAGTTCTGAATTTAGAGTCAAGGTTTCTGTTATTTTATTTGTTTACTAGAAAAGCTTCTAATAGTGTAGAAGTCGAGGTTTATGTCCGGGGCACAAAGAGCTCAAAGTTGGTTTGTTGCTTGTGTTTTTAACCGGGTGGTCAGTGTTTCACGGGAGAGACGGAGTCTCTGGGACAAAAGCCATGAAAACGTTTCTTGTGGTGGGAGTTGATGGGACAGGCGGCTGTGCCTGCAGGGGCGTTTCTGCTGCCACGGGACCAGGGTCGCCCGTGGCCACTGAATGTATTTGACTTCAGCTCACTCTGGTAAGAAGAACTTCTCTATCTGGGAACAGCGGGCAGTCATCTAGCACACACGGTGCTGCGCAGGTGCAAAGAGAGGCTTCTTAGGGGTGGTGTTTTTGGGGAGGTATTGATTTGGGGTTTCTTGTTTGTTTTATTCTGCCTTTTTTAGTGAACTAATGATGTGCTTGCCTTTTGCAGCTCTGGCCATGGGCCTGTGCGTTGCAATGATAGCCTTTGTTCGGCTGCCGAGCCTGAAGGTTTCCTGCTTGCTACTCTCTGGATTACTAATTTATGATGTCTTTTGGGTAAGTGTTTTGTTTGGTTTTGCTAAAACTGTTTTTATCCTTTGGATTTGTAATTGGCCTTGGGCCATTCTTACATGAAATGCACTAGTATGAAGCTGATGAAATCTGGCAAAGCCAGAAGATCGGCTTCATTACTCCTTTCTGAGATATTAAAGTCTGCAGCAGGATACAGAGTGATTTCCTTGCTAATTAGTTGACAAAAGTCGAAACACGCTTAGAATATTTCATCTTTGGCTTATTAGGGTTTTTTTTATAAAAAAAAAAAAGACCTCAAAGTTTGAAAGCCTGGCTGAAGATCAGAATAAGCATTTCCAGTAAACCTAAAGCCTGATGCACATTTGCACAGTGTACACGTGCCAGCTCTGATGAGCACTGAAATGGCAAAACAGGGGTACAGACTGATGGAGGGCCAGTAAGGCCGGTGTGAAATCCTACCAGGCTTTCACAAGGACCCTGACAGAAGGTCTTTTACAATAGTGAAAAGATTTTGTTTTACCTTTGCGTAACACCCAGCACCGATCCAGGGCAGCGCTTGCTGGCGGCCAGTCCGTTTCCCAGAGCGATGAGCCGCAGCCCAAGAGCCTGGCTGAAAGGAGTGTTGCATCACTGAGCGCTGCACTCACCTCTTCTCTGCTTTCAAGCTTTCCCATATTTTCACTGTCCTGGGACCTGCTGTTCTAGTCCTGGACCACCCGCCACAGGTCCTTTGCCAGAGGATCTGTTGATCAATGTCTCAACATCAGAAAGTATATTCCAGTTATCTTTGGGATTAGTAGTGTAAAAAACTTTATCTGAATTTTTTAAATACGTTTTGCCTTATATTATCATACATACAATGTATGTATATGGGAAATTTGGATAATATCCTTTCTTTTCTTGAATAAGCAAAGCAAAAATACATGCGTTTTTGAGTCGCTGTGTAATTGCACTGTGTCATTTCTGGTGATTTCCTTACTCCGTAGGTCTTTTTTTCTGCCTACATCTTTAACAGCAACGTTATGGTCAAAGTGGCCACACAACCCGCTGATAATCCCCTCGATGTTTTATCCCGGAAACTTCACCTGGGACCAAATGTGGGCAGAGACGTTCCCCGTCTGTCGCTGCCTGGTAAACTTGTATTTCCAAGGTAAAGGCGGTAGTTCTTTTACTGTATTATATAAGACATTTTTTTCCTTTCTGTACTTTTTAGTAGCACTAAATCTTTCGGAACCAGCTTAGTTCCCTGTTCAGTCTCTCCCTCTTCATTATAAAAAGGTCTATGAGTGGCGAGGATGGGGCACTTTGCATTTGCTGACTCGTGCTGTGCAGAAATGATCATAATTAGGTTAGAAAGTGGCCTGTTCAGAACAGGATACGCTTTTTGACATAGGTGTGGGTTCTACTGTTTAATGGCTGCTGCTATAGGATTTGTGACCCAATGCTTAAAAGCAAAAGACCTGACATTTATTATAACATCAGAATAGTCTTGATTACTGCATAATGGCAAGTGATTGGGAAGGGAGTTAGACGCTGCTGTGAGCAAGGGTGGCTTACTGGGAACGTGCAGCGTTGGAGGGAGATTATTCCATGTCTCTGTGTTGCAAGGGCACCTTCCTGCCTCAGGCGCTGAACCAGACGCGTGTGGGCCTGGCTGGGGCTCCAGTGGTTACACAGTGGGCTGTGTTGGCGTATGCAGTCTTGCTTCTCTAGGTGCTGGGATGCTGAAATTACAGTGATTACAAGTTGATAGTCTGCAATGATCAAGATTGTTCATTTTGTCAACTTTGTGATAAGTTAATTTAGTTAACTTATAGTTAACTTAGATATTGGTTTTTAACCTACTTAGCAATTTGCTTTTTTCTGGGAGTCTGGTGAGACTGCAAACCAGAGATGTTTAGTCTGATGGAGGCCAAAGATCGGAGAAGCCCATAAATAGAGTTATTTCCTTGTACCAGAGGTGATCTGGGGATCAGGGGAGCGAAGGCACGGTCATTATCAGTGATAATCGATTTAAGAAAACCGCAGCTGGTACCTCCCACCAGTGCTTTGAAGGGAGAAGATGCAAACAGTGAGCTGATGGATGTTTCACTGAGTGAGTTCAGAGCAGAAGCAGTTTAAAGACTGCTGGTAGAAATAAACTGGTTTGGAGCAACACGTCTTTACTGTCAAAGTGGGTATGTTTACAACTGAGCTGAGTTGATGGTAAAATCACTCAGGAAAAAACTTCAGTAGCCAACGTTGAGCTTCTGCTACATCAAAGCTCAACGGCAGAAAGCAGAGATGTGCAGAGTGAAGCTCAGAAGCAAAGTGGAGGAGTCTAGAGCTTGTCACCTGGTGTCTTGGGCTCGAGTCCAGTTGCGGTTGGTCTCTAGTTCCACAGGCAGCCACTTCTCCATGCTGGGGATCGGAGACATTGTGATGCCGGGTCTTCTGCTCTGCTTCGTCCTGCGCTACGATAACTACAAAAAGCAAGCCAACAGTGATTCCTGTGGTGCCCCAGGACCAGGGAACATCTCTGGGCGTATGCAGAAGGTCTCTTACTTTCACTGCACACTTATTGGATATTTTGTAGGTGAGTAATTAGTTTAATATGGATAGCTACTTAGTGAGCAGGAGTGGGATTATTGTAGTAGGTTTAAAAGATGATGAAAGCAAGTGTAAAGAGGCTTTGGGAGAACGCTTGGGTATGTTCTTTTTTTAATCCTCCTCTCTTTGGGTTTCATTGGGATGGTCTGGGGAGAAAAAGTCTTCAACAGTCTCCTTTTTTAAGAAACTTGGGTTTTGTTATCTTTAATTTGGAAGATGGAAGAGATTATCAGTGTATTTTTGTTAGCAAGTTTTTATACTTTGCTTTACTCACATAGAAGGTGTCGTAGCACATACCTGGGTTATGAGTTCTAGGTGGCTTATGCTGTGCAGGAGCACATCTAGGCAATTCATCTAGGTAATTTTTGTATTCTGTTGTTAATCCTGTGACATTTTAGTACATATTGTAAGCAGTCACAGCTGGAACACCGTTTCTGATTTGCTGTAGCGATCCCTGTCCTCCCTAACATAAATTAGATTTTTCCCTAAGGTGGGGATGTGTGTACTCATCCTGGCCTCCTGCAGCTCTGAGGATGAAAAGATCATTTCCTACTGATAGTCTTCCCCCTCCCACACCCCCCTTCCTGGCTTCCCCTCTACATTCCCTTTGGGCAAGTATCCAGGAAAATCACTCCTGGTGTGTACAGTCCTTCCTCTCACCCCCATCTCCCAGGCCGGGAGCCTCAGACTGATGGTCTGGAGAGGTACCAGCGCTGGAGCGGCACTTCAGCCCGGCGCCTTCAACTTCCTCCCCTTCCCCTTTTCTTGTCTTTTATTTGAGTTACTCTTAGCTCAGCCTTTGAGATTGGAGACTGGAGCAAGTGGCTCAACACAGACTAATGTTAACACAGAGTAATTTTTCACCATTTTGTTTGGTTTAAATCTATTCAGGGAAGGTGAAGCGCAGATAAGTAACTTTTCCGCAGCCTGTCTCCTGAAACGGTGGGGAGGGGAGCCACGTGTGGATTAAACGATTAGAACACTCCTATGCAACCTAAAGATGTTTATCCTCATTTTTTCTCTTACAGGTCTATTAACTGCAACAGTAGCCTCTCGTATTCACCGGGCAGCCCAGCCTGCCTTACTCTATTTGGTACCATTCACTTTATTGCCGCTCCTCACCATGGCCTATTTAAAGGTAAGAAGGATTATTTATCCGCAGCAGGAAGCTCGGGGCTCAGCTGGAAGCGGTCACTGCTCTTGCACTGGGCTCCTGTTCTCCTGAGATGACGCGTGTCCTTGCCCCTCCTGAGCCGCCCTGTCCAGAACTAGGGAACTGCTGCCGTTGGGGTGAACCTTTGCTTTGGAGAACCAAACAGCTGACAGCTGAGTTCCTGAAAGACAAGACAATTTGTGTCTATAACGTACCAGTAATTATAAGCGAACCAAATTCTGGAGTATTAAGTGCTGTTTTAATTAAGTGAGTGAATTTGTCCTCACCCAGCTGGTGATGGAAGAATGCGGGCAGAAAGGTCAGACAGAGATTGGAGAGGCAGGTCCTTGTTTACCTCTTTCCACTGACTGGTTCTGAACTGAAATTTTGCAATTTAACCCCTCCTGTTACGGAGCTGTCATCAAAACGCACACCTCGCACTCTGCAGAGTGGAGCATAAGAAATGGCAGAATTTTCCACCTGCGTAAATACTTCCTTCCCATCAGAAACCCATTTTAGGTAGATCTGCCAAAAACCGATGTTCTGGCCTGACAGGGAAAGGATTTACTTTTTAACTGTCTTTATCCTAATTTGCAAAGTAGGTGAAGAATAGATTTGCTTTGAGACATGCTTGCAATTGTATGTGCATTTTAAAATCTGGATTCTAAGTGGACTTTGAAGTTTCTGAGGGCACGATGCTTCTGCTGTTCTCCTGCCTAGGGCGATCTACGTCGCATGTGGTCTGAGCCTTTCCACTCCAAGTCCAGCAGCTCCCGTTTCCTGGAAGTATGATGGAACAGATAGAAAGTGACCTGAACTTCTGCCTTGGTCCTTTTCACTTTAACTTGTGGCTTTGTCGTCTCCTGCCATCTGGACTGGCTGGTACTTGGGAAGGTACCGATTACGGGACTTGTACGGAAGGACTTTGTATGAAGAGGAGGAAAAGAAAAAACAGCGAAGATCCCGGAGCTGTGCGTGACTCCGAGTCTCCCTGCAGATGTGGAATTGGGGACCCTTTGTGCAACTGCAGCCACTTTCCTCTTTTCCTCGCTCAGGTGGATTAGTACCAGACTATTACCTTTGTGAGAGAGGAAGAGACAGACTTGAAACTGAAAACGGCTTGAAGTCGTTCAAAAACTTGTGAACACTAAAAGAAAAAAAAACGGTTTAAGCAAACTGAAGCTTCTTCAGAGAACCCCTCGTGTACATTGGGACCAGTTTCCTGCTGGACTTCGGTTTTGAAAAGAACTGAGACAGAAGGTTTTCTGTCACCATATTGTTTTTTTTTTTTTTTTTGATTTATTAAATATTTCCTGTGGTGTGAGGTTACTTATTAAATCCACAGACATTGAGTGACTTCTTGCAGTATACATATAAAAATTTGTTGTAACAAGTTACATTTCCACCCAGATGTCATGTTGCAGTGAAAAAGGGCACGATTTTTATACATATATATATACACACATATAGATATATATATGAATAAATAAAAAGGAAAACCTGCTAAGATCATGCTATGTAGCAGACAGGGGCTTGCTGTAATTTTTAGCATGTAGAGCAGTTTACTATGGCTTTCTTGTATATGGATCTACAATGAGCTGCTGTTTTCCCCCCCTCCTACAACTGAACCTGCAGTTTAAAAGCAAGTATAGTATTTGTACTGATTGTACTCATGGACATTGGGGGATGTTTGATTTTGATCAATGTAGCAAACTGGGGGAAAAAAAAAGTTCAAACCTGACCCTGTTCGTTTGAGGGGGGAGGGGGTGGGGTGTGTCTTTTTTCTTTTTTTTTTCAAATTTTTTTTTTTTTTTTTTTTACAACAAGCTCCCTTGCAGGTTTTTAGTAGTTCCTTCTTGACCCAGTGCATGTATTATAGCAGCAACTGTCTTTGTGCTTTCTGATCATAGTAATGTATCACTTGTAAATACATTTTTTCTATTTTCTATTTTTTTGTATTTTTTGCATTTTGTTTCATTAGTGTGCTGTATTTTTCCATGCCCCTGCCCCTTAAAGAGAAAAAAAAAAAGGAAAAAAGAAAAAGCAAACTGTTCTTTACTGTTGTGACTGGTTGGAGTTCATGTGTTGAGTGCTTTGTACCTGTAGCCTGTTAAAATGTGGATTTTATCATTTTTATTTAAACCAGCAGTTCCAGTTCTTTTATTTCATTGACCAAAAGGCTCTTCTGAGGTAACTACAACTTTTGTCATTTAAAAAACTCCGCCAGATTGGGTCTGGGGAACTCTCCCAAAAGCTCGTAGCTCTTGTTAGTTTTGTAGATGCTGGTAACTGCGAGTTGACACTAAGAACGGGAACGTTTAAGAATGAACCTGACTCACCAGTAAGGTTTTCTCTGGGCCCGGCTTTGTTACACCAGGTAAGGAAGCTTTGGAGAAATGTCTGATCCTTGCTGATGTTCCAAGAGCTGATGTATTTAGCGCAGTAGGAGATGTTGTCCAGCGACATGTGTGTGCACTGTCATTAATTAACCTCTCCCTGTTCTCAGGCAGGTCTGTCAGGGCTGGCGGGTGAGGGGCTGCCAGGACCGACGGCCTCTGCTGGCTGTGATGGATCCGAGGAAACACCTGAGGATACGTAAGCAGCAGCACAGCCATTGAGGGGTCGGGGAGGCCTAAGAACCAGCGTGGGTGGGTGGGTGGCGGTGGCAGGGGCATGTTGTGACNAAAAGAAAGGTGTCAGTTTTCAGCTAAACAGTTCAAACTTACAGTGAATAAAACATTGATGAGGATATTCAGAGAGAGAAAAAAACCTTCCCTCCCTCCCCCAAAGCAGGAATTTCCAAGCAGGAATAACACCTTTATATCCAGTGTGCTGCTGCTTTGTCTTCCCAGCCCTTCCACCCGTCTGACAGTAACACGTCTTGGGTGCTTTCAGCATTTCAGCAATTCCCTCCTGCCTTTGGAATTAAACTAAAAGGCCTTTCTCTGTTTTGCAGTGACACTATAGTCCCTGCCAGGAAAGTATCTTGATCTTCTACTCTTAAAAAGGCTTCTGGAAAAAGCTGTAGGAGTGCTAATTTACAAATGCTTAACAAGAATTAATTTACCTTTCCAGAATTGTCTTTGCCGTACTTTTTAAGCAGAATTGCCCTCCTGCACGCTGCGACCTTCTGACTTGCACTGAGGTAAGAGACCGAGCTTAAGGTAACCTGCAGGCAGTGCCCCCTGCCCCGCACTGAGCCACCCTGCCCCAGCTGTCCCGAGGGAGCACAGCCGGTCAGAAAGGTGTTTCCTGCCCCTTCCCTGTGGAACCACAGCCGCCACCTGCAGGAAACGGGTTCCGGTGCTTTGCAGAGGTTAACTGAAGCCTGACTGTCCCAAACACAAAGCTCTTACACTTGCATAGGGAAAAACATTCTCCTGGGGTTTTAAGTCAAAGCTGTAAAGCTTTTTGTCCCACAGCTCTCCCATCTAGAACAGCCTCAGCATTCGGGGGCATTAGAAACAAGGTTCCTACCTCGCTGCTCAGCTGCTGGGCCCTCTCTGCGCAGACACGTTTCTTGAGTCTGGCCAACTGTGCGTTGTCTTCTCAGCCCAAGGATGAACCCGAGCAAGCTGCTTTGAGCTCTCTGGCTTTCCTGAGGCCATGGAAGTTCCCTGTCCCTGTGGCGTCTGGTACGATTGTTCATCCCTTCTTGGTTTAGTGTTTTATTGAACTCTTTAATAAACTACTAGATGCAAAGTCCTGCAGTGAGATTACCAAGCCCTTTCTTGTGAAAAGTTGTCAGGAAAAGAAATGGAATTATAACATAAGCCTTTTTGTAGGAAGGTAAAAGGATACTGGCAAAAAGTGACAGACTGGAGTGGATCTGTAGCAAAGTTGTCAGGACATGGACCAGAAATGTAATGCACAAACCTATTAACAGTTCTGGAGTCTCTGCTGTGTCTTTGGGAGTAGCTTAGAAATGTCACTGTTTGTATTTTGAAGTTTCCTGATGGTCACATTTAGTTTTGCAAACATGAATTCAGAAATGCTGTGTGGTTGCTGGCCAGCCAGTATGGCTAGAATGTACTGGAGCCGGAAGGTGGCCCTTCTGTGTCTGTATGGGCCCACTGGTAGCCCATAAGGGTGGCCAGCGTTGCTGTTTCAATCCTCTGGTGGTCGGAAACGTTTCCTGTCTTGAGCCTTGAGGTACGGTATGTTCTGTGATGGCAGGGGAAGAAGTGATTGAGGCAGTTGGGAAATCTGTACCGACGGCTGGGCGGCTTCCCCAGCTTAGTCCTGACCTCAGTGGACCAGGCAGTGGAGGAAAGGCTCCCAAGTATTTATTGTTTTATACAAGCAGTGAGTCTAATGTGAAATTAATTTTTAGCTGACCAGTAGTAGTGTTTTCATTCACGTTACAACTCTGTCCTGTTTTCTTACCTCTGGTCCATTCCTTCTTCATGTTATTCTTATAGGTACTTTGCTTTTTTGTTTCAGGATGTCTTTCAAATTTGTTATTTTTCCTGCAAGATCCCCCCCAAAAAAACTGAGTGTGTGGTTGTTGCTAGGTCTGTGTGTATGAGGGCTAGCAACTTAGACAAAACAAAATTAAATTTAAAATCAAACTAGTTTGACCTGTTTTTCTTATAGATAACACTGTCAGAAAAGACTAGCAGGGAAGTAGTCTGATGTGAAAACAATACTACAGTAATTTCAGCTGAGTCCTGTAAAACATTTTACACTGCTTAAACTTGGAAGGCTGAGACTGTTGCTTCTGTTTTTTTTTTTTTTTCAAAACTGTGTGAAATCGAGGTGAGGTCTGTCCTGCTGTGCTTGGAGGAAGGTGGATGCTTCAGAAGGCAATCCGGACTCCAGGCAGCTCCTTGTTATCGGTGCCACATGCAGCTCCAAGGACAGGCCAAGAAAGATGTGGCTTGTGTCCGTGCTCCCCAGGAAGAGTTAGGTATTTCTCTCCTGTGTGTATTTAATTGTGACAGCCCAGAACAGCTCGGCTCTTCCTTTGGTCTGTGGGGAACTCACATGAAGAGGTGGTGAGCTTTATACATGATGCAAAATATATCAAGTCTAAGCATGTACAGGGGAAAAAAAAAAAAAGTAACTCCTCATTACTGTGTTTCCTAAGAAAGGATTCAAGTTAGAGAGAGCTTCACAGGAACTCCTGGAGCAGGCAATGTCAGACAGAGCTGCTGCCTTCATGTGACCAGTCCCCCTGCCCTGGAAACTCTCCTTAAACTGGTGTTTTTCATCTCAAACTGTAAATTTCCAGGGCTCCCCATGCTTCATTCCCAGCAGTCTGCCTTGTAACCAGTCTCCTGTACACTTAGAGCATTGCTGGGGAAAAAAAAAATAAATCAGTGTCCTTGAAAAGTGTAGCTGTGGCTAATTCTTAAGTGTAGCGCTTCCTAATTATGTATGACCTGATTTTCCCATGTCGGTGCCCCAACTTTCCTGTGTTGGCTGAGATTGATTAAAAACTTCTGGCTCCACCTGTAACTAGACCCTTTTCTCGAAGGAAGGCCTGGCCCTACCCACACCTGGCCAGGTTAGTGCTGTCTGGGGGTGGCTCTTGGTAAGAGCTCCCTATTTAATGCTGCAAAACTCGTTTGTGTCTTGTGCTTTCAGCAGTTCTGTTCTGTAACAGCCCCGAGGGAGCCGACGCATATGCATGACAGCCAAAATTCTCACAGCAGCAGCAGCAAGGCACAAGCTCTTCGTGTCTTGCTTTGAGAAAAGCCAGCTCCCTGCTCTGGGAGCTCTGGGGCAGACTTTGTGCATCACCCTGCTGTTTACCCAAAGCAGTGCTGTGCGAGGGGTCACTGATCCAAGGACGGTACTGGAAGGTATTTGTCTGAGAAACTTTGCACCCTTAAAGCATGATTTTAGGTAATAACAAAAGGAACTCTAATAGAGTATGTTCTGAGGCCCAGAAATCTGACTGGTAAGCTGTATGTAGACCGGTACTTTTGACCAGCTCCACCCTTTTCTGTAATTTGATGATGCGCAGTGTAACGTGATACAGACCGTGGCAGAGGTGCAGCACTCAGCAAGTTCCCATCGAGTACAGAGCTGTGAGCCAGGTCAGGTGCTGTACTGATGTCAGCGCGAGCAAGAAGCTTGTTAACAAGGCACACAATGGATGACCCAGGTTTTTCTAAAAGCAGTCTCTGGTCACAACTGCAGCAGCAGGGCTCCCCCAAGAGCAGGCAGTTACTCGATGCCGTCCCGTGTACTGTCAGCAGCAGGTCCCCAAGAGATCTGATACATCTCCTGTGTCAGTTCTTCAGGGGTGGTCTCTGTCGGTGGTGCTCATGGCTGGTGTCCCCTCTAGGTCAGCCACGATGTGTGTACAGGGGCAACTTCTCTCTGCTCTGGAGAAGCTGCAGTCTCTTGGGAGTAAGTAAATGGACAGAGGTGTGATGTTGAAGGGGAACAGCTGGAAAATGCTGGCAGTACAGTAAAGCAAATCTAAGAGAAGCAGCTTGATGAAGAGCAGGGTCACAGTGCACCGAGCACAGCCTAACTGTGCCTGACAGCTCTGGGCCAGAGGGGATTCAGCTCCACCTCAGCACACAGGTGGGTGAAGGCCAGCTCTGAACAGTACCTACTTGTTTTGTTGCAGCTCCTGTTCTGAGTGTAAAATAATGCCTCTTCCTCCTACACAGTGATAGGCATGAGCCTTAGACAATCATCAAAGCAGTGACATGGGCTAAAATCAAGCTAGAAAAGCATCTCACTCCTAGAAGCTCTTCACGGTCTACAATAATCACCAATCTGCAACACGATCCCAGTCATTAGAATGGTTTTCTAGTAGAAATAATCCTGTTGTGTACACTGCCTGGCTCTGTTTCTGTTAATCCTTAGGTTTGTGAGAGCAGGAAGGAGAAATTCAAGACTTGAAGACTTTGCCCCGGCATGCAGTTGCCCTCTGGCGTCCTGCAAAGGGATTGCTGGGACACCAGTGAGCTTCCTGCAGCGCCTCGCAGCGTTGTCCGACTGCTGCGTGTCCAGGCCCTGCTGGTTTATACTCCTGTGTCTTGCGACTGAAAGAAAATAGTCTCAATGAATTCACATTTCCATTAAAAAGCTGGAAAGTGGGGATTGGTTGTCCTTTAAAAATCAGGTTTTATTTGTCTTCTCCTATGTGTAATAGAATCTTCCTGGTTTTCTCTCCACACAAATAAATGGCACCACAGGAAAATAACCATTTACTTCTAGTGTACTCATCATTTGGACACAGGGGCCACACAGGCTGTAGCCTTAATCCTCTCCATCTTTTCCTGAGTTTAGAGCTTCTCTTTTGGCTGCTGAATCTTCTAAAAGTTAATTTTGTGCCAAAGATAACTGATTGAGGATATGTGCTACTGCTAAAGCTTCCTGGCAAGGGTTTCTGTCATCTGTTCATTTCCTTGTTGTTGCCCAAAACACGTAGAATTAAAGGCTGTTACTGTCACTTTGAACCCAGTAGTTGTTGGTTTAGTAACAGCAGCTTTGGCACCAGACAGGGTTTTGGTGTGTGGTTTGTTTTTTGTTTTTAAAAAAATACCACATCTTGGGCATTGCAGCTTCTCTGTCTTTTGCTTTTACACCTACATCTGTAAGTGGCCGAGTGAGCAGGGCACTGGGTAAGATCAAGGGAGGTTTTCTGACCTTTGTTTTGCCATCTACATTGACATCAACCCAGACTGTAGGAAGAGAGCCCTCTGTGCGTAGGCAGTACCTGTGCGCTCCCGTCTGGCTCCTCTCCTGCTGGAGAAAAGTGCACTACGGCGAGGATTACCTCAGCACAGCCTGTATCCAGTTAGGAGCTCGCACACAGCTGCATCCCACACCTGAAAGTCATCAAAGCCTGATCAGAAGAGGCAGTGCAACCCACAGCCTGGAGCAGGGCAACCAGGGTCATATCTCTGGGAGCCTCTAACATTGGAACTGATTATTGAGTATCACGTAGTGATAAATCCTTGCACAACAGGCAGTGGTGGGGAAGCGCACAGGGAGAGCTGCTGACTTTACTGAAACAGCAAAGTTACTTTGCCACTACTAAACCAAAACAATGCTCTTGTTTAGGAAAAGACCTGTGCTCCCCTACAAGGACAGGCCACCTCCTCCCTCCTGCACTCACAGCCATCACTTACAAACCCAGATACGGCCTTCCACGCACCATGCTTTGTCCAAAGAAGAATCAGCACATTTTAACAAGAGGGTCAGTTACTCATTGGTGAGGAAAACTTCCATCATTAACCTTGTTCAAGAGGGCCACGCCCCGATCGCTGTTCTGCACTGTTACCAGGCACTTTGGGCAGTGTCTTGCTCAAGTCGGCTGTTTCAGCTCCGGTAGGCCTTCAGCAGCTGACCTGCTATCACCAGTCTTTGGATCTCACTAGTCCCCTCATAGATCTCAGTGATCCGAGCGTCTCGGTAATGGCGTTCTGCTGGCATCTCTGTCACGTAGCCCATCCCGCCCAAGATCTGGATGGCCTGGAACAAGGTAGGGGGTTAGAAAGGAAGCAAGGTCAAGAAATTAATTTTTCTACAGAACACAGCCACCTTCAATGGAGCTTCGCCCACTGCAAGCATAACTAGGGTGGTGGCAGCATGTAGGGAAGACTGCAGCCCATTTGCAGAGGAATGAGCAGGCTTGAGGCAGGTAAGAACAATCCTCATGTCCCAGACAAAGAACTAATCTCTTCAGAGGTAGCTGTTAGTGATCCATGCTCAAAGACACTTTGATTAAGGAACAGGGGACAACGCCTGCAGACACCAGAGGTCCTGCGCCATCTGCTCACTGTGTTGCAAACTGGTGCACCCACACTTCCTTGCCCCATCCCTGATTCCCCTCAGAACTTCGGCACTACCCTGGCACCAGAAGACTTTAATCACACAGCTGCCACGGGCCAGCATAAACCTCTGCACAGTCCTGACCCCAAAATCCAGCAAGGTGGCTGTGCTAACCACCTTCAGGCATATGGGGTTGTTGCTTTAAAAAAAATAATGACAAAATTCTACCCCACCTTCCCCAAGCACCTGTTGTTTGACAGCACACTCTCCCTTACAGCATTGTGTATATCAAAGATGTAACCTTAATTATTACCTGATGAGCGATGGCTGTTGCAGCTTCTGATGCAGCCAGCTTGGCCATCGCCGCTTCCTTTGGGAGAGGAAAACATCACTGAGGGTGCAGCCATCACAAAAGAGAACACCTCGCTTGCACACGGTGCTCGAATGCTCACAGACCAGCTGTGGAGCAAAACAGGCCTGATCGTTGGTGCCAGTGGACAGTGGCCACCCCTACCCTCTGGCTAAAGCCAGGACTTGGCTTAGCAGGCTGGCTTTTACCCAACAGCAGAGTCCAGTACCTGCGGGCAAGTTAAACACCGCCAGTACAAGCTGGGCAAGTGCTGAAAACAGTGATACTGTACATAGCAGTTTCCCCACCCTGAGCCTGTGCCCAGCACTGTCACTGCTAGACATACACAAGGTTGGCGGTACCTTTGTGAAGGGCTTCCCGTTGTCTTTGAGCATAGCGGCTCTCCAGGTCAGCAGGCGTGCACCCTCCAGTGCCACAGCCATGTCAGCCAGCTTAAACTGCAACGACAAACACTGCCTTTGTAAGAGTCAGCCTCTGCCCACCCGAAAACAAACAGCAGAAATCTCCCACCACTGAGGCCAAGATTGCTAAAAAAGGAGTGCCTCCACCCCAACAGTTCTAGCAGTGTTTGAAAACAGAGATTATTGCCTTGTTTACTCCAGGCAGTGCAAAGGCCACTGTGTGCCTGACGCCACACCTGAGAGCTCACACGACCTTTCCACCACCACCAGCACTGTTTGGATCTACTCTGTGCATCCAGCTTGTACCTGCACCGCCTGTAGCTTTGTGATGGGCGCCCCAAAGGCCATTCTCTTTTCAGCATAATCCACAGCACAGTCCAGAGCTGCCTGTGCGATTCCAAGAGCCTGTGAGGCAATACCAATCCTTCCTGCATCCAGTGTTTGCTGCCAAAGAGACAAAATACATGTGTTAAGTTGTACTTGCTCAAAAAAAGGAGTACACTTCCATTTCTGCTCTTGCTGGGAAGCTGCTGTAGCTTTACCATCCTCTCACCAGACCGCCTTGACGCAGAATATTCCTGGTTATGCAAGAATCAAGAGCTATGAAATGTATTGGGCACTGCAGAGAGAAACCAGAAGGAAAACAGAAAAGTGAGGTACTGCCTCTTATTGGATTAAAAAAAAAAAAAAAAAAAAAAA
>VZRU01010751.1:0-13146 GCA_013398155.1 Pedionomus torquatus
AGCTCTCTATTTAGCCAGGGTGGTCTTCCTCTCCATCAGCTTATTTTACAGAACATGGGGATGCCCTTCTCCTGTGCTTTTAAGAATACCTCCTTGAAGTATGACCAGCCTTCTTGGGTACCTATGCCCTTCAGGACTGTCTCCCAAGGGACACTCTCAACCATGTTCCTAAGCAGGCCAAAGTCTGCCCTTTGCAAGTCCAAGGTGGCAGTTCTGCTGGCTCCCCACCTTGCTTCTCCAAGAATTGACAACTCTATGATTTCATGATCACTCTGCCCAAGATGTCCTCCAACCTTTACATCCCTCACAAGATCTTCTTTGTTAACAAGCAGCAGGTCAAGCAGGGCGCTTTCCCTGGTTGGCTCTCTCACCAGCTGTGTTAGGAAATTGTCTTCCACACGCCCCAAGAACCTCCAGGACCGTTCCCTCTCTGCTGTGTTGTGTTTCCAGCAGACACCTGGGAAGTTGAAGTCTCCCATGAGAACAAGGGCAAGCAATTGCAAGACCTCTGCCAGCAGTTTATAGGGCTGAGGGGTCTGTAACAAACTCCCACCAACTCTCACCTCAGGGCAGAGAACTCACTGCTCTCCTCTCCTGGGAAGTAATCTGAGTGGGAAGCACCCAGGGGGATGGCACACGTGCAGGTCACTTCTTGCCACCCACGTGAGACAAAGGCAAGTGCTACAGATACATCTCCTGCCTAGCCAGACACACCGAGCAAGCCCCGCAAGCTTTCCCCACCCTTCCTGGCTGAAAGAGTTATTACAAAACCCCACTTCAGCTTTTCTAAGAACAGGACTTAGCTGCCATCAGACCGAGAAAATATTTCTCGGCTGAGTGGGTTTTGGCGGGAGGATATTGGATCCAACCCCTGGCTTCCTTAGCCTGAGTTCCATGGGGTCCAATACAGCCAACTTGGGTCCTCAGGCATACAAGCTCTTAACTGAAGCAACCCCAGGGATTCATCCTTGGGGGGGTGGCGGGGGGAGAAACATTTCTGCTCTTTGGAAATTAGCCTGAGTCTCTGAGATGAAAAGTCCACCTCTTGGCTGGGTTTATGTGTCTGAAACCTGGCCCTGAGATGGCTTCCCACTGTGGACACTACAGAGGGATCACCACTGGTGCGTGCCAGGGAAACAGGTCCACTCCACCAGCATAGCAGGCATATTCCTGAGCCAGGGCTGCCCCTACCTCTTCGTAAGATATGCTCAAAACCTCCACTGATGGTTTCTTGGCCAATTAAGCACTTCATAATCCATTTAACATGCTATCTATAGATCTAGCATGATGGTTTTCCCTTTTTTTCCCCATCATATGAATACCATGAAACAACATGTGAAATTCCTTCCAGCTACAGAATGGCCTGTTGCAGCCAAATAGCTGCTTACAATGAGGAGAAACATCGCATTGGTTGGTCCAACAAGACCTTCAGCAAAGCCTGCTTGCTAACCATGAACTGCGTTTGCACTCTTTCCCTCTGGCCTCTCTTGCCTCCCCACCCTGTGCAGGGGATCGCAGCCCTTTCTGACACCGAGCACCACATTAATACTCTCAGTTCTGCAGATCCTGGCTGCTGCTCCAGCCAGCCCCAAAAAGACCCCTGGGTGTGAGTTATCCAGACTTAAGGATTTTTAAATTATCTTCTCTAGCAGCTGTTGTCTCACATCCTCCTTCTTTCCTAATGGCCTGGAAAGCATTTTCCTTTACCCTCGTCCAGCTCTAGCTCAGCAATCTCTACCCAGTTCTTTGCTCTCCTTCCTAGCAGGTTTGGCATCTCCATATGGTTACTTGCCTTTAGATCCCAACAGCCCATAAAGTCCTTTTCTATTGTTCAGAACCTTATCGGACCTGGATAATCCTCTGCTGTCTTTGGCATCCTTCTCAGCTTTCCATACCTTGCTGCTATCAGGCTCTGTCTGGTCCCTCTGTGACACATTGCTCGTCTATTTTCCCACCCTGCTTCAGTCTCTAGGCAAGAGGACCTTCAGCTGGAGCCAATTTCCTGTGTTTTCTTGACCACTCCATAAACCCTGCTTGAAGCCATCCCTGTCCCTACACACATTCCTCTGTCTAGGCTTTTTCTCCCCAGGGCAGCTGCCTGATTTGCCACTGTCGAGACAGGGGCTCTCCTGCGGCACCCTATGCATGCACCAGTGGGTGGTCCTGCCCATCACCCCCTTCTGGGCTCCTGTCCCTCAGCCAACACACCAGTCCCCTGGCTAGCGAGCTTCATCACCTAGTGCAGGAGCAGCAGCTGGAATGCATGCCATCCCAGCACACCGAAAGCCCCCATGCCACCTCTCCTTCCAACTGGCTGAACCAGCCCCGTAGTGCCCCAGAGCCATGTTGGCTGCCCTCCTGGCCAGCAACTCCAGGTCCCCAGCCCCGTGGCTCCACTGGCATGCAGCCCCGTGGGCGCAGCTGACACAAGACGCCTGGAGCTGCAGAGGGTTGGCGCCCAGCCATGGGCGATTGGACGCCAGGCAGCCATTCCCAGCCTCTCTGGCGCGGCACGGCGCAGTGGGGGCTCAGGCCCGGCGTGCGAGGCCCCACTTATCTGCACCACTGGCTGTCTGGGCGGTTTTCCCAGGATGGGAGAAGCTGATGGGAAAGCAATAGTTTCCCTCTGTAGAGATGGACCCATGCTGTGGACAGATGAAGGAGGTGACGATGTGATGGACCTGGTGTCCTGTCCTATCAGGGTTGGCAATGCCACCCCTCCAGGACCAGAGCCCCCTCTGTATCCAGGTCACCCTCACGTCCCCTGTCATGAGCCCTGGTCCAGGGACTGACAATGCAAACAAGTAATGACTGACTGATGCACACTCTGCGTGTGCCCCGGTGAAGCCTCCACAATCTCTGTACAACAGAGGGAAGCAGGATGGAGCTGGTTCATGGGCTCAACCTGCCCGGCTGCTCCTATGGGCCCCGCAGCTCCTCCCCAGCACCCAAGACAGTTTTGGAAGGAGCCACACTATGGGTTGCCCTAATGGTGGGAGCAACCTTGCGGATCACAATGGGAAGGTAGGATACAGGTGGGTACTGAGAGGCCAGGGATGCTTCCTCCTGAGGAGAGGTCACTGGACCTCAGCCTCTCTCAGCTCCCGCGGCTTGCATGACATCGCGCAGCCGCACAGCCGGCCACTTTTGGCACGATGTGACATCTGGGGTCATTTCCGCCCCGGGTGACTCAGCCGGGGCTGAGGGCGCCTGTTTGCACCCGCACCATGGCAACCCGCCGCCACAGGCGGCCCCACTGTTTGCAGCCGTTGCCAGAGATGACAACCGCATCCCATTGCCTCATGCAGATTGTATGCAATAACGGCAATCTCTGCTCGCTTCAGCAGCAGCACGGCTTCCTGATGTCACCTCAGCCCAACCCTGCCAAAGGGAAGGTGGGAGCTCTCCTTCTGAGAAAAAAAAAAAAAGAAAACCCTTGCTCTTTTATTTTTATTATTATTTGTAATGCTTTTATCCCCGTGAAGGCACAGGCAGGAGCCAGCCTGTCTCCCAGCCAGGCCCCTGGGCCACGCAATGGTGCTTCCCACGCTTCACTGCTGGCTCGGGGCAGCTGGAGTCCACTCCTCTCCTCTCCTCTCCTCGCTCCTCTCCTCTCCACAGCAGCAGCATTGGTGGCAGCTGAGCAGACATCCAAGCAGAGAGCAGCTGCTCCCCTTGCCTGTGTGAGGGAGGCTTTGGGTGGCTGCGGCGTTTCACACCCTGAGCAGATCAGGCAGGCTGCACCGCTTCCTATCACAAACACTTCCAGCTCCTTCCTAATGCTCTTCCAGCTCTTTTATACACACACTTTCCTCTCACTGGGTTGCTGGGTTAATCCAAGTGAGAGAAGGCATAGTCTGACAGCCAGGGAGAACAGCATGCTGGCAGAAAGAAGCAGAGCAGCACAGAGGCTGTGAACACAGGCCATTGCCTGTGTCAGGGATCACAGCTCCCACCGGGCACAGAGCAGCCCCAGCATCTGATGATGATGACCAGTTGTGGGCTTGTCTCTCCACCAGCCAAGCAGCCATCCCTGGCTGGGGAGAGGATGGTGCCTTCTAGACCAGCCACCCTGGGACTGCTGCTGCTGGAGTTCAGCTGTCAGCATACTCAGGGCAGCCACATCAGGTTGCAAACAGACATTTTCTTGCTGGAGAGCATCAAGCTGCTTCCTGGCATCACCATCACAGAAGTGCTGATATTGCTGAGATGGCCAGCACACCTTTGGCATGCTGAATCACATCATATAGATCAATGGGACCCTGAGAGGGACCACAAAGGCTACACATATACTCTAATGCAGGTTTTCCTGGACACAGTCAATAAAGTCTACATTAGGCCTGTGTGGCAGCTATAGCACCAAAATTCAAGGTCAGCTCCCAGCAGTTAAATGCTTAAGAGAGGTGTTGTCATTTCAGGCCCTTTGATGCAGCATCTGCACTTTCAGTATGATAAGTGAGCTGGGAAGGATTAGAAAAACAGATCGGGGTTTTTGCAATTCTCTGTTCTAAAGAGTTTTGCCCTTTCCTTTTTGCTTAAACAGCCAAGTTGACATTCCTCTGCATTGAATGAAACTCCCTCTGCCCACTTCCCCCTGGGCCTGTAACCCAAGTCTCACTGAAGAAAGACAGAGACTTCAGAGGGAAGATGTCATACCTTCCCCATTGGAAACTCCCTCTATTTCCTTGAAAATAACATAAGAGGAATAAAAGTAAAATGCAGCTGTAGCACTGGATGCCAACTTTTCTCCTCAGGCTCCTTGCTGGGGAAAGCCACCTGGCAAAGGTCCCCGAGGCTCTAGGGGATGGAACAGCCCATCCCCTCCTCTATTTGCTCCCTGACTAGACCTCAGTTTCCAGTACCGTGATTCACAGTCTTGTCTGCTTGTCTTTACACTCCTCTGCCTTCAGTATCTTCAGTTGCTTCAGTGTTTGTTTGAGGATGTTGTTCCCCATCAGGAAAGAGGTTTGACCCCCTCTTTGCCACCCCTGCAAAGCTGTTTCCGCTGGTGGCATGGGGCTTCCCCAACCCACTGCTTTGCAGAGCTGGGCAGGGAAGTAGCAGCTCACTGCCCCAGCTTGCAGAGCTGCTGCTGCTCAATAGCAGCTGCACAGTCCCTCTTAACATTGCCCAGATAAGAAAGTAGATTTCTGAGGTGTTAGGAGATGGGCAGACACTTTCTTGAGCTAAAAGGGAGCAGAGCTCTTTGAGTTTAACACAAATCAGCCTTAAAAATACCCAAAGCAGTGGTGAGCTGGGTACCACCCAGTTACAGACCAGTTTTTTGTCCCCATGAGGCCCACAGAGCAAAGAGTAGGAACCCCATGCAGCTGCAGCTCCTGTGCCACCCTCCTCTGTCCCTATCTGTCCCTGAAAGGGACACAGCTTTATTTGCAGAAATACACTGGCAGCAAAACAAATCGCTCACCAGCCCATGGCAGGTGCCTGGGCCTACCCATGCCACTAGGTCTGCTGTGTCCCCAAGGCATCGGAGTCTGCACAGATGAGACACAAAATCACCACAGGGGAAGTGCCAGAGGTGTCACATCAGTGTCCCTATCAGTGCTGGCTGGGGGAGGGTCAGTGGCCCTGCCAGTGTCTCAGTAAGGCAACATAGAACCAGACGCCCCGGCTCCCTAACACATGCCAGCCCAGATGTGAGCTACAGCTGGCTCCCACAGGCACGATGGCAGGACACAGCCCTGTCCCTGGGCTGCAGCTTCTGCTTTCACTAAAGACAGCCCTAGGGAGCAATGCTGAGGGCAGCACCCTGCTCTAAGGCTTCCAGTAAGCTGTCTCCTTGCCAGCTGCAGGCTCGGGGACACATCTGTCCCCGGCTTCGGATTAAGGCTCACCCCATCTGTGCTGGGAGGAAGAGGCAAGGCCAGGCGACCCACACCCACCACTTTGGCTTGCACTCTGCCTTCAGTGGGGGCTGAAGCAACATCAATACCTCTTATAGATCAGCTGAAGGACTCCCCAGCCTCCTTTCTGCCTCTCTCTCCTTGTTTTCTTTTCTGTATAGAAAGCTATAGAGCCAGGGTGGGGAACAGCAGCAGTTTAGTTTCTGAATCCGTCCTGTTTCCTGTCCTTGCCAAAACCTCTTCTGCTTCCCTGCGCAGGGCGTTGGGGCTTGCCTGCACCCAGCTGCCAGAGGAACGGGTGATGTTGTTTGTGTTTTTTCGTCACAGTGATGAACTGTTTATAGCAACTATCGCTCTGCAATCCACAAACTTCACTGATCTCAGCCCAAGCTTCCGAAATAACAGCAGAGGAAGCACAACCCCTTCCTCCGTGGCCAGCAACGGTAGTGTTTCAGGTCATCAAAGCAGAAGACCTTTGTGCTGGGCATCACCATGCTGGAGATCACCCAACACCTTTTGCTGTTCTAGAAGGACACCTCAGGGCTGGGGCCATGCCCTGACCCCACCTGCAATGGCAGTGATGTACCTGTGGCTGCTGGGTGGTAACCAGAAGGACCAGGGGGCTGCCAGCCACCTCCCAAGGGTCTTCTCTCTCCCTCAAGAGTAGTAGGAGCACCCAGTAGTTCACATCAAGCTGGCATCCCTCAGCAGCTCCCCAAAAAAGCTGGGATTTGCCCTGAGCATCCTGTTCCCTGCTCCCCTTTTGCAGGAGCAGCACAGCCTGGGCATGGCTGTAACGGGAGGGGAGGGAGCTTCTCTGCCCGTTCCCAGCTCCCACCTGGGCTTAGAGCTGAGAGCATTGCAGACAAGTTGCACTGGAAGCCACACTGCTGCCTGTCTGTGCAGCTCATGCTCCAGGCCACAGAGATTTACTGTTCAATGGAGAAAATATTGCGTCTGCTGATAGCCCACCTCCCCAGCACATCAGCCGCTGCTGAGCCTCCCTGCACCTCAGAGGGGAGCGCCTGGCTTGGGTGCAGATTTCCTATCCAAATGCAATACAGCTGTTTCTGCTTCCTCTCCAAAGACCAAAGAGAGTTTAAACAAAAAAAATATCAATTTATCATGTATTTTCTTTGACCAAGGCTCCTTGTGGATGTGTCCCGTGCCTGAACTGCCCAACCTCACAGCATTAAGGCTGGAGCAGGCAGAGAGCACGACTTGTACAAGCACAGCACTCGGAAGGGAGTATCCTGACAGCAAGTCCAGGGGCTAAACACCATCTCAGTGGGAGTGCCTGTTGCAGGGCAATCAGAGAAACAGGACAGTCAGGAGGAGGATTTTGGGAATCAATACCCAAGGGCTTGCCCCCAGAGCTTGCTTGAGGGACTCCCAGTTTTTACAACCCCTCCCAAGGCATAACACAGAGTGACTCAGCTGCAGGGTCAGGTTTAGTTTCTTTGCAGGTTTTCTGAGGCTGCACAAACCTTGCACAGTTCCTACATCCCTTTGTGCACGCAGGGCAGGGAGAGCTGTCCCCTGCCGCCACACCTACCTTACCAATCAGTAGCAGGGACAGAAGCCAACAGCATCCCTGGGCAGCACACAGTAAAGAGCAATACTGCCTCCTGCCCCAGCTGTGGCCACTGCCCACAGAAAGTTTTCAGCTGGAGGAATGGGCATCCCCAGCCTCTACCCACGCAACACTTCTTTTCCATACCTCTCACCAGTTCCCTGCTTGTGCCTTCTAACCTGGCCCCTTGCACCTGGAATTAGCTGCTCCTGCAAAAGGGACATGTTGGGAAAGACCAGGAGCCCAATTCACGGGTCCCTTTTCCAGCTGGACACAGTTATACAAGCCAAGAGGATGACGAGGCTTGTGTTTGCTGTTATTTTTAATGCTGAGAGTAAATGCTATTTCACAGGCACACTCAAGGCTGCTGAGATTATATCACCAGTATGCTTTGAAGCCCTGTTCGCAGAGGAAAACCATGTTCCCAGTGCCCCAGGGGTGGGCTGGGCGCCAGGAGTGGTGTAGAGCCTGACTGTGGCTTGCTGGCTGGGGGCCCTGGGTGCTGGCATCCCCAGGAGGCTGCTGGGAGTGGGAGAGGGGATAGGGGGCCTTAGGAGCTGGCTGGGAGACATGATGGTGGGTGCACAACAGTAGCTGGGGTTTGCATTTGACACAGGGGCCTGCATGTGTTGTGTTAATGGGGTGGGAGGGGAGGCAGCACTGGCTGCTCAAGTTTGTCCCACTGAAGTGTGTTGGTGGGTGCAGAGCCTTTTGGCACCAGGCACAGCAGAAATTTTAAGATGCTTATCAGATCGGGCTGCTTTTGACACCAAAGATTTTGACATTAGACGTGTACCTCTGACCCCTGAGGGTTTTGGCCAAGCACCAGTAAGGCCAGCGTGACAGTAAGATGCAGAGCAACTTCTAAGGAAATGCATGCATAAACCGTAGACAAAAATACCCCAGTGTGTTATGAATTATCTCTGAATATGTAAATGGGGTGGTTCAGGTTAGGGAAAGACACAGTTAAGAAAGCACTTTAAAAACATCCCTCAAGTCGGTATTTTTCACATCAGTTAGTTCTGTTCTTCCAGTGGGAAAAGGAGGTTGAAACACGGAAGAGCAAAGTGTCTGTGAGCCAGCTCTTGCTTTGTAACACTGCGCCTTTGCTTTTCTGCCTCACCAGTAACCTCCTCCTGATTTGGTCTTTCCATAGGGCTGCTCCAAGCAAAGCGGCAACCACCAGCTTTTCCTAATGTGACACAGCCCCTTGTCCAGCAGCACTGCAGGTCTCTGCTTGAACCCTGTTAGAGCTGCAGGCAACAAGAGGTGGTTCATGGCAGGAGCCACCACACTTTACTCTTCTGCAAATGTCATGACACAGATCCAGTGAGGCTGTGAATCGGGTACGACCTTCACCCCCCACAAGCCCAGGAAGACCAAGCCTCTGAGCAAGCACCGGTACAACACCCACTACCCCTCTCCCTTGGGGCACACTCAGCCCCGGTGCCCATTGCTCTCAGGGGCTGCTTTTGTCCTGCGTGGCTTGGGCAGCCCCTGGGTTGGGCAACCAAGGGAGCAACCATGGGCAGGACTCGATGCACACCAAGAGCAAAAGCACATGAAGCCATCACACGGTGTGGAGCTTGATCCCGAGGCCACGTAGGGTCCTTAGGCAAGTGGCAAGCACTTTGCGAACGACTCCCACAGGACCCCAACTTACAGAGAGCACGACCACTACATGGGAGAAGCATCTTTTGGTCTGGGTTTATTAAAGAGAGAGAATACAACTGTGGACCCAGCCATCAGAGGCAGGTGCCAAAAGCAGGGCTGGGTTTTGGCTGGAAGGGTGCGGTCTCCTCTCCAGGCGGCCTTCAGCAATACTGGCCAAATATCTTATCCGGCATAGCATCCCAACGCCCCCACCCCAGCAGTGCTCCATCTGGAGCAGAGCCCCTTTCCACGCCAGTCCCAGCCTTGGTTACTTATTGCTTTTAATGTGCTAGTCTAGTAGAGAGTGAATCAAAAACAAAAATGCATGTCTGCCGCAGTGTGTTTGTGCTGTCTTCAGGCTGTGCTGGGAGCCCTGGCTGTCAGACCTGGAGAGGGATGGAAAAGAGGGGTGGATGAAGTCAGGCTGGGCTGGGAGTGGAGACATCCCAGGGACAACATTGCTCCGGGGCACACCCTGTCTTTGCCAACTGGCCATAAAGAAGAAGCCTTTGGCACCGGATTAAAGCGGGTGCTGACGGTCGCTTGGGACTGGTGGAGAGGAGGAGCTGGCACCCAGCAGGTTGCTCTCAAGCTCTGGTGCGAGGGCTGGGAGTCACAGAGAGACACCACAGCACGCCTGCCTTTCCCACTTCCCTTGGGGGTTCAGCCCCACCATCCCATGCAGCTGGAGGAAGAAGGGGAGCTCCGAGGGGAGGCACCAACCTGAGGTTTACTTAAACGTGTGGCTCTCGGCTCCTCCCCGGCCGAACCCTGGAAGTGAAAAAGAGTGGGGTCACCATCACTACGAGTGCACCGAGGGATGCACCTTGCCAAGAAACAGGAGCCCTGAACCCCCTTCTCCTCCCTCCCACAACCCCAATCACAGCAGCCCTACCTTTGGGCCCGAATAAGGCAGCATAGCAGGGGTGGTTGCAGTATGGCTTGCCATCATGCTGCAGGGAGAGAGGAAAAGCATCAGCCCTGACTGTACCTGATAGTCCTTCTGCTCCATCTCTGCCCATCCCAACGCTCCCGCAGCCTCTAGCTGCAGGGGACAGGGACCTCCTGGGCAGCAAATCTCACCTCTGCATGGCCTCCAGATGTCAGGGTCTTGTTACACTTCTCACATCTCAAGCAGGGCCGGTGCCAGTCCTTCCCCAGAGAAGTCACCTTCTCGGCTGCCATGGAAAGGAGGTGAGTTAGTTGAGGCACTGAATGTATAAAACAAGTTGGTTTTAGCAGGTTGGCCTCCCTACTGCCAACCTTAGGGAGGACATTTTGGGGCATTTTCTCAAGTGTACTTCTCCAGTACAGAGGGCACCTTGTTTCAAACCCAAGTGCTGGCTGTGCATGCACATCACCATGCCCATATCCAGAGACCTGGGTCCAAAACCACGCAGAGTGAACACTACTGCATCCATGCAGATAGACCAACTTCTATTCATCTTCCAAAGATTTGGGGACTTCTCCCCTTCCAACACCAGGCTGCAAGGGGATGAATTTCTCCCCAGCCAGCAGGAGACTAAGTGATCACTAGAGTTTGCAGGGCCAAAGGGGGGAAGCTGGCAATGACCAGGGGGCAAAGCTATTGCCGTGCCCTGCCCCAATACAAACCAGACAACTCCAGCTGCCAGCAGTCTGGCCACAGCTCTGATTTTGCACACACCATGGCAAACCAAAGCAGAGCTGGAGCTTGGCCGGGGATCAGGCGGCTGCAGAAGGGACAATGTGCTGTTTGCTGGGGCCAGGACATGTTTATGAGAACAGGGTAGCTTTTAATTGCGGCACAGCGGGGGAGGTGGGTATTTTCTGCAGGCACACATGCTCTTAATATTGGCAGCTGTGCTCCTGGGGATTTATTAAGTGATAAAGCAGAGCTTTCCACAGGAACCTCATCCGAGAACTCTCCCCATGCCTGCAAAAGGAGGTCGAGCAATGGGACTGAGCCACTGCTGACAGCACATGCCCCAGGGGGGGTCTCAAGAGCCTGAAGCACCTCTTTTTTGGAGTCAAATATGTCCACAACAGCTTATGCAAGGAGCAAGCTGGCGGCTGCAGAGGTGGGAATGGGGGCAGCGCCCAAATGTCACGAGGCAGCCCTGCTGCCATCCCTAAGCAGCACAAAGAGCCTCCTGTGCCTGTAGCCTCGCGGGGGCTGCAGCATCCTCCCCTGGGGCAGCCCCAAGAACCCAAGTCTGGCTGTGGTGGGGCCCTCCAATCCCAGGATTTCTGGAAAGAGCTCAATGTCCCCACCTCTCACACAAGCATTTGCCCCAACACTTGGAAAGGATCTCTGACAAGGGTCACTGCAGCAAGATTCCCTTCAGCTCTCAGCAATTCAGCTGCGATGCCCCTAGAAAGCTGGTGGTGGCCCTGCGAGTCCCATCCCCAGTCCTCTCAGCATCATCTCCTCCTCACCCTTGGTCTCTACAGACAGGATTTAGACAAAAGCAGCCCCAGAAATGCTTGAGCAGGGCCACCAGGCTCCGAGATCCTCAGGATGCCCTGGAGCAGAACTTCCTCTGCCTTCTCTACCAGTACTCCTTATCTCCAACCACAGAAACCAGGCAGTGAGCTCAGTCCTCCAGGCACTTTTGAACCCTCCTCAGCCTCAGTGTCAACAGAGGACGGTTTCGTAAGAGCAGCCTGATAAGCGCGCCAAACCCCTCCTTGGTCAAATGGCCCCATCTCAATGCCTCCACAGCCGCACCTGTAGGCATGGCAAACCCAGTCCTCCCCAACTGAGATCAAAGCAGATCCACAGGGACACAGGAAAGGCAGACACTGACACCAGGACCGTGCCCCAGGACCATTGGTTGCAGAAGGAAGCCACAAACTGGGTGCCAAACCTCCACCTCAAAGCCTGGCTGCAAGTAGTGGGTTCAAGTTTAGGCAGAGATGTTCCCCAACGATAGGAGCCATGTCACCAGTAGCCCTCCAGGGAACATCCACACCAGACCCAGTACACTTCCCCAGGGTGGGCATCACTAACAAACAGACACGGCTGCTTGGCAGTGAGAGCAGCCCCTGTGTTTGAGCCTCTGATTTCTTTGGCAGAGCAGAAGCAGTAGCTGGGGCACACACAAGCAGAGAAGAAATAAGGTAGAGAGAGCAGAAGTTCGTGACAGCACTTGGGTCCCAGATCTCTTGCCTCTAGTAAATTAAAAATCAGGGAATGCTTATAAGCTGCTACCAGCCAACACCCTCCAGTTCAGCTAGATCAGGGAAGGGGGGAGGTCTGGCAGCCAAAGCCCGCCCGTTCCAGCAGCTGCTACCAGTAGTGCAGGAGACTCAAAAACCCCAAAAATCGCCAGGTAGGATAGAAGAACCATGGCACCAGAAGGTGCAACAACCTCAAGCTTTGGGGCCTCAGGTTGGAGGGAAGACATTTGCCCAAAACCCAGTGATCCCAACAAGGCTCATGCCTAGCCTGCAATGGTGGACTAAAAATAACACCCCAGGGTTGTCATCTTACTGTTCTAATCCACGCAGGATAACATATGGGCAACCCACTGACCCAGGAACGTGCCCAAGGGCAGGAGTTGCCCTTGAGAAGGTGCTTGCTTGCCCAGCCAGGCTTTCAGAGCAGCATGCTACACTGGTTGGCCTCTGATCTCCAAACTGACACGGGGCTGCAGGTGAAGTGGGAAGGAAATAGGGCTGAGCTCCTGCACCATGCTGTGGCCCTGTCTGCAGGCTGGGGGTACCCACTGCACCCCACACTATGCAGCAAGACACCTTCTTCTTGGGTGGATTTATAGGACCACCCACCGGGGGTGCACAACTTCGGGGAACCACCAGAATTTCCAGTGCTGGGGCACACAACATCGGGACACCCGGGACCCACGGCGCTGGGGAGCACAGGGACCTGATAGCACCAGAGTTCCCCAGGGACCCGCAGCGCCAGGGTGCCCCAGGTGGGCATCAGGGTGCGGCATGAGGGCACCCCAGCTTAAGCAGCCCGACACCCCTGCGGTCTCCGCGGCGTGGAGGCGGCCGGGGAGGGAGCAGGAAGCCCTTACCGAAGTAGACCTCCTTCTGGCAGCGGGGGCACTT
>VZRU01010751.1:13240-26196 GCA_013398155.1 Pedionomus torquatus
GCACAGCCCTGCAGGGGCTCCCGGGGCGCGGCCCCGCACTCCTTCCATCCTGCAGCCCTTGCAGCCCTACCTCCTGCAATGCCACCACCTACACCCCCGTGCCCTTTGCATCCTGCAGCCCTACACCCGCTGCACCCCCCACACCCCCCGCACACTCCCCGCTCTGCACCCCGAGTCCCTGCCTGCTCCCTGCCCACTCTTGTGCTGTGCGGGGCCGAGGGCTCCGCTGTGAGTAGGGCTGGAGGTGTGATTGGCATCTGTCAGTTAACCCTGCTCCCAGAGCAAGAGTCATGGGGCGCTGATCACCACAGCTCACCTGCTCTGAGCACAGATTTGTGTCTCCCAAGGGATTGTAAATGTCAACACCCAGGCAGCATCTTCTGCCCATGGGGAAGTCTGGGGTACAAGATGAATCAGGAGGGAGCTGTAGGGCTGTAACCCCCCTCTTGCAGGACCTCAGGAATGGTGTGGGTGTGGGACATGGCTCCGCTCACCCCAAAGAGACAGCCCATCTGCATCGCTGACTGTTGTCATTTTATCAGGAGTGAGGACTTGCTGTTCCTTTTTGCTTGGCTGAGAAGGAAATGAAAAGCCTATCCAAAGGTCTGTTTTGTATGAAACAATCTTCCCTAAGGCACGTTGCTGTGCTGCAAAGGTCATGAGGGCTTGTGAAACCCAGCACCAAGACGCCTAGTGTCTGCCTCCCGAAATGCAGGGCACGCCTCACCCTCCCACGGGCATGAACAGCACCCTGTTGACACTGTAGTCCACCCATGGGTGCAGGAGGAGAGGCAGCAAGCTGCGCCTGGAGGCACACTTCATGGTTCAACCGAGATTGATTTATGACACAGACTGGCTCCAGCCTCCCTTCCCAGTGGGAGTCCTCATCCCATTGATGCTCCCCACCGCTGCCCTTGATTCCAGGGTCACCCCACCTGCTGGCAACCTCAATGCAGGCTGGGGAGCACCTCCAGCATGTTGTTGAAAGGGCACCACTGGGCTCAGCAGGGTGGTCAGCATCCCGCACTGACAGGGACACCACTGGGAAGCCCACTGCCGGATAAGGCGTGAGTCACGCTGAGACAGCGCTTTACAGCATGGGAGGAGAGGTGTCCTGCTAGGACTGTTGCCTCCACCCTGCCTCCTCCCAGTCCTTTCCACCCTGAGGCACCACATACATGGAAGCACTGTATTTCATCCACGTCATATTCCCCTGCACCAAGTTGCAGTGCTCCACAAGCACCCGGCTGCATTGCCCAGGCCGGGAGCCCCTTCCTGCAGCACAAGGGGTGCACCTGGCACCCTGATGAAATGTGGGGGACAGGGCATGTCCTCTCCCCTCTCTGGGGGCCTTGCTTCACCTCCCACACAGTGCCAGGCTGCTTTGAGGCCACTACCCATCTAGGACAGCCAGTCTTTAGCTGTGCTCCCTTTTAAGGCAGGTTTTGTGCAGGCAGCTGAAAACTGTCCTCTTGCAGGTCTCTTCCAGCTGGCCCAGCCCTGTGGCCGGTCCCCACAGACCACTCAGCCTGCAGCAGGAATGCTCCTGCCCCAGCCAAGGGCAGCCCACACCCCAACAAGGCACCATACACTGACCAACCCGGCTGAAGCAGAGCCCAGCCACCTGCTCCTCTTGGTTCCTCATGCACTTACTGGACGGAGACTGTTCATACCACAGAGCAGGCACAAAACTGGTGGCAGCTCTTACTAAGCGGACACTACTGAGCCATGCTCTGCTGCTCTCTGCTAGCTCTGCCCACACGGGGCCTTATGCCTTAGCAGCCACCCCCCAGTTCCTCTAGTTTAGCCTGGCCAGCCTTGCTGTGGGGATGCTCTCACCTTGGGCTACCTTCAGGCTGCTTCATGAAGGGGTGAGCTGAAGCGTGGTGCCAGCATACAGTGTGCCATGCAAACCTATCGGAATTATGGCAAGTCAATATCGAGGTGAAGGTTGCCATCGGTCCGTAGCCCCAGTTTCTGTGCACTGCCAGGGCTGTGCATGCATCCTGCTCATTGCTGCTGCCCTGCTCTCATCCCATTGGTCAGTGGGCACATATGGCAGCTGGGCAGCACAGCAAAGCCATTCTCTGGAGGGTCCCTGGCAGGGAGGAAGGAAGGGCTGCAGGTGCTCCCGGAGCACAGCATCACCTCAGGAGCCTGTGGGATGCAGCTTCTTGTTCATTTTACAAGGAGAGAGCCCATAAANCGTGAGTCACGCTGAGACAGCGCTTTACAGCATGGGAGGAGAGGTGTCCTGCTAGGACTGTTGCCTCCACCCTGCCTCCTCCCAGTCCTTTCCACCCTGAGGCACCACATACATGGAAGCACTGTATTTCATCCACGTCATATTCCCCTGCACCAAGTTGCAGTGCTCCACAAGCACCCGGCTGCATTGCCCAGGCCGGGAGCCCCTTCCTGCAGCACAAGGGGTGCACCTGGCACCCTGATGAAATGTGGGGGACAGGGCATGTCCTCTCCCCTCTCTGGGGGCCTTGCTTCACCTCCCACACAGTGCCAGGCTGCTTTGAGGCCACTACCCATCTAGGACAGCCAGTCTTTAGCTGTGCTCCCTTTTAAGGCAGGTTTTGTGCAGGCAGCTGAAAACTGTCCTCTTGCAGGTCTCTTCCAGCTGGCCCAGCCCTGTGGCCGGTCCCCACAGACCACTCAGCCTGCAGCAGGAATGCTCCTGCCCCAGCCAAGGGCAGCCCACACCCCAACAAGGCACCATACACTGACCAACCCGGCTGAAGCAGAGCCCAGCCACCTGCTCCTCTTGGTTCCTCATGCACTTACTGGACGGAGACTGTTCATACCACAGAGCAGGCACAAAACTGGTGGCAGCTCTTACTAAGCGGACACTACTGAGCCATGCTCTGCTGCTCTCTGCTAGCTCTGCCCACACGGGGCCTTATGCCTTAGCAGCCACCCCCCAGTTCCTCTAGTTTAGCCTGGCAGCCTTGCTGTGGGGATGCTCTCACCTTGGGCTACCTTCAGGCTGCTTCATGAAGGGGTGAGCTGAAGCGTGGTGCCAGCATACAGTGTGCCATGCAAACCTATCGGAATTATGGCAAGTCAATATCGAGGTGAAGGTTGCCATCGGTCCGTAGCCCCAGTTTCTGTGCACTGCCAGGGCTGTGCATGCATCCTGCTCATTGCTGCTGCCCTGCTCTCATCCCATTGGTCAGTGGGCACATATGGCAGCTGGGCAGCACAGCAAAGCCATTCTCTGGAGGGTCCCTGGCAGGGAGGAAGGAAGGGCTGCAGGTGCTCCCGGAGCACAGCATCACCTCAGGAGCCTGTGGGATGCAGCTTCTTGTTCATTTTACAAGGAGAGAGCCCATAAACACTCCTAATGCCGGTGTGTGAAACCCATCAGAGGGCCGTGGTGGGGCAATAAAATGAGCTCTTGCCAGCCTGGCTGTAGGGAGCTGGCTAGAAATGCAACAGAAGCCTAACTTCTGGAGAAACCGCTCCTTCTGCAACCCAGTGTCCCCCCAGGAATAAAAACCATGTCTGCAAGCTGTTTCAGAGTGGCACTGAGCAGGGGCCAGCTCATGCATCTGGAGCAGGATACTGCCCATGGCACCATGGCCAGATGGGCAAGGGCAGGCTAGCTCTGGTGCTGGGCAGAGACGGCTCCAGGGAGCAGCAGGAGAGGGGCAGGGGTGGTGCCTTCAGCAAAGCCAGGTCCCAGCCTGAGCACCACTTCAAAACAAGGTTTGTAGCCTGCCAGGGAAACAATCCAGCCAACACCATGGGAGAACAGCTTCTTCAGCAAATCACAGTGTTATCTTATCTGGAGACCTTGTTCCAGCTAATTTACTCATTAGAGCTGTCTGTGCCCTCTGATAGGAATCTGTGGGTGAGGCTCCATCCCTGAGCATCAGGCGTCAGCACCCCTCGATGACGTAGCAATGGTCCTCAGAAAAACCTGGGCTATCCCATTTGTTTGTTTGGGTGGTGTTGTTATGGCCAGGGTGCCCTCCCTTGTCCCTTAGTGAGCACCAGTGAGGGCCAGCACCACCTTTCCCAGGTCCATCCACAGCATATTTGGCGCAAGGTCCTTACAGGCCCCAAGGGCCCCCTCCCAAACATTTCCTAAGCTGTTGGGGCAGGGTTTCCATGTGAGAGCTCGTGGGCATAGGTGCCTGCCCAAATATCCCCCTCAAGCAGCTTGGGCCCTGGTAATTATCCAGGTAATGACTGGAAAAGTCACCAGCATTTTAGCTGGCAGGGTAGGTAACATAAGCCGATTTGGGTTTGTTTTGCTAACACAGCAAGAAAAAACAGCTATTTCCGTGTAGCAAAGCAGCCCATCTGCCAGGGTGGCAACTCCTGGCTCTCCTCCTGCCCCTTTCTCACTGAAGCCGCGCAGGGGCTCCCACGTGTCTCAGGGCACAGCCTCCCAGCATAGCAGGAGGATGATAAAGGGGAAGACACAACCCAGGGGGCTGGTGGCACCCCAGTCCAATGCTTTCCCCACACTGGCACAACTGCAAGTCCTGCAAAATCTCCTCCCACAGCCACATTTCAGCCCATGCTTGTGCGAGTCCAGGGTCTGCTCAGCCAAGATGACTTGTTGTAAAATATGCTCCACCCAGCTCAGCATGGGACTCTAATTTGACAAGAAAATTACAGGGTGGTTTAAAAAGAAGCCCGGCAGAGGCTGGGGGGAGCTGCCAGCCATATGATCCCTTCAAAAGGCCCGCGAGATGCGGGCGCTGTGAAGCAGCACAGGGTACCCCACAGCGAGGGGCTGGCGAGCCCCCCTCCACCCACTCGCCTTCCATCACCTCCGGATTTGCACGCGGCTAATCCCATTACCAGCCGGCCGGGAAAACAACAGCACGAAGGCAGCTGTCAGGGCAAATTACACCCTAAGGAAAAACTCTGGGGTACGTCTTCATAAAGCTGACAGGCGGCCGATGGCTGGGAGTAATTGGGAACAGGACGGCAGCGGGAGTGGCAGTGGGGAGGCAGGGGGCTTGGGGAAAGGGCCAGCCAGGGGGATGGTGGCAGGGCAGCCCAGGACACCCACCAGCACACTGCCACTGGTGCTGTAAAGGGCCAACTGGTTTGAGCCTGTGAAACACTTGCTGCCGCACCACAAGCAGTGATCCTCCTAGATGCAGGGCAGAGGCTGTCCCGCCGTGGGCATGGGCAATCACACGCCTGTTTCTAGCAGAAACCATAAAAACATTTCCAGCCCAGTGAAGGCAGCTGGCTGCCCACAGCAGTCACTTGTCAGGTCAGCTCTCAGGCTCAAGAGCCAGGGTGTGAATGATTATCACGCGCTTAATGTTACCCTGCGTGAGCAATAGCAAACACGGGAGTCCCAGGGCCAGTTCCTGGCCTGGCAAGGCACTGCCACATGGTACAGGGACACAGTGGGGACGGGCAGAGCCCCTCTGCCAGCAGCGCGTGGGGCTGCCTGCGCAGGGCCATGCTGGGGCTGCAGCTGGGATTTCCATCCACAGGACAGAAGAGCGCAGCAGCCCTCACCCGCCACTCCAACCCCTCCAAATCCCATCTACATGGAAAAATCTCCTCCAATTTCATCCAGGCACCGTTCCCTCAGCCTCACTGCATACAGTCTGGCCAAAGTCTCCACTACCATCTGCTCTTTTCTGCAAGCTTTCCATTAGTGGCATCCCAAGAAAACCTCCTGGCTAAATCTTGCCGGGGGAGGGTTTGGTGCATTTTCCTGGCATGGCCCCAGCTGTTTCTGTTGTGGCTATTGGATCCAGCCAGGATTGTC
The DNA here is from genome assembly GCA_013398155.1 of Pedionomus torquatus. Lineage (NCBI taxonomy): Eukaryota > Metazoa > Chordata > Aves > Charadriiformes > Pedionomidae > Pedionomus > Pedionomus torquatus. Next base: position 18,999 of record VZRU01010751.1, read on the forward strand.
GAGGAAGCAACGCCCGCTGCTTTAGGAAGCTGCCCAGCACTCATGAGGCATCTCGCCTGCCTGCTGGGAAGACGTACATCCATGCCAGGGGCTGAAGGAGGACGTGGGCACCATTCAGATCAGGGGCTGCTCACAGGGGACTAGTGCCAGGGACCACCTCCCCAGCCATGCCCTGGCATGGGGCACTCACCAGGCAGCACCGTTTGTCCTGGGCTGGATCCAGGCTGTTAACACCACACCTTTTATTTCTGGTTAAAAATTCACTGGAGGCAAGGCAAAGGGGAAGGGGTACAGAGGTGTTTGCTCTCTCTGCCAGCATACTGCCTGGTGTGGTCATGCCATTGTGGCAGCTCAGGGAGGGAAGAGGGACGCAGCTGCTCCATTCTTCCTTAGCCAAGCAAAACGGAGGGCCAAGACAGAGCAAGAAAGAGGAGAGCAAGAGGAGGAACCACAGGTTTGCACACCCATTAAAAGCGTGCACACCTCTATCCCACCAGCACAGGTATTTCTCCCCAGCAAGCAGCCCCGTATCACTCCAGGAGACCCCATGAGCTCCCAGGGCAGTCCCCTGGCTGCTCACCCCACCTGGTGATATAAAGACCATGGCAGAGCCCAGCCTACACCCTGGGGGAAAATTCCGAGGCAGCTACAAGCCAGGGAGTTGCTGAGGGACAGCCAGTATCTTCCTGCCCAGTGCCATGGCCAGCGTCTGCACCAGCAGCTCTTCCTGCACAACAGCCCAGTGCACTGCACTGGCAGGGGTATTTCCAGCCCAGACCCTCCTCTGCTTGGTTTCATGCCAATCCTCCTTTTCCTTCATCCCTGCCTGCTCTCCTACACCCTCTCCAGTATTTACACCCAGTACTTTAACCTCTCCCTGGGGCCAAGTCGAAGCCCAGCCAAGCCAGGTTGAGCCACTTCACTGACTTCAGGGAGTATCAAAGCAGTTCTTGGCCCTTGTGGAAGCAAGCTGTGCTTACTGAGTCGCTTTTAATATCCCATCTTAAATCACATCTTGCAGCACTTCATCCCTTTTGGCTCTTGCTTATTAACTTCCCAGCAAATACCTTAAATGCATCTTGCTTCGCTGCCCAGCTGTGCTACTCCAACCCCTGTCAGGTCAGAGCTATGCTGGAGTCATAGCCATGCTCTCCTGCTATCTTCCTGCATTTTGGGAGCCCCTCCACACTACAATTTTTGCATCTCATTTCCCTGCGTGGACTATCTCAGATGTTGTAGCACAGGACTGCCCTCATCATTCTTACCCCTGCCAAGTCCCTCCCGAGTGTTTTCCATGCATGCAGCCTGTTGTGTCCCTATGGGACCAGCCTTTGTACACTCTTTAGTCCCTTTTCTGGGTCACTAATGACAGCACAAGCTATGCAGCCTCATTTCTGGTGGCACAGGTGCCCTCACCCTCCTGTTGAGAAACCCCACTAGGTGACAATCCTGCTTCTGCCACAGCTTGAGGATACCCGAGCTGGCACCTGGCACCAGAACTACCCTCAAAACAAGTTGATCCCACTGTCATGGCAGCTGGTGGGATCCCTGCCCTGCACCCAGCAAGGAACTGCAAAGCACAGCTCCCTGCTGAGCTCAGCTGGCTCCCAGGAAAGCTGGGAGCCAGCAAGGGTAATTGCCCAGGACAAATTCACAGGGCTTGGGGGAATTCCAAGGAAAGCTGCATCCACTTTGTTCTCTGTTTTCCTCCGTACCCTGGAGAGCATGTCTGTAATCACCAGAGGCCTCCAACATTTTTATCCCACTAGCAAGTCTGAGCTGAAAAAAAATAAAATATTTGACATCCCCAAGGGGAACGATGTTTTCCAAACATCAAATAAAGGAGCATTTTCAGCTCACATAGGCCTCCCAAAAATAAATACAAAAATGCACCAAGGATTAGAGGCCAGAGCTGCCTTCCCTGCTCAAGCAAAGTGCCACTTAGCTGTGTCGGTGCCCCAATACCCACATTAACCTGGCAGCGCAGGAACAGCCCCAACACCTCAGTACACACACAGACAACTCCATGTGGAAAACCAAAGCTCTGCTACATCCTTCAGCTTCCTGGTCTTAACACCCACTTTGTGGGCACCCACTGTACCTGGGCGACACCTTCTGGCATGAAGAACACCCAGCCCAACTCATCCCATCAGGGTGAGGGGACAGAGAAGAAACATCACCCATCTGGAGCCTGAGCAGCCAGGTTGTCCCTTTTGGGGTAGCAAGAAGCTGTGATGGGTGCAGGCTCGCTAGCATCCCCTTGCACAGCAGAGCTGGATTTTGTCTATTTTTAGTTTCATTACATTCCCCTGATACAACTCTCATGGGGAAAAGAAAATGTAAGAAAAAAAAAGAAAGGGAAAAAAAAAAAAAGCCAGCCCCAGACCAAAATAAAATCTTGCATTTGACAGCAGCTGCCTGGGAGCAAGCAGCAGCCAGAACTCTGTCTTATTCCCTGCCCTGCCTGCTCCGTATGTCTCCACATTCAGAACTAACCCAAGTACCAGCCATCAGTGCACCCCCTCCCACCCCTGCTACTGCCAAAACGCCCTCCTCTTTATGTCAATAGCTGCCAGCAGCCCTACATCAGCTCCTTCCNTCACGCTCTCAGTCTCAGGTGAGGGTCCCCTCAGTGGGCATCCCACCTGGAGGCACTGTGGGGGGATCCTGCTGCTTGGTCCCTCATCGAGGGGCCAGGGCCAGTGCACACAGTGAGGATGCTGTTAGGGCTGCTGGGCTGGGCTGGGTGCACGATGTGGGGTCGGGTGGGTGCTGGGGAGGGCAACACCCCCACACCCCTACCCGAGATGCAGGCAGGGTGGTAGGGAGGAAAATCAGCCTGTGCACTCTGTCAGGGAAACTCCCTGCTGCAGGGGATTGCTACAAATAGGCTAGCAAAAAAAGCTGGCCTATTAAGCTTGTTAATTAATGATGAGAAATAAGGGTTGCCGTGAGAGCTGGATTTGTGCCAAGGGCCTCACCAGCACTTGTTCCAGGTCCCAGATGGGCAATGGGAACCACCGACCCCCTACCCCAGCATGGCTGCTGCTACATGGGACAAAATTGGCAAAGTTTGGCTGGGAAGGCCCAGCTCTCTGCTGCAGGTCAGGGAAGGAGCAGGCAGGGTTGATGCTGTTCTGATTTTCACAGCCGCCTTGTCCCCTAAAGCATCAGAGGGGTCAAGTCTCTATAGAAACCCCACCAAAACATGAGCACACAGAGCCTATTTCCTGGCCCAGGAACTGCACTGCTGAGCCCTCTGTGCCTGGGACAAGGCTGTGCCGCTGGGATCACTGGCCGGGAGAGGGAAAACCAGCACATCCCGCGCCCACTGCTTTGCCAGCTGCCCGAGCCCAGGGCCGAGTGCTCCCCACAGGTACAATGCACGGGCAGAGGCAGTGCTCCTGTTTCCTAGCCATGCCTAGACAAGGACAAGGTTGAAGGCTGTGGCCAGCACTCACCCACCCCCCTCCTGCACAGTGATGGAGCAGCTCCAGGGCAGAGGCTGCTACAAGGACGCAAAACATTGCAGAGGCCACCAGATGCCTGTTTTCCCTGGTAAAGAAGGATGGTGAGATGCCTGTGTCCCCAGCCGGGGGCACAGCCAGCAGGCAGCCCAATGGGCCTCTTGTAAGAACCTGCCGGAGGGGACAAGCTGGAGCAGTGGTTCCCAGAGCCGGTGTTTGCCTTGGCAGCCCCAGCCTCCCTGCCTTGCTTTCCAGACGCTCCTTAGGGGGAATAGCTGGATGTCTAAAACTAGGCCTGGCAGTGGCGCTGGTATCTGGCTGGGGACACGGCAGCTCTCAAGGGTTGGGGAGGGGGCGAGGGAGAGGTGTACCCCCACACTACATTCCTGCCCTGCTGCTGCTGGGCTGGGCTTTCCCACCAGCAGCCCCACTCAGGCACTACACCTGCTCAGCAAGCCCAGGCTGGGGGCAACAGGGTACCCTGCTGCATCACACCCCTCTCTCAGTTTTTGACGTTGCAAAACCAGGGTAGATAAGATCCCATGCCATCACATCCATCTGTAGGGCCAGCATAGCCTGCTACAAGCCCATCCTGTTCACAGCCCAGGGAGTGGCCGTGGCTTGTGCTGCACCACCAGCAGCTCTGGCCTGGGCAGCTAGGGCTCAGCTGGGGTTAAGGCAGCTGTCTCGCCCCCAGGAGGAGCCAGCTGGGGCAGGACCACAGTGGCAGGTTCCCCACACTGTCCTGGGGCTGGAGGGATGGTGGACAGCACACACAGCTTCTTCCCCTGCCTCTGCCAAAGCTGAGCCACACAACACATCTCTCAAAACCTTTATTGTCAGCAAATAACAAAAGTCAGCCCCGCCGTGGCACGGGGAGGCTGGAAAGAGCAGGGTGCTGGCACCCCCGGGCTTGCCACCCCAGGAGCTCCCTGCACCAGGCCCCTCCATGACTGCCTGCACAACAGCAGGGCCAGGCGTGCACGGGGCGGGGGGGACGCGTGAGACTAAGGGGGCACGTGTCTTTCTCCAAAGCAAGGGGCACATTTACAACTGCTTATAAATAAACAACAACGAGGAACCTCTGGCTCTGGGAAGCAGGGGGGCATCCCACCACTGAGCCGCCAGCCCAATGCGCTCTGCCCTCCAAACGCAGGGAGTGGTCCATTCCCCCAGGACTGTGACCACCAGCTGCCACCCAGCATAGGCTCTGCTGCCGTGGGGAACCAGGCTGGGTGGGGGGCACCAACCCAAACCAGCCGGCAGAGCGGGTTGGGCACCTGCCTGGGTACAAGTACAGAAACACCCTGGGGATGGAAGGACAGGGTTGCAGGGAGGTACCAGACCCTGCAACCCCACCAGTTGCTGGGGTTGGCCACAGGCCCTGGGGAAAGCAAAAGCCAGGGCATGTAGCTCAGGAAGGGGCAGGAGAAAGTGCTGCCAGATGGGCCAGAGTCCTCAGGTGACACGTGCCACAGCTGCACTAGCAAGGAGCGGGGCTGGGTGCTCTGACCATTAGCCCCCATCCCCAAGTGCTATGGGATGCCTGCCCAGCTCCATCACTGTCAATGCTGGAGGCAGATTGGAACACTCTCCTATTCCCATGGTGGGACTCCTGCCACCACCTTAACCCCACTTTCAATCCCTCAGGTGCAACCCTGGACATGGTGACATCCCCACACCTGCTCTGCTGCGTCTCACACTCAAGGGGCTAGTGGGCAGGTTGGGGAGGGCAGAGCACATTGGGAACCACCACAGACACCTTCTACCTTTGCTTTTAAACACTGAAGCTTATATTAGAGACTATGATATATAACCCAGGGGGCAGGGCCATCCCTGCCCAGAGTAGAGACAGCAGAGAGGGCACAGGTCCATGGCCAGCCTGGCAAGGGCCTGCTCCAGCTGTGAGCAGGAGGTTAGTACAGGGGCACAGAGCAGGCGGCCGGGCAGAAGGACTCCATCTAGGGCTGGTTCTTCACCTCAGGGTCTTTGTCATAGATGTAGCTTCCCACAGCTCCGGTGTTGACACCTGCACAGGGGGAGATGTAGAAGGTTGAGGATCCATGCAGGAAGGTGGCATGCTCCAGGGAGATGTCCCCTCTGGACAGTGGCATGAGCATTGAGAACAATAGTCCAGGTGGGGCGTGTGCTCCTGGAACAGCTCCCCACCCCATGCATCTTCAGGCACTCACCCTTGGGCCCAAAGAGGATCCCATAGCAGGGCTTGTGGCAGTACGGCTGTCCGTCGTGCTGTGTGGGGCAGAGAGAGAAGGTCACCCAGGGTCGGGAAAGGCCAGTCTCCAGGACACATCCCCCTGGCTGGGGCACATCTCCCACCCACCTCATCCACTCTGCTTACCCCTGCTCCCACTCTGCTGCATCCCAGCACCTCTGGGCTGCTCCTGCCAGCCCTGCCCTGTCCTCTTGCAAAGGCATGGGCTGCCACATTGGTGTGACATGCCACAGGTCAGGCAGGAGATATCATGAGAGCATCCCCTATATGCGCTGCCCAGGGCTCTCATCTCTGGGACATCCTTACCTCGGCGTGGCCCCCTGGGGTCAGTGTCTTGCTGCAGCGCTCACAGCGTAGGCAGGGACGGTGCCAGTCCTTCCCCAGTGAAGTCACCTTCTCAGCTAGAGCCGGGACAAGGAGGGAAGGTCACATCTCCCCCCACACACACATGCCAAGGGGAAGCAAGCACCATGGGGACATTGCCTCTGCCTACAAAGTCCCGAGGCAGCCATGTGCACCCTAACCTCCCATGTCTTTCCCACCCCTCTGCTGCCTCACAAGTGACAGGTTGGCTGAGGACAGCCATTAAACCCATGCCACCCACCTGGGATGTGCCAGCAGGGAACAGAATGCACATGAAGCCCTGCACCCAGGAGCTCCTCCAAGAGGATCCATCCCCTGCAGGCTCCTTGGGCAAATCCCTCTGTGCCCCGAACCCCACCTCTGAGCAAAAACCCCATCCTGGCCCCTCTGCATGCCCCAGGGGTCTTGCACGGAGCCCCAGCATCATGAGGCCATGCCTCCCCATGGCAAGAACCCACTGCCCACTATCCACCTTACCAAAATACACTCTCTTGCCGCAGCGCGGACACATGTTGGGCTCCCCGGTGAAGGTGGTGACACTGGAGGCTGGAAGAAGAGAGGGCATGGGAGAGGGAAGCAGTGGGACATCTCAGTCAGGACACACAGGCGTGGAGGACCCAATGCACACACCCACACCATCACCAAACGTGGTGGCTCTGGACCAGCTGAATTGCATGCTGGAGTGCCAGGCTGCCCATCCTGCCTTGCCCCTCACCTTTGCTGGGTCCCTTGGGAGGCGCAGCATTCACCTTCCTCTCCTCCACCTTCACTGGGTGTTCAATGGGTCCTGGAGCAGTCTGTCCCTCAATCTGCGGCTTGTCATAGATGTAGGACCCAGCGCCACCAATGTTCACCCCTGCAGTGGGGCAGAGAGAGGTTGCATTGGTCTGGGAGCACTCGGGGTCTCCATCCTCTCCCCAGGTCCCTGTCCCACCTCCCCAAGCCCAAATGAGCCACAGGGCCACTGCAGACACCACTGCACTTCAGCCCCAGCTTGTTTTCTCCTGACTCAGGCTTTCTCCAGCCACGTCTGGGATAGGAGAGTGACTCCACCTTCTGTTTGAATGGGTGAATGAGACTTTGTGTTTGAAATATATTTGGAAAGGAAAAAAAAAAAAAAAAAAAAAAAGTGCAA
>VZRU01010751.1:30138-47692 GCA_013398155.1 Pedionomus torquatus
GCAGAGGAAACTCCCGGTGGATGTTTTCCAGAGGCCATTGCAATTACAGCCAGCCGCAGCCCACACCAGCTCCTTCCTGCCCCCACGAGATGTGATGCCCCCCCTCCCAGTCTCCCCCCTCCTCCGTAATATTTCAGGCAGCTGTAAATCCCTTCTGTTTCCTGACAAACGCACCCCCCCATCCTCATGCCATGAAGAGCAAAAGGAATCTCGTCAGCACTCACAGCCCCTGGCAGGGGATGGTGCAGGAGGGCAGAGGTGGCCCAGTGCACCATCCTGCTCCTGGGCCACGGGGACAGCCCAGGAACTGCAGGGGCTGCCCCTTGCATGTGGGTGGAAATGCCACGCAGAGGTTGCTCAGGCATCCTCTGGCTGCAAACAACGGCTCCCAGGGGCCACGGCAGGGCGGGACAGTCGGATGGTTTTCCAGGCAGCATTGTTCGCGCCGTGCAGAGGAAGCAGCTTGGAGCCACCCCAGCCCATTTCCAGGGCAGCGGCATCCCGCCCGTGGCCGTGCTGGCCCATAAATCACTGCAGAGGGAAAGCACCAGTGCCCAGACTTCCTGTCACCCGGCCACATATGTTCCACTGTTGCATCATCTCCAGAGTAGAAGTCTGTCCATGTCCTCCCACCACAGCAGAAACCCCTGGGCAAGCTGCTGGGGGGAGCATCATTCCACATCCCCACCAGCACTCACTGCAAGAGCAGTCCCAGGGCAAAGCAATGCCCAGGCTCCGACCAGCTCTGCGCAGGGAGCGTGGGATGTCACAGGGCTCCAGTGCAGGCTTCACTCGATCAGACATCACATCACACACACCCAGCCTCCGCCACCAAACGCCATGCCCCACCACACCAAGCCATCCCTCAAAGGGATGGCCCGCATCCTCTCAGCATTGCATCAAGCACACGCATGTCCTGCTCCTGCTTGCTGGATCACACACCTACACGCTCAGCCCATGTCAACATCACAGAATCATAGAATGGCTTGGGTTAGAAGCGACCTTAAAGGTCATCTGGTTCCAACCCACCTGCCATGAGCAGGGACACCTCCCACTAGACCAGGTTGCTCAAAGCCCCATCCAGCCTGGCCTTGCAGAGTTACAGGGATGGGTGTCCTGGTTTGAGGGTCAGAACCACAACAATGGGACATCCACAACTCCTCTGGGCAACCCGTTCCAATGTTTCGCCACCCTCCACCCTCAGAGTAAAGAATTTCTTCCTGATATCTGATCTAAATCTTCCCTCTTTCAGTTTAAAACCCTTACCCCTCATCCTATTGCTACACTACTTGGTAAGAATCTTCTCCCATCTCTCCTGCAGGCCCCCTTCAGGTACTGGAAGGCTGCTATACAGTCTCCCCGAAGCTTCCTCTTCTCCAGACTGAACAACCCCAACTCTAAGCCTTTCTTCACAGCTGAGGTATCCAGCCCTCTCATCCTCTTCATGGTCCTCCCCTGGACCCACTCCAACAGGTCCATGTCCTTCTTGTGCTGAGGACTCCAAAGCTGGATGCAGTATTCCGGGTGGGGCCTCACAAAGACAGAGTAGAGGGGTACGATCACTCTCCTTGACCTGTTGGCTACACTTCTTCTTATGGCTCCCCTCAAGCCCACCAAATTTAAAGCTTGCCACGGGTAGCACTAGGTGTCATCAATAACAAACCCCTCTCTTAGCGGAAACGCCTCGCTGGAGGAGAGGTGGAGGCACGGCCAGGTGCATGGTCAACAGCAGAACATAGCCATGGGGTGGGTTTGCAACGTGCAAGGCGTGCAGCTCACACCAATGAGGGACACCACCAGAACCAGGGAAAATCAGAGGCAAGAAGCAGGAAAGTGCTGGAGGGGGCTGCCGAGACAGTCTGCTCCCTGGGTTCTGTGCAGCCCCACCCCAGAGACAACGCGGCTCATCCCTTAATTACCCACCATGTCCGGGCAAGGCAGCTGGCGTGGGCCAGAGCTAGGTGCATCTTTTCAGGGTGGGAAGGGAGCATCTCTCCTCCAAGCCTTAGGGCCAGGGGCCATGCCGAACCAGCTCCAGGCCCTCGCACAGGTATTTCCACAGCCTGACGTCAGTGCTGCTTCCAGCCCAAGGCTTATTCAGCAAAAGCAACTGTAGCTGCAGCCATGTTTCTGCAAAGGGCTGTGCCGTGCTGCCCCATCCATCCTACCACAGCCCTGAGAGGATGCGGGGAAGTGCTGCCAAAGCCCAGACAGGTGATAAAGATGCCAAATCCCCACAGGGACCCAGCGACAGGCATCCCTGGAGGAGCAGGATGCTGTCAGAGCTACTGCAGATGCACTTCAAAGCAGTCAAATGCACAAAAGAATGAATAAAAAAGATACAAGCAGAGAAAGGAGCCTGGTAAATGGCTGGAAACAAAGCCAAGAGTCCAGACAGTGGCAGCCTCATCCCCTCCCCAGCCCTCTACAGTGTGGCCAGGAGATGGAAAAGGCAGAAGGACAGTTTGAGGAGCTTCTGCCATGCCATGCCACCAGCAACAGTGCTTCACTGGCCCTCCAGAAGGGTCCACACTGCCCTTCCCACCACCCTGTCCCCTCCTGCCCTCCTCAGGCACGGCTAGGCAGCTNCAAGATGTATATATTTAGCTCCTCCGCAGCAAGGCGAGGCGAGCCCTCCGGCCCAAGCCGCTCTCTCGCTGGGCTCCCTCCAAGTGCACAACAAAGCCAGCTCAGTACAGCCTTGCCAGGGAGCGCAGCCGGGGGCAGGAGGAAAACAAGGAATACCCCAGGCTGGGGGGGTCCAGCTTTCCAGGGCCTCGCTTCCAGCCCAGTGGAGAGGTGAGGTGTTCCCCAGGACCTGAGCCTCCACGTAGCCAAGCCACTTGGGCAGGAGCGAGGGTTGTTAGATTTCCAGCTGCAGCCCTAATGCACGGCATGGCTCCTGTCCATCCCGCCGCTCCCTCCCTCTCCGCCGACAAAACCTCACCTACTGCAGGCACTTCCCTGGCTGTGAGCCTTCAACCTCCCGCTCTGGTTCACAGGGCCAGGGCAGCCTCCAGCCAAGTCCCCCTCCATTTTCCACAGGGCCGGTCCTTCATCAAGCCGCATCCACGCAAGATGCACCCCTCCAGCTCCGAGGCCGGGCAGCTTGACCGGGCAGGGGGTCAGCAGTGCTCCTTGCTGGGCACTGGGCTCAGCCTGCTTTCTTGCTGCGGTGCAGACCCACATGTGAGGCGTTGCAGGCAGGAATCCAGGCAGCCTGCAGCCCTCCTCTCACCCTGCCACACGGCGAGGGGCAGAGCAGACAGCAGAGAGCCAGGGCACAGGCAGGCAGACGAGCAAACCCTTTCCCCTGGGCGATCGCTGGTCCAGAGCACTGTGCTCCTCCTGCACACTGAGATACCATCTCTGGCGGGCAATGCCAGGAGGACAAGACGGTTTCCTGGCCTCTGTCAGTGAGAGCAGGGCTCAGAGACACACTGGAGCAGCCAAGCCTGACTAAGGGCCCCTGTAGTCCCATGGCTCCTCACCTCCCCACACTTCAGCTCCCCTCAGCCAGAGGACATCCAGCTCCAAGCTGGGTTTGTACCTGGGTTGTGGGCAACACGGTGTGAAGAGAGACAGCAGTGGGAGAGGATGCTTGGGACCTCCCTGGGGGCCCCACCAGTGCTCCCCATGACTAAGTGCATGACAGGCTGGCGGAAGAGTTCTCCCCATTCATGTGGCAGGACTTGTCCCCTACCGTCACCTCCCTGATTGCTTCAGGGCCTCTCAGCCCACTGGCAGAGTCATGGGCACCACCACCCCACCACAGCCAAAAGTGACACCGTGGCACACACTCCAGGCTCTGTATTTGATTGCAACATCACAATGACAGATTTTCCATTACCTCTCGCTTGGGCGTTCCTGCTCTGCCTTTCCTTGCCTTTCCTTTCCAGTCCCATCACCTCACTTCTCCCCATCCCTGTGCTCCTGCCAGGGACAGGAAGGGAGGATGGGAATGCAAAGAGCTCTGCCTGGGACCTGAGACGTGGGTGCAGCGCTCCACAAACCAGACACCAAACAGTCACTCAGAACCATCCAGCCTTGCAAAGAGCTGCCTGACAGCTCCAAGCCTCTGGCACCCATGGCCTCGGGAACAGCACTGCTGCTGCAGGCTGGTGGCACAGGGGGAGACCCAGGCAGTCACCGCAAACCCCTCCGGGCACATCCACACAGATCCCTGTGCAGCTGAACCTCAGCCTCCTGCAAGGCAGGCAACCCCCTTCAAACACGCACTTGAGATGCCCTGCACTGCAGCGGGCAGGAGCCCCAGCAACTCCAGCAAAGCGTGCACTTCACAGGGCACGGGAGCAAGGGGGCTGAGGCCTCGCACCATCCCATCTTGCCCTCCCACAGATCACTGCCTATAGCTCGCACTGTTTTCCCGAGGGAAACGCTGATGCTAATCAGCCCGTCCTTCAGCTTCCCACAGAGGCAGGGCCCCGCGCAGGGAGCAGGGAACTGGTGCATCCTTAGTTACCGTTCTGCAAGGTCCATGCACACTCCTAGAGCAGCCATCCCAAGACACGGGAGCAGGCAGGTACTCAAGGAGCCCAACCAGCCTTTGTGCTGGCAAACCAGGGGCTGTGCTGACACTGACGTGGCTGCCTGCGCTTGAAGAGCCGCTTCCTTTGTTAGGGACAGCTGCAATCGAAATAGAGCCCTACTGCCTCTCTTGCCCGGCCACTGGCGGGCCACTGTCATGCCCAGAGCCAACAACAGTGGTTACTTATTAATTGCAGAGTGGCTTCTGCAGCTTGGGTTTCTGCAGGGCCGCTCCACCAGCACAATGCACTGCACAGAGGATACCCCACACTTCACTGCACCCCGTGTCTGGCTGCACCCCTTTTCTCCAGCACACTCAGGACATTTGCTGTCCCCCTCTGACTGTGTTAGGTTTGGACCCTCTTTCCTTCTCAGCTCAATGTCCTTAAGTCACTCTCCAGCACCCCACTGGCAAATCATCCCCAGAGAGCAATTTTGCTGCACACAAAGACAGGACCAACCCTGGGGCTACTGGGTTGACTCCCATGTGCTTTTAGGATGCCCCTTCCCAAAAAAACAGTGCAGTGGCCTGCCGCCAGCCTTAAGACACTCCAGCACGTGCAGAGAGCTCCCCAAAAGCTGCCCGCTGGTGGACCCTGATGCACATGTGCTTGCCACATCTCTGGGGCTTTTGCCTGCCCCAAGCTTGAGATGGGAAAACAGGAAACCCCCTGCCGCCACGATCCCCCGCAGTTCCCTGGGAAGAGAGGACAGGAGGCGGAAAGGCTTGGCCAGGGCTCCTGGCGACCCTGCAAAACTCATTTAAAGCTAGCAATGCAGAAGGGAGCTGGGGAAACGTGCGGCTGTTTGGCTGCAGGCGACTCTGGTCCTTCTGATGCTTCCTGCCAGAAGAGATAACCCAACCCCAACCCACCACCACCTGCCAGAGCAGGATGGGAACCAGCCCCGACAGCCGCCTGCAGCGCTGCTTCTCCAGTTAAACATTCACTTCATCCCTCCAACCACCTCAAAGCAGGAAAGTTAGCCCCAGCCGCTCCTGGAAACAATGTCACAGACCTCAGCCTGCTTGAAAAAAAAAAATTAAAAAATTAGAAAAAGAGCCAGAAAACTATTTTTGTATTTCCCTGTGCTTTTTAAAGGAAAAAAGCTCATTCTGCAGCTCAGGAAACGCCCACATCCTCCCAACTGCGCAGGGAGGAGCCCACTGGATTTTTCCAGGGAGCATGAAGCAACAGGCAGGCTGGAAATGAGTTTTCCATCGGTACCCACGACTGTTGGCGTTGGTCAGCCGCACAGGCACCATGCAGGGCCGGGAACGGGACACGGTGGCATTTCTCACACATGACCCACGGCTGCAATCCCAGGCATTTGAGAAGTTAATAGTTGCCAGCGTTCATTCAGCACAGGCGAGGAGCACTCCTGAACAAGCGGGGCTTTATGAATCACCTCCCTGTTAAGCTTCGGGCCAGCCGAGGAATTCACAAGCGTTACCAAACCCCAGGCACAGCGCACCCATCAGCGTCCCACCAAATCACGCGGTCCATAGGGAGGAAACCCCAGAAGCCGCGTCCCTGAAAGGCAGCTCAGATGTTGCACCCAGTTTCTATACATTAAATAAACAGCTCTGGATTTATTCTGACAAAGACTAGGTGGTTCCTCAAGGATAAGCTCAAGGCGTCATCAAGGACACACTCCAGCCTACCTCAACTCTGATCACAGACAAGGTTTTGGCTCACTCCTATTTTGACTCACCCCTGGTCTTTCTTAGGGGTAGCAGGAGCTGCGTGGCCCCTGCAAGCAGGGCTGTGATGGGGGCTACCCTTCCCATACTGCTGGGGACCTGCCTCCTCCCTTCCTGCAGGACAAGGCGTCCCCCAAAGGGGCAGAAATGGGATGGCAAGGAGAAGCAGAAACCTGGACACGGACCACTACATGTTCAGAAACCCATCTGGGGAGAGAGGAGCAACACTCAGCTGGGGGGTAACATCCTGTCCCCCCAAGCCACATTCCCAAAGGACCCACACGTCCTCCAGCATATAGGGAGGGAGAGAGTGAGCAGGCACTACTGGGGGCTTGTGCTTCACCTCCTGGCACAGCCTGACCTCCAGCAGCAGGGCAGGGGTCCCTGAGCCCCGCCTCAGCCCCCCCACCATGCAGGGCAGGGTCAGCCCCAGAGCCAGAGGAGCGGATCTGAGCTCAGGCCAGTGCCCAGCTGGCTGGCTGGACACGCTATTTTCTGCTTAAAAAGGAAAAGATTCACACAAGGAAAGACATCCAAGGGGCTGAGCCCTTCCTACCCCCACACAAATAGGTTTATTTAAAGGAGGAAGAGAGCAAATTCCTATTTCTCTGTGTTTACTTGGAGATGGCCGGAAAGGAATGAAAGCACCAATGCCTCAAACACTCAGGCACTATCAGGACCCTTTGGTATTTCTCCACCAAACAAACATACCGAGGCAGCAGGGACTGGACCCTGGAGCACCAGAGGGAGATGGGCAGGGCGGGGTGCAGAAAGGCAGCACCAGGCCAGGCCAGGTCAGGTCAGGTCTGCTTGACCCTGTAGCCAGCAGGTCCCAGGGGGCAGCTCAAGCTGGACCACTGGATATGTCCCCAGAGCCACCCCAAGCCTTCAGCACAGCCCCCTAGCATGCTCCCCCTGAGGCAGGGTCACCCCCGGGAGGCTCTGGGCTGGGCACTGACACAGCGGGGAAGCGGGCTGGGACAGGCTCCTTGAGGAGCAGCTGTGAAGCACCGAGACAGAGGACAAGCCCTCACTCCCACCTCTGCCCCCGGCATTTTCTGCAACCTGGGTGGCGGCACTCAGCCCAGGATGCCCGACAGGAGACACCCCAGCCCCAGTTCCCAGAGATCCTGACCAGCCGTAATCCCAAGCAGGGCTCTCAGAGACCTGCAGGGACTTGCTGCTGCCCAAAGCCAGCCCAGGCATGCTGAGATGGACCTCCGAGCCCAGACACTGCCTTTGAAAAAGTCCCGTAGAAACCCCAAACCACGTATTAGCTCACCCACCCAGGAGCAGCCCTCAGAGGGCTGGGTGAGAGATGGGGAGGGGTGAACAGCACACCTGGAGCAAGGTTTGCAGGGAATAGGAACAAATTGGCTGGGAGAAGGTTTGTTTGCACCTGCCACCACCTGCTCCTCCGCACCAAGAGACCACCACCCCACACCCTCCCTGCTTGTGGGAGCCCCCTGCCCAGCACCATGTCCACGTCAGATGGGCTGGGTTCCCCTACAACCCAAGCCAGTGGAGACAAGGGGACACGAGTCCACCCCCCAGCACCAAAACAGTCTGCGGGCACGCACCCCAACCAGGGCTCCTCATCCTCTGCTTCAGCTCCTCAGCCCAGGGAGCAGGGGAGGGTGCTCGGGACCCCCCTGCCACCCACACCCACCGTGTCCCCCCACCCCAAGCGGATCCAGAAGCATTCCCCAGCACAGTAAGGGATGGGGGTTCGAGGCAGGGGGACAGAGCAGAAGGGCCGCAAGCAGCTGCGAGGAGGGGGCCCAGGGGAGAAGCAGCCGGTGCCGGGCAGGGGTCTGGGTGCGCCCCGCTGGGGAGCCGCGGCCGAGCGGGGACCCGGGAATACGCCGGGCTTTGGGGGCGGCGGACCCGGGGACACACCCCGACGCCGGNTAAATAGATTGCGATTAAGAAACGTGACCTGTGGGGCTTTATCAGCCCTGTGCCCGGGACCCTCCAGTGCACGCCCGAGCAGCAGTGCCACCTCACCTCTCCGTGGGTGAGTCCTGCGTCCTTGCACCAACCCACCGGACTCATCTCCATGAGCTCTAGCCCCCGTGTGAGAAATGGAGCAAGCTCAGGAGCCACCTTGCCCCCTCATTTTTTTAGAGGCAGCTAAGGGACATGTAGATCCCTCCCTTAGGGACAGCAGGGAACCTGGGGTGGTCCTTTCCAATGCTCAGCGTGCACATGCAGCCCTGTGCAGTTAGGCTGATGGAAGAGATGCAGAGGGGTGTACAGCCGCTTGCTGTGGTCCTTTGGGGTGGCAGAGCAGCATCTGGGGAGACCCAGCAGCAAATGCGCTGACCAGGAGACCACCAGTTGCATCCTGACAGCACCATCCTCAGGGTCCAACCCCAGAGCCAGGGCACACACAGCCAAGGCCATGCAGGCACTGGTTTGTTGGGATGGTGCCCGGGTGGGGTGGAGGGTGCAGGGGCTTCTGGTGCGTGTGGAGGGGACAGGCAGCAGCCCCCACCCTGGGAAGCACCGTGCCTGCAGTGGGTATTCTTAGACGCATTTTTTCCAGATGGGGTAACCGAGAAACCCAGATTAAGTAGCTGGGACAAGAGGCCTGATATGGGAGACCTTGGCGGGGGGACGAGGGCAAGAGGCCCTAGGGGAGCAGAGATAGTGGTGACAGCAGGCAGGCGAGAGGAGGGAGGTAGGCACGTCTCCTGGTGGCCTTGCTAGCACTGCATGGCACACGTGGCATGGCATCACGAAGCAACTCTGCCCATCACAGCCATGCCACGGCCCCAGGGCATGAATTGGGGCTACTGGTCCTGGGCCTAGGCATCTCCCGTCCCATCTGCCAGGTGAGCAGACGTGCCCGCAGCCCCAGCACCCTCAGCCCTTCCCCACCATAACCCTGCTCCAGTAGCACAGGCTGCCTTGCCACAGCGCCCAGCAGCCCCCTGGCTCCCAGCGCCATTTTGCTCTGTTGCCATGGAAACGCCCATGTCAAAAATCCCTCCAGCTGCCGCTGCAAAGGGATGCTCAGGGAACCATGAAGAAATGCTGAGGCGGGAGTGCGGGCTTTGCTCACTCTAAAAGGTGGCCCATGGTGGGGTGAAGGCCCCCTGCACCAGGGGAAGCCCCTCTGTGCCCAGATAGCTAGATCCTGCACCACGGGGCTGCTGTGGGCAGGGGGTGCACGGGAGGCAGGTATTCTGGGGAGCTGGGTGGGATATCAGAGCCCTTGTCTGGGGTGCTTCGGGGGCTACACCCCTGCACTACTGCCCCCCAGGCTCGGCCGTGTGTCGGTAAACAGGAAATCTGCTGCTCCGGAAAGTGAAGCCGTTGCATTATTCATCAGCCGGCTGCCTGGCTCTCCTCCGCCGCCATTGTCATCTAATTCCTCCTTTCTCTGCCGGCAGCTGGTGCGGCTGCCAAGCGCCTGCCCAGCCCCAGGCACAGAGACAGCACTGGGAAGGGAACCCAGGACTCCAGG
Organism: Pedionomus torquatus; assembly: GCA_013398155.1. Taxonomy (NCBI): domain Eukaryota; kingdom Metazoa; phylum Chordata; class Aves; order Charadriiformes; family Pedionomidae; genus Pedionomus; species Pedionomus torquatus. The sequence goes on from VZRU01010751.1 coordinate 39,861, forward strand.
ATGGGATGGGGTGGCCCGTGGGGACAGACAGGACGGGGGATGCTTCAGAGCGGGTTTCTCCATCGGCTGCGTGCCCCGCCTGCTCTGGAGGACCCAGGCGTCCCCGTCACTCTGTGCCCAGCTGCTGTCACAACAATGTGGGGCTTTGTGGCTTCTGGGGTCCCGGAGCAGGGGCAGGTGGCAGTGGTGCCCCTGGGATGCTCCAGCCCCGCGTGGCCCCAGGGAGGGGTGGTTGATCTCTGCGGGCTGCCGGATGGAGTCGGCGTCACCAGGGCAAGGCAGGAGCTGGGTATTTGTGGAGGTATTGATTTCTGGGAGGCCAGCTGCCTCCACCAGCACAGCCCCACTGGCACTCATGCGAGTCCCTCTGCAGCGTTCAGTGTCCCTCTACTGCCCCGAAGCACCCTGTGGCAGCAGGCAGGTGCCAGCACAGGGCCAGCAGCATCATCCCTACACCTGCAGCAGCTCCTCTCCCCTGCTGTGAGGGACATCCCAAAAAGGGTCTGTTGTCTACATCCTCTAGATGTAGGAAATCTCAGCTGGTGTCCCAGCCCCGGGGGCTGGGGGTGCAGGAGGAAGCTGCAACCATCCAACAGCATGGTGGGACAGGGGAAGCACAGGTGAAATCCCAGTTTTGGCCACGCTGCAGAACCAGTACCCAGCCCAGCTCTGACCCACCAAGGGCTTTTCACACATAGAGGCTGGGGGGAATTAAGACAAATCACCTAAAGGTGTGAATCTCTGCCTGTAAATGCGCTAAATCCCAAGCGGATATGCTTGTTCAGGAGCAAAGTGGCTTTAACCGGCCGTGTCTTAATCTGCCTTGGCTTAGTCTCTCGGCATGCTCCCACACTGAGGACAGGGCTGTCCCGGGGCCACAGGGACAGCAAGATGGGTGACTCAAGTGGCAGCAGCTGAGCAAGCAGAGAGGCCACAGCGGCTCTGGGGCCAGCACAGCCAGTGCCAGGCAAGGGAATGCACCCGTGGGACAGCCTGCTGCTGGGGAGAGATGCAAGATGCATGCAGTGGCGCAGGGGGGGTATGTCCCTGACCCCACTGCACCACATTCCTGAATGGCTGCACTAATGCCCAGACTGAAGACATGTCTGCCACTGCACCAAGGCCAGGAGGAGCAGGCTGGGGACCAACCCGGGAAGTCATCTTCAGCAAATGATGCATTTCACATGAAAAATTTGGAGCTCTGTTCCCACCCGAGGGCTGAGCCGGGGTTTCCTGGGCAGCAGGTGTTACCGCTTCCTTTAAGCACTCAGGGGAGGTTTCCAAGGGGGAGCGATGCATGAGCAGCAATGCCTAGGGGTGTCCCCAGGCCCTTGCACCCCCACCCCCAGCAGCGAGTGACCCATTTTCCTCCAATGGCGCTTGGCCCCGCGCAGCACGAGGGTTTCCTGAGCCACTGTGACCAGCTGGCTCCCCTGGCCCAGCCCACATCCTATCCTGAGGCACCCATGTTTGATCTTCCCTGATGCGGTCCACTCAGGAGAGGTGGAGGCATGGCGGGGCTTTCCTTCACAGTGCCTGGCAGCCCAGCATCCCCCTCCTTGTTGAAATGAGGACCCAGCCCCTTCCCACAGAGATGCTGCAGAAATGTGGCTCCTGCTCTGCGCCGCAGCCACATCTCTGCAGCACCATCCTTCCCGGGTGGGACTGAGTCCAAAGCAAGCCCAGATCCTAAAGCTGGTGCCATCCCCTGGGCTGTGAGACCTGGTGGGAGTGTTTTGCTGACTGTGCAGGGCCAGCCCTGGCTACAGTGCAGGAATTACTTCCACCAGGAGCCTTCAAAAGGCGTGAGGCTGTTTGGGACCTCATCCTAGGGCAGGTCAACCAGAGAGCTTTGCAGGGAGATTAAGAGAAAGTAAGGAACAAATAAGGAATAACTTTCCCCAGGCTGCCTCTCCTTTGGCTCACCTCTTCCCCTCCCTGTGCTGACTCCCCTCGGCTCTTTCTTCTTCCTTCAGATGCAAATACCACAAAAACTCACAAAGTGAGATGGAGCCGCTCGGACGGGGAAACTGGAAAGCTTTCCTCTGCTCGCCGCTGCTTGTGTGTCTCATGTTTTCTGGCACCTTGGATCAGTTGGATTTGTTACAGGGCAAGAAGAGACTGGGGGGAAAACATCCAATAAAAAAAGGTTAAAGAAAAACAGCCTGCTGCTGCCTGGGTTCGCCCAGAGGACAGTCATCTATTCATGGGCCCCACAGACCCCCACCAGGCACATTGCATGAACCCAGACCTCTCCATCCCCCACATCAGGGTCTCCCTCAGAGTGACACGCTGGGTCTTTATGTCACCCCTAAAGCTCCCACGCCCTCACATGCAGCCCAGGGCCAGGTGCTTGTGGTGACAAATGGCAGAGCAGCCAGCTGCTGCCACGGGTTACAGCGAGTGATGGCCACTGACCAGCTGCCCCAGCTCTGGCTGTGTTTTGCCTTGATCCACACCACTTGGCAGGAACTTCATGGCAAAATTGGTTGGGCTCCATCCGTGGTCTGGGAGTGGCTCCCAGTGGGTGCTCAGGGATGCAACAGAGAAGCCTTTCACAAAACCAGGCGAAGTGTTTGTTGTTTGTTTTTTTTTAATTTATTCTTCCTCTGCACAGCCCTCCTGGGTGTGAGGTGTCTGCCAGCCTGGATCCAGCCACCCCCTGTCCCTGCAGGTGCCAGAGGCTGGGCTGCGTGGGAGGGCAGCTGGGGAAACCTGCTCCCCACAAGAAGGCCAGGGATGGGGAGGCAGCCACACAGAGGGGGACACAGCCCCCGTATGCCAGTACCCAGACCTGCTGCCAACGGGTGGCTGTGGGATAAGCACATGGCTCGGGAAGCGGAGTCCAGGGGTTTAGGGAAGATTGCCAAGAGATTGGAAAACGGAGAACTGGAGCAAGAGCATGCTGAGGGCCTGGCAGGAGCTGGGTCTCGTCAGGCAGCGCATGCCACTGGCCAGGGCTCAGCATGTCACTGCCCAGCCCCGGCGCCCACTATCTGGAGCTCCAACCATCCACTTGTCATTCCTCTCCTTTAAAAGGCATCTGAGCCCCTACCGTTATCGGGCAGGGCAGATAGCACTGTCATGCCTGTGATAAACAGGTTCACAGACATGCCACTTGTCCTTGCAAGCAGGAATGGATGTCCCCATCGTCCCTGTGTCCCCTTCCCAAGGGGCAGTATCTGCCAGCCCACCCAGGGCCAGTGAGTATCCCAGCAGGCTGCAATGTGGATGCTGAGGATGCAGATACTTGGTGTGGAACACGTGAACCCCCACGACGCCTCCGTGAGGTGGGAGGCAGGCGCCTGAAAAGCAGTGCCCTACCCAAAAATACAGGCAGCAAACCAGCTGGAGTAGGTGAGGACAGCCCTCACACCCGGAGTGGAACCGAGCAGCATGGTGGGGCTGCACAGCCAGCCCTGGCCCTGTGGGCAGGCCATGCAGAGCGCAGCTGGCACCGGCGGCTCTGCCCTGGCTTTTTCCAGGGAAAGGAAAGCCAAGGGATGGCTTCCCCAAGGAATGGGCTGTGCTCAGAGCCGGGTTTTGGTGGCAAAGTTCAGCTTCTGGCCAGGCACCAGAGAGTGGTTTGTTATTAATTTCCCCCCAACCACGTGGCCCATCCTGGACACCCTCTGGCCAGAGGTCAGGCCAGCCATGGTGCAACAGTTTCAGGGGGTGGGATGGTGGCAGGACAAGTGTCACTGTCTGGCCCATGTACACACCACTGCCAGACAGCTCTAGGTGAGATCCTGGGGCAGGGATAGGGTTGGACACACATAACCCAGTGTCCAGCAGGCACTGTGATGTCCCCACGTTCCCTTATAGCATCACCATCTTCTTCAGGACCATGAAGGGGAAGATGCACCCCTTAGAATGCGTCTGCTCCCGGTCCCCACCAGACATTAGAGGCCTTTTCTTGGGCACAGGGAACCGAGTGTGCAAATATTCCCAGCTCAGGTCCTCATCCACGTGTTCCGTCCTTGTATGTCCAGTCTGGAGGCAGCCAAGACACAGGCAGCAGGAAGCAAACCCACTTCTGCTGGAAACACTCGGACAGAAAATCTCCAAATAAGCGTGACCTGGCTGAAACCCTCCAGTGAGGACCTGTAAATCTGCTGGCTGTGAGGCTGCCAGCATCCTGCTGAGCACTGGATCCAGGTGGAGAGTCCCCCTGTAGTGGGGAGGGAAGGAAACTGTCTACAGAAAGATGCTGAATTTATGTTACTCACGCTCACTCCAGGAATGCAGTGAATGAACTTGCAAGGCCCAGGGCAGTAATCAAATGTGCTTCAGCCCTGACCTGGCCCGAATTTCTTCCAGGCTGAGGAGGAGATGGGGACAAGGCCTTGCCCCCCCCAGACCATCTGAATTCACTGTGTGCTTTTTCCGGCGATGGCTTCCCTCTCCCGAGTCTACACGAGGGAAACATGATCATCAGAGGCCGAGTCTTTCAAAGTCTTTCCCAGTTTCAAAGCTGGCCAAGCAGGGCAAAACCCTTTGGTTCAGCCCCAAGGAAGGAAGAGGAGGGCAGTGGAGACAGGGGACACACACCAGCCTCCTCGCTTAGGATCCCCATACTCGACATCGGGATCATGGCAGACACCATCACTGCTGGCTCTTGTAGGCTCTCCTGGAAAAGCATTGACTAAAAGGCACATTTACAGAAAAACAAACAAACCAATGTTCACCAGCTAGAGACAACTGTCATGCTGGGGCTTGCCTTTCCACAGCGATCTCTCTTTTCTCCCTCCAACACTGCTGCCAATGGCTCATTTTAAGTGCTTTTAAGCCTCTGATGGATCAAGAAAACCAGAAGCGTTTCTGTAACTCTGTCAAAACCGTTGCTCCTTCTTGCAGTCAAAATCTGCTAGAATTTATTCTTGGTTTTCCCAGAAATCCCTCAGGCTTACACAACTCCCATCCCGCCACTCTGTGCACCATCATGTGCCCATGTCAACCATTGGTCAACCACCCCCTCCTTCTCCACAGCCCCATCTCCTACCTTGGTGGGGGAAAGCAGCTCCACCATGACACAAACTGACCATCCAAAAGAGACTCCCAGGCTTCCCAAGGTCTGGCTTGTGTAACGCTCACAGGAAGAGGAGAGCCTGCAGCAGAGCTGGCACAGGCTCCAAATTTCCATTTCAAAGGAAATTTCAGCATGTATGTTGCTTTACAACTCTCCAGTAGTGTCCTGGTTACAGTCCGCCTCCCACAGCAGGAATGCCAGGTTGGGAATTGTTAGTTTTGGTCATGCTTTGCTTCCTTCCCCCCCCCCTTATTTCAACAGTGCTGTTACAGACAGCGTGCTGCCTTCGTGTTACAGCATCAAAAGCCAAGATCACAGGCAGCTGCTACTGACAAGCTGCTAAAATTCAAAAGGCAAAGTAAAAAATTCCAAAGTTAACTAAAAAAAAATAAATAAATCTGTAATAAAAACATTTTTTTCAAAGTATTGTAGGAATGCTTAGATTTTTGTTTTTAAAAGGCTTTCCTGAGCAGCTCTCTGATACTTTTAAGCTGGTAACATAGTAAGCATCATAACAGGCCTGGAGGCCAGCACGCTCCCTTCACGAGGGCACAAAGCACAGCCTTCTCCAAGGGACCGGAGCTGAGCCCGTGACACATCTGCTCCCATGTGTGCAAGGCAGGACAGCAAGTGAAGGATGGGGATGCCACGGACAGACGGCTACAGGAAAGTATCCAAAAGCATGTGGTAAAACTTACTACAGACTGAGGACCCAGCTCTGGGCAGGCGAGCACTTCCAAATGCTGGGCTCTGCACTGAGGAGCTGACACCAGCCCAGCAATTTCCCATTTGTCCCCTACAATCTCAAGGGCTCTTTTGGAGGTGTAAGCAAGGGTGGAAGGGATATTAAACATGGGACACGGCCCAGCTGCGTGCCCTTTATTTTCGCAGGGCTCTTGAGCAGGAGGGTGAATAATCAGAGGCAAATTCCTGCAGCAACAGTCCATCAGCATATGAATGTGAATACAGAAGAGTGGCTGGTGCAGGAGAGGCTTAGTGACAGCAGCCGGCTTAAGAGAACGATAGCAGCTCAGGCTTGGATAGGGCAGTGGTGGGACCTGCCATTCACACTGTACTTCCCAAGAGCTGGTATTTTTCTTTGGTTGCTAAAGGTATCTTCCAAGCCTTCCTACCAAGCCAGTATAAACATAAGCCAGTGAAACACAAAGAAGTGAAGTCTGCTACCACACACTGAAAAAGCGGCATCCATATTAAAGGACACGCAAGGGACACTTCAGAGTCAGGGCAGCACAAGATTTTCTCCCTACTTGCCTGGACCCATTCCCAGAGTAATCATTGGAGCAGCTCCAAGAAAGCTTTCAAGTTGTTGGAAACTGCAGGGCTGGCACCCCCAAGTGGTTACTCTGAGCTCTTCATGCAGCCTGACCAGCTTCTCTCAAAGTCTTGACAGCTCGCTTCTGACAACCCTGAAGTGCATCTGCCCCAGCACACAGGGATTTCAGAGCCTGGCCTTCTGCTACAGCTGAGGCATCGGCTCCAAACCCCTCTGCAGAAGGGCTGAAGCCAATTCGGACACAGATTATTTTTTTCAAAGTGATTTCTTCAGATTTCATTTCGCAACAGGAAGGAATCCCTGTGAAGCCTTTCCCTCACAGAGAAAAATCCAGTGTTACAAAACCTCCCTGCAGTCAGCAATATTTCTTACATACATAGGGTTAATCCCACAGATTGATGGAGGCAAAGTAAAGCTGGCAGTGGTCTCTGGTGCAGTCCTGCACCGCTACTCCAGCTGGGAGTTCTTCTATCTGCTAAACTCGGTGCCCTTCCCTACGCAGCACGTCCTTCAGGAATGGATGTCCCCTCCTGCTGCTTTTAAGTAATGGACAGGAAAATGTCACCAGTATTCTAGGATACGCTGACAACGTCTGCTCAGTTGCACAGCTACTCACAGAGTAAATCTTGCCACTCCAAAGCAGCGAGAGAGACCAAAGATTGAGCCCACTTGGCTTATCCCAGGAAGGAGTGAATGTACAAATGAAGAAGTACTTAAATGTCAGTGGGTTTGGCTGCTAAACCCCAGGGATCTCACTCTGCCACATGCCAGAGTCATGCCCCTGATCAGCGAGACGCGTGAGCCACCAGGGACAAAAGGCTCATCGAGAGCTCCAGCGCTGCAATCTGCTGCCACGGTTAAAAGGAAGGAGGAGGGAGTCACAGTTTTAAGTGCTAGAAATGTCCAAACTGCGTACGAGGGGAGTCAAAGTATGACTGACTCTTGTCCCGCACAACGCAACGGCTGCAGAGGGATGTACCGCAGTTATGCAAACACTGGGAAGCAGACGACAGCTCAGGGACCTGAAGAAACGAGCAGAGGTGTGCGTGCCAGGGAGGCAGCACCCTGAGCGAGGGCCTCGGCAGCTACTTCAGAAGAAACAAAAAGCAGATGTTTCACAAAAGCTCACTTTCCAGGTTTATTAAGTAAAGTTAACTGAATTGTTTTCATTTTGTGGGGATTCCTTTCCACCTAACCCGGTGGGTTAGCAGAGTTGCACAGAATCACGGCTGGACTGTGATAACCCAAATACAACTTTGGCTCATCTCACCGCTGACACATATGGAATGACTTGGGGGTTATTACATGCTGTGTCTGCTTGAGGCAGGTACATGTACAGATCAGCACAAGTTGCAAATGATAGTTTACATCCTTTCAAAACAGAGCAGGGCATTTGGCAAATGCACTGCAATGAGAAGACATATGAAAAAGAAATTATACAGACTTGCAAATACATAAGAAGTTCAAGAGATGCAAGAAACCTCAAACACAAGAAATGTCAAGGGGGGG
>VZRU01010751.1:50963-78770 GCA_013398155.1 Pedionomus torquatus
GGTGGGGGGGTGGGGTGTGTTGGTGGGTGTGTATGTAAAACTTTAGGGAAACCTACTTTCTCTGCATGAAACACAGCCTGACCCTCAGCTGGAGGATGATATGCAGATATTGCTGCTAGATCCGAGGCAACACAAAGCTCAAATTGTTTCAGAGCTCACAAACAAGCCTTACATTCCTGACAGTGGAATGCAGCAGATGGTTCAGGGAAAAGTTAGAGGTGAAATGCCCGACAGAAAACCCGTGCCACTTACAATGCTACATCACTCAGGCTTCCCTGTTTTTCAGCAGCCTGCCAAACATCTCCTTTCAGCACTCATCAGTCAGCTAAGCAGCAAGGCTGTCAGACAAAGAAGTCTGTTCTTTTTTTTCCTATCTTTTTTTTTTTTTTTTTAAATGGAAGAGAGAAGGTCTCACTGAGCTGATGTCTATCGCTATGCTTCGACTTCTGTGTTGGAGATGTGCTGGATGCTGTGGGACTGATCTTTCCTGCCTCAGCCAGCAGTTCTGTACGAGCAGATGATTTACAGCAAATTGTTCTCACAACCAACATCACACTTGATGAATGCTCTCACTGTTCTGTACAGATCAAAGGGCAGGACCCTGTACTAGTACTGAAACGTTACTACCACGGACCTGCCGTATTTCTTGTGGGTTGGATGATAAAGATGTCAAGAAGCGTTTTGCAGTTGCAGGATTATAAAATAAGCCTTGAGCATCCAAGGACTGAATTAGAGATTGTATACCCTACATCCATAACGACACGGGAATTTGCTAGAGCTGCAGGTCTGTAACAGGATCTCAGTAGCTCTTTACCAGAGCAAGATGAACAGGAAGATGGAAACTGCTTCCCCTGAAAATAAAATACTTCCCTCACTTTAGTTTCAATTATGTTTGGGATCCCACTGCTTACTTTCCCAGCATCTTGCAGGAGCAGAAAAGGAGAAGGGAAAGACAAGGTAAAAATATGAGCTGGGGTGAAATGGAGTTGCATGAGAAGAGTCCATAGGAACAAGCCTGACAAAGAAATTAATTTCATGTTTCTTCTGAGTTCTAATGGGGGGGGGAGGTTTCCTGCCCTGGAATCTGATGATCCTAGAGATCAGTGGTTAGTAACTTGAACGACACCAGTCTCAGCTTGTCTATGAAGTACATCTCTGATAGTAGGCCTACAGAATAGTCACTTGACTTTCAAAATGCTTTGCAGGTTAAGGGGGTTGGAGATACCAGGGCTCTGACTATGCACTTCGTGCTGAAGATATGAGTACTCAAAGTAGCACCAAAATTAATAGTACCAGAAGAGATGAAGTACTCAAATCACCTGACATCCTTGGTCACTTGTGAGGGCTCAGAGATCTAGTAATTCCCATGTCCATCTCTGCTAGGTACTAGAGAGGAATTAAGCGCTTCTCTGCCTGTTGGGGCTCTGGTACTGAAAGCATCGGTAACTCCAGGCTTCAGACACAGATAAAAGTCAGAGAGCACCTCTATTTGCAAAGAGGGCTGGAAAGGAAGGAAGTTTCTTTTACTATTTTTATCCTGAGGACAGACTAAAAAGAAGGACTAAGCAGGAGCAGTACCTCCAGAGGAGGAAGGTGGATGCTGTAGGGCTAAATCTCACCATTACTGGTGACACGCATAAACCACCAAAGGCAACTCAGGTCCTGGAAACCCTCTGTGTCACTTGCAGGTTTCAGTACTCAGACACATGAGGAAATGTTTTAAGAGGTAATACAAGAGATTTCAGCAGGCAGAGCTCTGCATAAGGGAGGCTCCATTCCTCAGCATCACCCATACACCAGAAGGCCCCTATGCTGTTACTGGGACACTGCAGTGGGACCTCCAAAGGTGTTTATTGGTCTGAACCAGGTGATCTCCTCACCTCAGTCTTCCTCCCCTTATTGCCCATCTCTTACAGGAACAAGAATAATCTGCTTTCTTTAGAATGCAAAGACATGATTAGGTATATCGCAGCCTTTTATCCACCTTAACACCAGTCTCAGCATTTAGTTTGTAGCAACAGATCTGTCCAACCACTAAATCAGGTGCAGCATGCACAAAGAACACAAATCAAAAGAGCTCCCCTTAAATCTTCTGAAAGACCACATTTCCTACCTGGTTTCTTCAGTGGCCATGTAAAAAACATCATCTGGTGCATCAATCCAGTTCATCCTCCTCCTTTTCACTGGAGGCATGGATCCACCACGAATTAATCGGACTTTTGTTGGGTATGATTTCCCATTGAGCAGCAAGTTTCGGCTTGGTCCCTAACGTGATACATAAAAAAGTACAATTATGGACTGCAACTAACCTGCAGTAGCATTTGATAAGCACTCAAAGGAAAAGATAATTATTTAAGTTTTCTTATCAGTTGTTGAGATTTTATGGTAAACATTTCCCCTCTTGCCCGTGACTGAACACAGAATTCACATACAAGCAATTGTCCACAAGCAGGAGAAGTTAGGCACCTCTAATATAGCATAGGACAGCAATAAACCAGCATCAGGACAGATAATAAATGAGAGGCATTACCAATCATCTGTTGCTTGTGTCTGAAAGATGACATCAAGTTTGAAAGATTGAGTGTAATACTTAGATTTCAGCTACCACCATAAATCTAGAACAACTTATTGATTTCAGGGATGGAAATCTAGCTACACAGCAAATCAAATATAAAATTCAGAATTTACAGTTATTCTGGGGTACCAAACTTACCCATATCCTTTTTGCTCTAGAAAGGCTCATATGTAATGTTATATTTAATATGTTGTTGAAAACAAGTCTAGAACTATGAAGCTTAGCAGCTTTTATCCTGAAATCCTTCTAGTGTTTAACAACATAGACTTCCCATATACATTTGCTTTGCGAATCAACACAGGTGTAATTTTCCAGACCCACAGTAGCCCACTCCACTGAACTGGAAAAACATGAGCTGTTATTAAGAGAGGTGCAGATGCAAGGGAGCAAAGGATTAAGCTTCTCAAATGCGGCTGTCCTTGATCACTTGAAATCCAGTTCTGCTGCCCCTCTTCCTGCTGATTAGCATATTGATAAATCCCACTGAAATCAGTAACACTGGGCAAGTCAGGAAAGATACAAAATCAGGGCCCTGAAAACGTCATACTAATAAATTAAAGCTGGTCAGAAAACATCCCAGTAGAAATTTAATGCTGGTATTTCATCCTCCAAGGTCAGACAATCTCCCCAGGTGCACCAAGGCCTCCCCTTCTGCCCATGAAATGGCAAACTGAGGGTGTACACGAGGTACGTCTGGTCTGGGAGATCGACCTCAAGAGGAAAAGGTGGGGACATGAGGCTCTCAAGCCCTTAAGTGTCAGGTCACAGCAAAAGCTCAACCAAATTTTAACACTTTAATTCAGAAAGGGAAGACTTCAGTCCTGCAGCCAAGAAAAGAAACCAAACAAAACCCTGAGTCTATTGCATTTTTATCTGAGCAGAAAACAAAAAATGATCAATGACTTTTTTTTTGACCAGCCTTAATTAACCATGCCAGCAAGATCTGCTTCTTGTAGAAAATTAGGACTTTAGAGCTAAACAAACAAAATCTCACCTTTTAAATTCCTGTGCTCTTTAATGCTCTTATATATACACAAGTGCAATAACAATTTGATTTCTTAGTTGCCCAGCTCCATGTTATACAAGACAACTTTGGCACCACAGCACACCACTGAAATACTTCAAGAATTGCTTTTATATTTGAGGTTTATCAAGGAAAAGGTTCCAGATAAAAAGCTTTTCTGTTTTTTGTTTTTTTTTTTTTTTTTACCCTCTCCAGATTTCTCCAAGAAAATTCTTTCATTAGTGTTGTGAAGGATATTTTCTCTGCATGTGCTACACACAGAACAACTCCAGAGAAAGTTCTTGGAAATACATAGAAGGGGCACCCCTGTGCTTCAAGGTTGCCTTTTCTCTACCTGCACAGTGCAATCCCTTTTAAATGGCACACCCTGAAACATGGACCTTTTTCAGTTTAGTAGCACACTATCAAGCAACTAGAAATCAGGGCAGTTCAGGGGTTTCACCCTAAAACAGCTAAAAAGTGTTAGGTCATCACATGATTTCTCCCACTGCACTGAGTTGGTTTATACAGCAGACACAAACAAGTAGCCAGTCTCCTCAGTGACAAGAAAGGAAGCTGAATTCATGGAAGAATACAATTTACCACTTGTACCAGATGCTCAAGTAACAAACCAAATGAATGCTCCGTTATTACAAGCAGCCTAGCACGCTCAAGTTATAGCCTACCCTCACGATACTGCACACTATCTGAGAACATTGTTAGATTTAATAATGCTTGTGATCACCACTCAGTGACCACCATTCATACTGCTACTGACTGACCCATGTCAGTGACTCTACTGACACTAGTATGTTGTGGCAGTTCATCTAATGAGGCAAGCTCTACTTTATCAGCACCAGAAGATCATTTCTGGGGTAAAAAAAAAAAAAAAAAAAAAAAAAAAAAAAAAAAAATTAGGCTTCAAGTTCTCTCCCAGGAGTTTCAAATAAGCCATGCGTAAGGGGGAAAATGATGCATGGCCTTTGCACTGGCCTCTTCATATCAAGGTGAATTTAATGAGAAAGCATTTTGCCAGAGACGTGTCAATCAGACTGGCTATTTGCTTATGTCCTTTGATAAACTCAGCATAATGGATGAAAGGCTAGGAATCATTTATACTGAAGAAAAAAACAAAACAAAACAAAAACATAAAACCCAAGCATTCTCAAGCAGACAACTTGCACACCGACTTCCTAAAAACAGTAATAAAAAGAAACTGTTTTCCAAACCAACCCTTCCATCATTTAAACCTTCCTCCTTCAGTGAAACGCATTCCACCTAGAAACACATCCCATAGCTTTGCTATAAACAGCCACTCAGTTTCTGCATGAGCAGAAACAAAATGTTCCATTCAAAACAGAATCTCATTTATATACAGGTAAGATAGATTTGAGGTTTAAATTGTATTTAACCACTTAGATGCTTTGTATGCCCAAATAACATTTTTTTAAAAAACTTTTCAATTAATTGGGAAGAGTGACAAGCTGTAAACAGCAAAGATGGAAGTGAAACACTAGGGTTTAATGGGGTGTTCTATCTAGTGTGGGTTAATAATTCTTCTTTTCCCTGTTTTGGTTAAATGAACATTCTCTTACCATTTGTCTGGTTTGTCCGTGGTTAGGCAGACCTAACAAACAGGAAAGAGAATAGAGCTGGTAAGACCATTGCTTTTCCAAGACAGAAAAAAGTACAAAATCAAAACACACGCAGCTATGATTGCAACTGTGTTGTTTTGCTAAAACCAGAGTTGTCTACAAACCTAACTTCTCCCCTTCTTGAAAGGTACTGAGAAAAGAGCTTTCTTAACAACATGGTTTGAAGAGCAGAGCCCACAAGTTAAAAAAATATTCCATTTGCTCAGCCTTTTCTCCGTTTACTCACACCTTTCTTCAAACTGCCGCTAAAAGTACACCTCCTCTTTCAGATCTCAGGTTTTCCTCAAGTCTTGGGGAAAATCTTGCATTCTGTTTGAGTTTTGGAGGAACTGACATCAAGAAGGAGAAAGTGGAAGGTACTATATACTATCAGGACAGCAACAAATAAAATCTTTCCTATCATCCTTGGATCCCCAGGGAACTCTTCAGCTCAGGCATTAGCCACAAGATATCAGCAAACAGATTGCACCACCTGCTGAACCTACCACCAGTAAATACCTCCACAGGTGTAGAAGTAGCTCTGTCAGTCAAAAAGCACAGTGACTCCAGTTACCACAAAGCCCTTCCCCAGTGACACAAACAGCACCATAAAGCACCAAGCACAATGGCTTGGTTTTACAACCTTATTTGCTACACTACCAGGTACCCTGTCATGCTGCCAAAGCCCATGTACTGACCTGTACTCTACATATGTGAGACCATGTAAGATACACAAAGGTCTCAAGATAGAAGAGAATGTGTTGTTTGCTATAAGGCAGCAGGGTACAGCACAGAATGGACTAGAAGACGTAATAAATCTTTTTGTTAACACCATTTAGTTTTCTAAGATGCATGCTCCCAGAAAACATTGTTTTATTAACATTAGTGCACCAACCCACCTTGCTCAACCCCTTCTGTCTGAGAACCAAAGTGTCAGTACATCAAATCCAACAGATACTACAGGACAGACATCAGCAAATGCTGTTGCTGGCTGCAGAAGTTATCAGTATCTGCTTTCACATTGATAACAAGCTTTCCAGCTTGACTTCTGAAACTTCCCATTGCTAACGAGTTAAGCTGTGATGAAACAGCAAAGCTTTTTAAAGAATCCAGCAAAAATTAATTTTTACAGCTTGTGGTCCCATACTCCAACAGATTCCTTGATATTCTCCTTGGTAAAGCCAAACACAATGTACTCACAGCAAGACTGCCAGGAAACACATGGCACAACAACATATCGGGAGGGAGAGAGGCGGAACAGGGGAAATTTTCTGAGCATCAAGTATCACAACACCACATTAAAAGCAACAGTTTGTATCAAGTGTATTTTCCACTCTGTGCATATATACACTGTTAGCTACTTCAAACCTGAAGACACATAGTTTCAATTTTTGCAGCATTTTAGAGCTTAAGTATCCACAGAGATGAAGAAATAGTTGCCAGAAAGATTTCCATCAAATCTGTAGAACAGATGTTCCAGGCACCAAGTAAGAACAGTAACAACCTTTAGATGTTGGCAAAGGCTATGTAGGCGCCAGATAACCATTCCTTTTCACGTGGGAGCAGCAATTGCATCCAAGCCACAGCTGTGAGCAGCCGTTGGAGATGAACGGACAAAGAGCTCCATGGATGCTGGGAAACAGCACAACCAGCAGGATGCAACCTGAATCTGTTGGCTTCAGAGCTAAGCTCCAGCACTTCTTTTTACTTCCCTCTTCCATAACAGGAAGATAACATTTTCTCCATTCACTGGAGATCCAAGAAATGTAAATCAACTGATGATAGTCCCTGGACTGAAGCCATAAATTTAATTTTAAACCAGTCCTGACCATCTCTTTTTTTGTCCTAAGAACATTCTTGATGCCAGAAAAGACTGGCCTACAGGAGCAGCTGATATGTGGCTGCTGTGACGTCTACTGCTGGATATACAACAGACAGTAAACAGTGCTATTCCCAAGCACCAGAATCAACCCAGAATATTCTGTGGTGAGAGGAGATGTTGAGACTGATACACACTGAGTGAAGGCCAAGCAGAACTGCTACTCACTTGGAGCCCCAAAAGCTTCAGAACCCTCAAATGGCATAGCAGCAGTGCTAAAAACTGGGACACATCTCACCCCCGAAGCTGTAATCTCTAGAATAAAGCTGCCCATGACAACTTTCTTCTCCATAAAATAGGACACAAAACAAAGACACAGCCTCAATACTATTTATATGCTCGCTATCACAGTAATAAGGTATCAATTAGCATATTAATCTTAGCTATCTGGGAATTTTCCCTTTAGTCACACTTCAATAACTGGAGTTTGAGAAAATGAAAACAGACACTAACTAAAAAGACTGGCTTCAGTTTGCAGTAAAAATTACATTAGAAGCATGTGCAGCTGAAGCACTACTATTAAATGAGCCATGGTCACCAAAGAGATGCAAAGAGACAGCGTAATATCTGTAACCTATTGTAGAACAGCTGTCAACTCAACAGGATGCATCTGTACTAGAAACGATGGATCCTCACCCAGAAGTATTAGTGGCTTCTGTGTGAGATGAGGTCTGTGGGACAGGCAGCCCAAAGAACTAAACCAATCCTCTATCTTTGGGTAAGGAGTGACAAGTAACTCACCATATGAAACTTAGTCCTCCCCGAGGGGCTTTCTCCATTTTCCCAGATCAAGGTTTGAGAGACTTCTCACATACATGCATCCACAAGCAGTTTGAAAAAGTAGGGCAGCATACGAATATAAACTAGGAGCAAAATCCAACAAGGTTCAGACAACTCCTCCACAGGAAAAAAAAAAAAAATCTGTCTTTATTTTATGGGGGGATATCTAGAGAAGCCACAGGGTAGAAAGTATGAACGTTACCTTCAATGATACCTAAGGACCAACTGCCATAGAATCCACATCAGAAACTATACTAAACTCCTCCAAATAAAGGAAGGGGGAGGAGAAAAGAAGGTGACCAGGTGACCAAACCTTTAAAACCACAAAGTGTAAAGGTGTACAGTGATGAATCTAACCAGATCTGAAAACTCAAGATTAGATGTTTTCTTCCATAGCACTGAAAAAACCCAGAGGCAAGCATAATATATATATAAATGCAAACGTGGTAAATTGAAGGTATATCTGCAGATGAGCATAGATGTTCTTTACACCTTAAAACTATTCCTCAAGCTTAAGAACAATTACTGAGATTTTGGCTCAAAACCAGACACAGCAGGTTACCATGCCCTAATGATCCTTCCATTCTCCAGGTATCAAAGCTGCAGGTGTATAGTTTCACACACACAAAAAAAGGCAGGTGGTGAAGGACTATCATAAGCTGCAAATGCAAGTCTGTTACTACTGTATTTTGCAGTTTATCTTTTGGGGATGGGAGGGAATCACCTCTCATTTAACCAACCTGTTTCTTTTCCAACAATCTCTTATCATTTGAATCTAATGCTTTCAGATTTGTTAAATGTAAAATGAGAGAACACCCAAACTTCCTGCAGCAACTAAAGCACCAGCCCAAGAGCACGCTGCAGGAGTAGGGAATAGCTGGCACCCAACAACACAGAGGACAGTGGGGGAATCAAATTTCCTGACGGGAAGCAAACCAGCACATCTGGTCCCACTGGAAGCCTGAAAGCAGACATGCACGCTCTTTGCTGATCCACTCCCATTTCCCCGTGAGAAGTCCTCAGCATCTGGGTGGCAGCATTTAAAAATTACTCCCACTGCACAAATTCAGACTGCTTTTTTACCAACTCCACATAGCACACAACTGCCAGTTTGAGAAGCAGGAGAGCCTAAACCCATGTGCCCAACACAGATTGGAATGCAGATATAGTTCTATGAAGCTACTACATCAAACATCGAGAATCTGCAGAATAAGCAACAACCATGGCCACTTTTCTACTTCAGTAGAAATCTTCCAGTGCTTTTCCATGCCTGAACATACACACCATATATCTAGATCATTTTGTAGTCTGGCACAAGCCTGCACTGGACATAACTTGAGAGCACTTAGAACTTACTAACTCTAATCTTCAACATATCCACCATATACAAAAATATGGGTCCTTCATCTCATGTTAATATTATAGATCTTCCCCCCCCCTTTTTTTTAACCAATTATGATATCAAGCAATTAAGCCACAGATGGTATTTTGGTTTTAGCTTCTGTATACCAAAGAGAAGTATCATGCGAAACATGCAATATGCAGTAACATTCATAAGCACATCTTCAGTCACAATGAACGAGGTGAATTTAATGCACACTTCCACAACCAGCAGGTTTACTATACTAAAATACACTGCTCTCAAAAACCCATACACTCTTCATATGCATTTTCTTTTTCCAAAAGTAATCCTCCTCCTGGGATTCCATCTTTCCCAGCAGTAACAAAAAGACCAACATTCAACAAATTCAATTTGTGAGCAAGCTAGAAAAAAAATATAAAAATGCATGCATGAATAAGGCTTGATGAACAAGGATTTAACTTCCAAGTTACCGGTTCACTTGAAGTAGTCTCGGTGTGTTGACATATACACACATACAGTTTTTGCAAGCTTTTAAGAATGCTTTATCACCCCTCTCTTTCTTAAACTGCCAGGACCGTGATACTGCTGAGAGCAGATCTAGAGTCCGCCTTCTAATGATCAAAGGCTCTAAACTTTCAGGAATGCAAATGCAACAAGCTGGAGAGAGCATAAATTGTACCAAACACCACCTAGACTAGTATTTTTTTTAAAATTCTGTTGTACATACAAACAATGTTAAAATTGCAATTTACTTACCTAAGTAAGTTCCTACCAAGATTGGCAAAGGAAAAGGAAAAAACAGATTTAAGGTTAAAAAAGGGGAAGATTCACACAGTTCAGAATACAGTAGCCCAGCCCCATGCAACAAATACAGAAACACAGACTGGTTTGGTTTTAATGGAACACAGAAGTGATCACAGTTCTCTGTTGGACAGATAAGCCCAAGACAACATTAAACAAACAATAACTCCAGATAAGAGATTTTGAAGAAAAGAAGAGCTTTAATTTTGTATGAGTGAGTAGCGGTTCATTACCCACCTCCTTCCACTAACCACTGCACATTAACCTCGCTGGATTTGGACAGTACTTCCTAAAATGCTTGGTCTAACATTTCACATTAATTTGCTTAACAGGACCTCACAGATGATGTGTTTGTTCATGCAAAGCTGTACCTTTAAGTACAGCTACTTAAAGGTACAGCTACTTTTACCTTTAAGTACCTCTGCTAAGAGTACTTAAAGGATCCTAAGACTTTTGGGGCAGTGACATCCAACTACAGGGAGTCAGTAGCTACCCTTGGACATGTATGTTGAGGATGGAGTTACTATCTGCCTTACTATCTGCCTCAATAAATACTATCCACTCACATTGCCAAAAAACCATCACAGTATATTCTGGTTGAGCTGTAACACACTAAATGGTTAAAAAAAGAGAGCAAACAAAACCACACACCTCACTACTTTAGGATTTGCTGATCCAAACCCTGTAAACTAGAAATCACTGAAGTATTCAATGTTATAATGTAATATAATAAAATAATGGGGAGTATTAACATATACATATATATGTACGTGTATGTGTATATATATGCATGACATGTATGACACGTAGCTTTCTCTTAATTACAAGTTCAGGCTTTGTACTATCAGGGGCATTTGCAATTCTGCCCTTGCACTGTTAAGCATTCATTTCCTCTCACAGTAATTACACCTGCTCCCTACCCATTGCCTTTGGATAGGCACTCTCCTTCTCCAGTCAACGTTCGCATCTGACTCCATAGCATCCCTCATAAGGGAAACAGCTTTACACCACTTGATCCGCAGAGCATTCTCCTGATTTCATTTCCAGATCTTTCTTCCCAGCACCAAAAGAAAATAATCGTAGTGCCATGGCTAAGCTGAAGGCAAGTGAAAAAAGTTCCACTTCACAACTGTTAACAAAATCCTAAGTACAATTATAAAAAAAAAAAAAAAAATATCTGTACTTTAGGCATATAATCTAACACAAGGAAGTTGCACAGGCACATGATTCTTGGGGTCTCCAAACAGCATCTAAAGCAACTTGTCATTCTTCCCAGCTGTGCTGCTGCTGGCCAAATACCCTCATTGCTTTAAGAAGCACTGAACATTTTCTTTCTTAACACTAGTCAGCATTACTCTGGTTCTGGTATCAGCAGCTAGAGCCAGGACTTTTCCGAAGTACCCCATGTATCACACTATTCATTAAAGGATCAATACTCCCTGCTGTTCACAGTCATTCCTGGATGGGCAGATTTCCTTTGGCTGGTTATCCTCAGCTTTGCAGCACCACTGCTGCTAAAAGCAGAATTTTAATGCAATTTATGCATACAGGTAAGTTCAATTTTTCTGCAAGGTCTAAGTCAGATAGGAAAAAAACCTCTTTACATAATTCTGGTCACCTACATAGCTGATGCTAGAGAGGAAGTTCCTTATATTCCAATCTCGATAGTTGTTTTTGATCAAGAGCACTATTTCCACTGTCATGCTCATCTCTTGATAATTAAACTAATGCCATGCTAGGCTGATGAATGCTTCCAGTTCTAGCAGTCTGTTCATAGTACCCCAAAAGGTGAGAAACAGTGAACCAGAACACGTTAGATTAGATCAACATTCCATTCTGGTTTAGAAATCCCCACTAGCAGAAGCAAGGTATTCCAACAGTTAATTAACCTCACTCAAAAATTTGCAGCTTGTTTCCAGCCAAAGTTTTTCTGCTGTACCTTCTGGCTACTGCAGCTCATTATTCCATTCCCAGCTAGACTAAAAAGCCCTCTATTATTACACTTCTGCTGCTCCTGTCAGCAGAGACAAACATCTACAACTTCCACTTTGATAAAAGCATTTTCCATTATACAGTGTGTTTTCCAGTCCCTTCACCATTTTCATGGCTCTTCTGTAAGCCCTCTCCAATTTTCAGCATTCGATCTGCTACCATTTTATCAATGCAATTTAGTTGCTAGGAAAAGCCTTCCCTTTATTTCAGCTACTCATTCATGTTCTCTCTCTGCCAATTTTAGAGTGCATGTGATGACCCTGAAAAACAAATTTTATTAGATGAAAGCTAACATGGTGTAAAAAAAAAATCTAACAATGCTCCCTCCCTTCCCCCAGTAGGAATTTGCATAGACAAGCATCACATACATCTCATACCGGACAGCTCTAAGGAAAAATGTTAGCAGGGTCCAGAACATAAAACATTGTCTCAATCTTTCTAGAGGAAGTTTAATCGCAAATATTGTCAGTCAAGTTCCAGGATACTAATGAAAAGGCAATAAACTAATAATTTTAAACTTCTCACTGTATTCGGTAGCTTAGGAGACTCCACACACTTTTCATGCTCCAAAAAAAGGATTCTGCAGGAATTTATCCATCTAATCTGATGTTGAGGGAGAGCTGGGAAGGGTATGCACGATGATTCCAATGAGATTTAAAGAGGAAAACAAAATAGATGAAAGAACTTATGAAATAATGAATCCTTATAAAATAGACTGGAGGTAATGAGGAGAGATAAGATTATCTTCCTGTTCCTGGGATTGAAGCATCAGCTGAAACTCCAGATGCCTGGCCAGACAAATCATATTCAAAGCTTGAAAAAATTCATCTCTCTAGTGTTAAGCAGGAATGATTCAGAAAAATAAAAGTTAAAGATACTTAACTAGAGTTACAGTTGCAAGAGAAAAAAAAACAGACAGCCAGCAAAATTCCAAAGGAGAAATCTGAAGTACTCTAAGTTCAGCAATTTCCAATGTTTCCATAATTAGTTTTAAATAGTTCTGCCCACAGCCCACTAAGAACAGCCTCCTTTTTTTCCTCATTCTTGATCTCTCACAGCCAAGGTTCCCCTTTTCCCAGCCTTTCCTTACTCCCCATTACTACCTCTTCACACAGTTCAGACTGATGAACCTGCATCTGCCCATTGACTAGATGGTTTTCCATCTCCAAGCCCTCCACTCTCAGTCCTCGTTTGGGCATATTTAGGAACGGTGTTTCCATTTTTGCCAAAACATTTAAAATTTCAAGCGCTTCACTGCTTAGCTCTTCTGAGGACTGAATTTTAACTAACCACCCATTGTCCTAAATACAAGGGGGTGGTAGAGCCTCAGATGAAAATCTTCCAGCAGCGCTGCCTAAAGAACACCCAAAAATCTACACAAGCCATTAAATTTTCAGCAATGTTCAACAGCCTAATTCTAAACAAAGGCAGCAGGTGCCAGGGGAATTTATATGCCTTAGAAACCTGACCACCAATATATACATATAAACATGGATCTGAATGCTTTACACTAAGCAAAAATACAAGCTGCTACTTGGGTCATTCCCTGCAAAGCAATCTCTTGATTTTATATTGCTTTACAACCTGGCCATGAGGAAAGCCTTACAAACTCATCATGGGCCATCAGCTCAGCAACCAGCCATAATCTACTCTATACATCCTTCTCCCACGAGTTTGGAAGTAATAGCCCAGCACCAAAAGGCCTTTATCACCAGCAAAGAGACTTGAGCTAAAGCACACTATATCTCTCTGTTGTCATGTGTCAGAGACTTCAACAGAGTGACCTATCCAAACCGTAGGGTATCTTCCAGATGCCACCAACACAGCACAACAGCAGGAAGCAGAAAAACCCTGGGTAGTTCATGTAACATTGCAGTAGGTTAACATTTCCTTGAAAACTGTTTCAATATAGGTGGACAAAGTGTCTTCCTGCACCTAAATTTGTGCAGAAAGAATATTTTCAGCCTCTCTGTGCAGCCGTCTTAACACCAACTTTTCTTTGCAGTGCACTCCTGCAGTGACCTAAACCAGCCAGTGTGCCACTAGGTATCACTCAGGGGAGGGGAAAACCAAAAACAACAAAGAAACTCCCCCAATTTCCCATAGTGTCTACAGAAGAATCTCACTGGTTACAACAATTCCATTTTATTAATAATTTTCTTCTATTTTAGGTCAGTTATAATTAAAGAAGCTAAATCAGTCATTCCAGATAGATGGGTTTATTTCAGTCCTTTTATACTAACTCATTGGCTCTTTCATTCTGGTCACAAGGCTTCATCATTCTTGCTGTCATTCACCCCTTCTTCACAATGGCTCCAACTTGTGTTCTTTCTCTCCTCTGAACTCCTCTTCCTTCACACCAGCAGCCCCCCAAAATAAGCCTTGATAACTCCCATTCAGAGCCAAGATTCAACATCATGTTCTCAGTTCTCACATGGCACAGGAAAGTGGCACTGGCTATGCTTAGAGCCAGCGAAACTTACCACCTCACACACACAAGGCTACTGGGAGCCAGTGCTAAGTAGAACTGGTACACAAATTATCTTCAGGCCAGAAACAGATCCATCAATCTTCCACCATCGGTTTCCCTCTGCCCAGTAGGATCTTGATCCAAGTTCTTTAAACCTTGTTTCATTGTAGGTGGTTCCCTTCCCTCTTTTTCAACAAAGCTTCCAGCAACCCAGGGTCAGAAAATATTCCAGATGTCAAAACTACAGTCTACCGAGCATCCTCTGTTGACAAATAAATCTCAACCAACAATTTTAAGCTGAAATGCTCATAGGAATATCCAGTTAATACTCACTACCTCAGCAGGTAAATAGATCTAGGACTGAATCATACTCCACTAACTAGCAGTTACAGGAGCAAATATTACTAGAAATATTTCAGTGGCTGGCTGAGAACATATCGAGCGCATAAAGCAGCAGGTGCTTGATGAGAGCCATCCCCTGCACAACTATGCACACAAGCTTCAGAGAAACACATATTCTGAGCAGCACAAACAGGTACTTCACCAAAGTCCTCTTTTTGCAAGCCGCTAAAGAAACAGTTATGATAGAAATATACCTAAATCAAATATATACACACCAACAGACAGATGTTTTAAAGCACTAAAACAAGAATCCTTCATTCTGAGGAAGTAAATGGTCTCAGGTTATCAAATCCAGTGCTCAGGGAGAGCCTGAAGGAAAGTTCAGTTCTTCCACTTCCCTCCTTTGGGCCACAATACCTTTGAGCCGCAAAAGCGTGTTATCTACTGAGTGACTCAGCAGTCACCTTGCTGATGAGGACATACAGGAGGGAGCAGAAGGCATAAGCAGGTAGCCACTGGGAGTTGTGGAAATTCAGCAAGCTACTTTGCACCTACATCTGTTGTTACTGGACAAAGCTTCTGAGGAAGCCAAACCAACCAAGGCAGGAGTGTTTTGTTACTCTTCCCAAAACACACAAGCTAAAAAGCACATTACAACTTCAGCAGCATGATATCAAGGTATAAATTCCCAAAGAGAGCAAGATGGTAGAACAACCACTGTTCTCATTCTTACTGTTTTCTCCACATGCACTTCCATATGCATGCGTGTAAATACTGGTAACAGTCATCCACTGTCTCAGCCATTAAACACAAAGCTTAATGTCGGGACATGCAGTGTAGGCCACTTCAGGGCAACAAGCTTAAGGTTTTATGTTCACCTGTCTCTTGACGTCATCTGTATATCCAAACTGTTCAAAATCAGTCTGTTCTACTGCGTTTGTTTAAGTGACACCATTTAAGTGACATGTCCATTTCCTGCATTATCACCAACTAAAGCTTCTGGGATCTATTCAGTAGTCAGAACAGATTAGTTTTTAACCTGCTGAAATTCTGAAAATAATTTCTACTGCAAGTAGAGAATACGCAGACAGTTGCTCACCAGTGAGACTGTCCACTTGCAGTGGAATATATAGAGTCTTGAACTTGGGACCCAATGTGGATACTGTCTCCTATTTCTTTTGAGTGAAGTGAATTTAAAGTAGTTCAGGACACTTGGAACATTGACTGCTTACAAGTCAATCAGTGAAACAATAGCTAGTGTTAAATCAACCATCAGATCCTCAACTTGAGGAACTAGTAATCAATTCTGAACATGGAACTTCATATCTTCTGTAGAGTTGTGCAACTTGTCATCTGCATGTGAAAAGCCTGTGAAAGCCTAGAAGGTGAGCAGCATAACCACGGCTGGAAATGGTTACCCAAGGAACACTTAGACATCAACACAGAAGGTGCACACAGATTCATTAGCCACAAAGCACAGACAAGCCAGCAGATGAAACTGAAATTTGCTCTCCTAGCATAAGCTGAGCGCAGCTTCAAGGTCTTACCCCTGCTAGGCATCAACAGGCGCTTCTTCATGTTGCCTGATAGAGCACAAGTGAACAGAAAAGAGAAAAACATCACATCAGCAACCTGAACAGCAGCAGTTAAAAAAGTTCTTAACGTTAAACCACAAACAGTAAAGTATCAAATGTCTGTAATTATATTTCAGGTAAATGATATCAAGTTAAAATTAAAGGTGAACAAATTAAGAAATATTTTCTGTACCTCCCTCTCTGCTCAGAGTCACAATCAAACCCCTGTTAAGGAGAGCTACCCTCCATCTTCTCACTTGTGTTAAGGCCATTTGAACAGACCCTTTTATCCTCCTCTGAGAAAAAGACTGCATTTTCTCTACCCCAACATTCTCAGGCAAGACCAACTCTCAGAATAGAGCCTTGGAGCCTGTGCCAGGAATATCCTGCATCTGTCTCCTGCTTCAAACACCTTCCCCTCAGTTTTTCTTCTTGAAGAGATGAAGCCCAAACTCCACTGCACAGATGTGCTCAGTAACGGGGCCAACAAAAGTGAATGCTCTGGTTCTGCACAAGGCAGGAGCAGGTTTATGCCACGCCAGAACTGTCAAGTCTGCCTCCCTCAGCTAAGCAGCAGCTTAATGGCATGCAAGCTCTGATAGCTTTGCTGAAAGCCAGGTGATCCCATGTTACACAGAAAGCCACCTGGGAACTGTGCGGCTACTACCCACAGGTTAAAAAAGCTGCAAACCTCAAAAGAAAAACAAAACATCACCAGGAAAAGCTATTAAGGTTGTCTTCATATTACTCATTTAAACAGTGAAATGACCACCCAGTACACACCTCATGTTACAACACCCAGAAGGAGAAATGGGGAAAGTAACTTTTACAAAAGGAAAATATTAACACCACCCCACCACCCCACCCCTCCCCAGAATAAGAAACTCTGTTTAAAATACAACCTTTCATATGAATTCAATCTACTTGTATACTGAAAGGACAGTAGAAAAAGCCTATACAGATGATATATGTTTTGCAGAAAAATATTTACCATCCATTCCATTGTGTTGTTCATAACTTCTTTTTCCCAGGATAGTTGGGGACCCATTATTGATAACAGGTGTAAACTTAGCAGGAGTCAGACTGTTGAGAGAACTGGACAAGCTCTTTGCAGGATCTGGTTTCGGAGGACATGGATGAGACTCTGTTGTGAAACAGGAAAGATTTTTCTTTATTAGTGAAGTGACTGGAATTATTAATCTGAAAACAACCTGCAAACTTCCAAGGTGAGCAAGTATACCTCCCCTTACATACAAACTCAGTCAATAATTTTGACTGAATATTGCTATTTTTATAAAGCATTTTAAGTGTATTTAGAAATTCACCTCTACTGAAGATGTTAAAACCAATTGTCATAACATTCACTGTAACATATCATTATCCTAAAATAAGAGAGATGATAATAAAATCACTTTAGATCTACTTTTAAAACACCGTTCTCTGACAATTTGAGATCATTTGGGGGCTGCTCTGTATTAAAAGTCATCTTTGGGCAGTAATGCAATCACCTTAAACACTGTGAAAATTACAACTTCGCCAGTTTTGCAAGGTTTGTATAAAACACAATTTCTAAACCAGTCAAACAAGTGAGGATTCAAAGCACCAATAAAATGAACACACAGAGACACTGAATTCAAACTTGTAGCTGAAGCAGAGATGATCAAGCACACACCGTTCAACTGAAAAGATTTTGAGACAGTTACAAGCAACAGAAAACAGGAGCTTCATCTGAGCTTTTCTATCTCAGCTTCAACAGCTGAATAACATATAACTTAAAGTACACTGAGCACACCACCTGCAAAAATACATTCTCACCAGGCTCTCTTCATTACTTTCACTCTCTTCTTCCAGTCCAACAGTCAAATGGAGACCATTGCTAATGAAATCTCACAGCCTGCTGCTACAACTATGTACAACTATTAAAAGTAGGATTTTATCCAGCCACAAAGCTTCTCCCTTTATTTGCCTTATTTGGTTGCACTATACATATCTAAAGTTTTTAAGTCTGTGTATCTCATTAGTATACAGCAGAAGTACAACACTCAACAGAGAAGCAGTAAATATTTAATAAACCCTGAGCCTTACAATATTTAATCAACAAAAGCATTCAAAGAAGCATAAAATCAACTCTAGCCCTAGCAAAGTAAAAAGGCAATTTCCTTGTTAATCTGGAAGCCTTCAAAGTACCACTGTCCAAGAGCTAAATTTCTGTGGTTAGACTCATATTAGACTGCTCTAACAACCTGAGACATGTCTTCAGGATATCTCTAGCAAGTGGCACACTAGGGAAAATTATTTTGCATTCATTTGTAGTCAGAGCTGACAAGTCACATAAGCTGGCCTTTCCAGCACCTAACACTTCAACCAACATCCTGGAGAGAGCTACTCAGTATTCTCCCGTAGATCAGCTGATGCGGCTCAAGTCCTCAAGAAAACTGTTAAAAAACCACCCCAAACTAAAAACCAAGAAGAAAGTAAAGGATGGAAATATAGTCCTCTTGTCTAGCTCAAGCACAAACACTGAGCAACTGATATAAAGATGTGGGACACAGCGCTGTCCTAAGCCCAAGAAGCTTCTTGGAGCACCCAACTATAGGAACTGCCTCCAGGCAGCCCAAAAATTAGAGCAGTGGACTGACCAATTATTTCCAAGACATTATGTTCAGGTCTCCATTAGCAGATAGTAACGTATTCCCACATACATTGAAGGTCACCACAAAGACATCCCCCCCTTCCCTTGAAAAAAGTTTCTGATAACAGCTGCATGAGCTCAGAGTGGACTGTTGTGCCACTAGGTCTGCCAAATTAAGTAGGAAAAGGAAAAAGGACAAGTTCACGGGAAGGTTTTCATATTTTGTTTTTTGATCCAGAACTAGCATCTAAACCCAGAACCAAATGAAAAAGAAATGGTTAGCAGAATTAGCTAGTAGCATTCCTTGTTTGTTTAGGGGAGGGGTTGTGTTTAGTGTTTTTAATACCTAAATACCGGAGTACTGCTTCTAAAGGCTTTCGAACCACTTGCTTTAATAGCAATGGGTTTTCTGATGCCTCAGGTAATCGTGCTGTGCCTGTAAAATAAAGAAAAATAATTAGAGGGTAAAGGCATTAAATCTTATAGCAAAACTAAATTAGTAACTGTAGTGTCCTGAAAGATCTTTCCAACCAAAAGGAATTTTATAGGCTGCAAGCATGCCTTGGCAACAGGACACAAACACAGAATGATAAACGTAATAGGAAACATGAATATTTTAAAACAAATAACTCATGAATTTTCAAAGTTATTTGTCTAGCCTACAATCAGTCAGAGTGCTCTCCAAACATAGCTAGATTTTGTGAAACCACTAACTACATACAAGAGAGCATCTCAAGAAGTTGCAACACAAACTTTGCAGAAAAAGAATTTAAAAACTTCAAAGGGCTCCTTTGCAGGTAGGTCCCAGCTGCATCACCACTCACATTCTGCTTTGATTGCTGCGCTGTTAATAGGCAGATAGGGATGTCTTGCAGCGTGCCAAGGGCGCAAGATATCTCGACATAAACGTCTGGCAATTCTTGTCAGTTTTGTTGTATGGAGATAGAAAGCTTGTCGTGTCTTCATAGCAAACTTGGGGCTCCCACTGTTTCGTACTGGTACACCATGAGGACTCTAGAAAGAAAGAAAAATAAACATGGTTTCTAAAAAATAACTATTAGAAATATGGTTCTAAAGAAGAGGAAGAATATCATATAAAGTAACTTTCAACTACTGATTCACAGATTTAAGAACAGAAACAGTGTTGCAAAAGAAAATATTTTTGGCCCAGCTATTCCTAATATCCCAAATCTTACGCCCAGACATTTAGATTTTTCTTCCAAAACATCTCAAAGGATAAAACAAAGGTAAACGTTTTCTCTTCACAGGGGAGTATTTACTCCTGTGCTGTCCCGAGTTTTAAAGTAGGGATCTAAAATCCAGACCTATACAAGTTGTATGTGATGCTATCACATGTTTAGTGCTTACAGAGGCAATAGGAGGACTCTCAAACTTTAGGTACTTAAGAGTTGCTCTGAATTATACAATGCAAATTCCTTGTAATGAAGCACTTCGAAGGACAGGAAAATCAGAGAGTAGCTATATGGCTAAAATATACATCCCAAACTCGCTTCCCAAAACAAACTTGCAGCATGCAAGAATGTCCGTTTTCATTCTTAGTCTGAACTCAATGAATGCATTTACAGAGTTGTCAAACATCCACTAGATGTAATAACAAACAAAACTGAAAGATATTTATCTGCTACAGAGAGAGAAAGCAGAGTCTTTGTGAAAAGGAACTAAATCAACCAATAAAATAATGAAAGTAGTATCTCCCTATCTCAAACCTGCCCATAGTTGGAAAATAGGAGGAAATTTCAGTTTGGGGAGAACAAGGCTTCCCCCTCTCTATTTACATAGTTTTTCATTAACAAACAAGTTATAAAGCTGATAAAACCTGATAGCTATTTCAGCAATTAGGCAGCTTCAGATGGCAACAGAAGCATGGAAAGGACAGAGGTTCGGTGAAAGAAACAGGAGAGAAAGAGAATGATAATAACATCTAGGAGAGGAGAGACATTAATCGAAGACTGAAGTACAGTGTGCACTACCCTTCTGTCCAAGTGATGCAGCTACCTTTTACAATCAGCTCAATGTATGATACTTCCAGACTGAACTCTCACCAAACTCGGGAAAACTCTGACAATTCTGATTTTTAAATAAATGGGGGGGAAATAAAGTTCAGACAATGCTTATTCAAGTCTATCCAAAAGGAAAGAGGATTAATTTAAAAAAAAAAAAAAAAAAAAAAAAAGAAAAGAAAGAAAGGATGAAGTACAAAAACAAGGCAAGGGATCTATAAAAAGTGACCGGAAAGGTGAACACCAGGAACACTTGCTGGCATTTCAGTTTTTTCCATCTTCATTAACTTATCCCATGCATTTAATGGCTAGTTTGCTAAACAAATGCTGTTTTTTTTCTCAGGGCAGTAGTTGGCAACACATTACTTATAGCCAAAGTTAAAGTGCCAGCCTTTGCAAGACTTGAAATACCAAACCCAGTAACAACAATGGAGGCTGAAGGCATTATTTTTACTGTTAAATATTTAAGAACAGTGAACAATTATTTAGATAGCACAGCACATAGCTTTTCAGGCAAGAGCACAGAGATCTTTTTTTTGAAGATACCTACCAAATTATTGCGGTTTGGTCCTGGTCTCTCCCCATCTAACCGTGTTGGCATTTTCAAGCCACCGTATTTCTTCCAGTAGGTCCAACAGGATGCACAGAGGCGACACTGCATGTTAGGGGGACCCCAAGAATACCACTGGTAAGACTGTGTGGCTAGAGATAACAAAGGTGGAAATTATATACATCCTCAAACAGGATCACTTTTCAGAGCTTATTCTCTTTAGAACCATCACGAAAGAAAACCCACACAAAGACAGTGCAAAGCTCAAACAGATCTCAGAAACCTGATGATAGCTTCACTGTCATCCCCACTGTTATATATACTTGTGATTTTTCAGCAAAATTAATAACACCTATAAAACCTTTTTAAAACATGAACAGAAAAAATAACTAGTAGGATGGAAAAATTTCCTGCCAATGAAACAAAGCTCTCACTTTGCAAGACTGGCAGACAAGAATTCCTGCAGAGCATGGGAGAGGGAGGGAACTCTGCAGGAACTCCCTATACATTAATCGTACGACTAAAGAGTGTAAGATAAATCTGTGACTTGAATTCTCACACAGTCCTACATGCGAGCATCTTTACAGGTTCCCCATAAAGGGATACAATCAGTGTATTAGTGAACTCGGTGTATTAGTTAGTACCAGCCAGCAGATCAAATACAAAGATATCACTTGAAATCTACTAAAATATGAAAAAAATTGTCAACTTCACACCTTGGTAATTTAAGCCTTTGCTCAATAGATACCTGCAATTACATGAGACAATTTACTAAC
This sequence comes from Pedionomus torquatus, assembly GCA_013398155.1. Taxonomy (NCBI): domain Eukaryota; kingdom Metazoa; phylum Chordata; class Aves; order Charadriiformes; family Pedionomidae; genus Pedionomus; species Pedionomus torquatus. Next base: position 73,356 of record VZRU01010751.1, read on the forward strand.
TCCCCCAGCAAGCATTTCATAATTATATTTAACAGTGTAATACCAATAGCAAAAAAAAAAACCAAACAACCAAAACCCACTTAAAAGAATAGCCCCACTTTGCTTTAATGCTACTATGTCAAATTCTGTCCCCCCACTCTTCCAAAGACTTTTCGTCCACCTCCCCACCACAACACAGTTTTTACTTTCTTGTTTGCAACACAGCACTCGTGCTCTCTATGCACAACTGCCATACTGGCATGTCACTTACTATAACAGCTTTCACAGGCCCGTCCTGCTCCCGTGTTCTGTGCCTGCACTCCAGTACCATTTACCACTCCTGGTTTGACATTATTTACATTGATCTGGTTGGGGTTTGGCTTGTTACTTTAAATACAAAGCAAAAAGGAGGACAAACATTAATCAAACCATGCAATTTCCTATATGACTTAAAAATATATGGCCCCAAATGTTTGCAGATTTAAATTTTGCTCACCATGTGGCTTCCAGAACAAGCTGTACTTACCAGCAATCTGACTTCCATGAACACATTGTCTCCAATAATATTTAAATAATGCTGATAATAAAAACTATAATAATAGTTAGATGCCATTTTCAAGAGTCCAAAACCATTTAAAAACAATAAACCAGCAAGGCCAGGTAGGTATCATACTTACTATCCCAGAAATTCTAACCTAGGTGACAAAAAGGTCTTATCTACAGATCTCTCTCAAATCTGCAACATGAGTGATATTTTACTTAAACCTCCAAAACGAAGCCAGGGGAAGGAGCAATAGAGCTAAATGGAGAAAGGTAAGCCCCTGCTTTACTCAGGAAAAGATAACTCTAGATTGCAGTCACAAATATTTCCACATTGTCTTACTGCAAAGGTTCACATTGTGTAGCCACCGTTCGCACAAGCTCACTCAACACATCAAACAAAATCTTTGGACATGGTGTATACACAGGGATATTAATGAATATGAGCCTTCTGGCAAGTATTAAACTATGATCTGCACTTTTCTGAAAAGCACTTAGGTTTCTACTAAACAGAAAAAGTTTGAAAGTTTAACATCCACAGAGCAAGAAATGGTGGCTGTTACTAATTGATGAATCACCTCAGCTTACCACTATACTCTTAAAAATGTTGACTTGGGGGGAGGGGGGGAAGCTACTGGCAGGAGCTGAGAATGAAAGGGCAAACAAAACTTTGGCATAGAGCAGTATGGAATAGTACAAAAATATCTATGCAGAAGTAGATATGTCAGAGGAGGAAGAGGAGGCATTCAAAAAACCCTTGGCATGAGAAGGAAATAAGGACTGAGAATGGGTATTGCAGGGACAGGCCTTCTGGGAAATGGAGGAAGATCGGAGAAGTCACACAAGAAGTTTCAGAGAAGAACACACAAGGAGCTTATAAAACATGCAAGGTCTCCCAGGTGCTGTTAGGAGCTCATCCTAGAGAAGCAACAAAAAGCAGGCAGCCTTTGGTGCCAGCTTCTGCACATAAGTCTAAATTGCAGTAAAGATTACATTTCCTTCACATTCCCTTACCTGAAGGCCAAAAGGAGTAAGCATATTCCTTTTATTTCCAACTAAGAAACCCATGATTTGGAAGCCACTTTTCCAAGCAGAAATATCTTAAAATGGCTTTTTGAAAACTCATTTTCTTACACATCACTTGCACATTGACGCAGGAGTCACAGTGGTTTCAGCAACCCAGAATATCTACTACTTTTCACGCTGGCTACTGCTGCAAAAACAGCATGTGGGAATATGGCCAAATTAATTTGTTTCTAATAGGGCATCAATATCAGGTTTCACATTCTCAGCAATGATGCCTGAAAGCAAAGGAGTTCCAAGTGACTGAACTCTGAAGACAACTGGCCCTTGCAGCTCCAGAATGAACCCAAACACTACTGGAAAGCTTACACTACCCTGTAAGCCAGAAGGTAATTTGAAAATGTCTGATCAGGCACTGAGATACAGAGCTCAGTAAAGCTCAAATTCTATAGCTATAAAATAGATTTGGCTGTGAATGACCTACAAGGACCATACACACATTGCATAGGGAGGTAAGACAGTATTTGGCCAGTTTCAGAAAAACTTCAGGTAGCATTCTGATAGTGCTCCTCACTGTAAAGAGAAGAGAAAGCTTAGGAAGCTACATGGCACTAAAACACTGTGAACAGTTTGTTCCTCAGACTCCTCAGTACACTGAGGAGCCTGTATGCAGCCCAAAAGAAGCAGAGAAGAGGGGAGAAAAAAGGCATTTAGATTAACAAGCCTGATTAGATTTTCTTCTCCTCTTGCTTACTAATTTGCCTGGCTCTTACAAGGATTAAAGTGTTTTGGGGGGCTATTAGAATGGCACAAAGTTCTGACACCACAGATGGCAAGAGATCTGCAGACACATTTAACAAAGGAGAAGTTGAAAGAGGGTGCATTCATGCTACCCAGCATTTTCTCTGGGATGTCACTATAGTAACCTGCTGCAAAAGAACTTTTGCCAATGATTCACTAGCAAACTCCATGTGCAAACATTACCAAGATGCTGTAAAACAAACAGTCCTCACAGATGCACAATGTTACGTGCAGCATTGCTCAATAGACAGAGTGAACCAAAGTAAAGAAAACTAAGGTTCCACTTGATGTCCTGTGGCTCAACATCAGGCACATTGCTTCCCTTATATACATTTATTTATTCTCTGCAAAATGCAGTAGAGGAGTCTTAAATCCATCAGTAATACATATTCAAAACATTCTGGCTTTTTTGAGCAGTGTGGAGGGAAGTCCTGATGTGTCTGGTTGTAAATAGGAAGTTTGAGAGCAAGACCCCACCCACTGGCATATCCAAAGCACTAAGTTCATGAGAAGAAAGGAGGGTGATGGCCTGACTCCACCTCCCTCCTCCTCTCCACAGCCTTCTAACTTTCAAACACAAGTGAAAGGCATTTACAGGTGAGAGCTGATCTCCAAATCACACTGATCACTAAACTGTTGGGCTGTAGTTGTGACAATAACTTCACTTCAGGATTTTCGGGGCAGTACAATAAATGTAGGTACGACAAGCACCAGAAAGCATCCTGCTCCAAAGCTAAGGGCATGTTTCAGAGGGGCAGCAACAATAAAATTTATGCAGCTAACGTCTTCACCATATGAGAGGCAAAAAGCTCTTAATTGTTGATGATATGTTAAAGTTGTTTGATATCACCAAAGCCTGCTACAGCTATTAACAAGAAAATTAGATGAATAACAGGATGAATCATTAGGCAAGTAATGACGCTGAAGTGAGAGATGCAAATAAGGTAGTAAGAATACTGATGGTGTGGTAAACTATCATTTCCAGTTCTTACATCAAGAGTAAAAGTCTTTTAAATGGCTTTCAATTGTGCTGGAGCAGTCAGTTATACTAGAACAGGGATCAGGAGATAGAGTGTTCTGGGCTGTACTCTGCAGCAGATTAGTCTCAACTAAATAGATTAAGGTGACAAAGCACATGCAGAAAGAAGGCACCTGAAGCCAGCCATCATGGAGTGAATCCCCTGCCCAAAAAACCCAACCTGAAGATAATACCGAGTCACACAGAATACTGAAATCCCTTTACTACATGACTAATTAGCATTTGTCCCACAGCACAGCGATAAAATTGTAGTTGTTAAAAATAACTATGAACTTAACACCATCAGTGAATATTTCCTGTTATTCAGGAAAACATGGTGGTGGCTAAATGCAACAGGAACATTTAATAAAGCCTCAGAAATAAAAACAATTCTTAATCCTTTGTAAGGAACATTTATGCCACCTACCTCCAGGCATCTAATGCAAGTGTTTAGATTCCTTACGCAGACAACAGAGGTGTGCTCTCATCACAACTCTCCAGGCTACTGTAAATATCCACTTCTAAGAGCAGGTCTAATGACTGCTAAACAACCCTCCCTGAAAATAAGCAGCTTTCTTCAACAAAACCCTGAAGATTGCCTTTTTAACAAGTACAGCTACAAAAGAAAGAACAGCATTGCACCTTTAATTTTTAAATTTTTCCATGCTGCAATGGACCTCTGCACAATTAAACAGAGAAGGGAAAAAGTCTTGTTCCTCAGGCAAAGGACAACCAAGAAACAGATAAAGGATCAACTTGTTAAGCAGTCACCCCTTGTAGTCATCCAAAGCTTTGGCCTATTCTTCCAGTCTCCTTAGTAGCTTAAAAAAGACACAGAATAGGGAATAATATTTCCCTACATTACAAGTGTTTGTGAAGCAGCATTTGCAGCTATAAAAGTGCTTTGAGATTCTCAGATAAAATACTCTAAGTAGAATGTATTAATTTACATTTACAGATGTAAATTTAAAATTTACATTTTGGAGAGTGGGAATTATACAGAGCACTTCATTCTTCCCTTTCTGTTCTTACCCCTTCTGGTATCACTTAGATCAAAGTGAAAAAGAGAAAAACCACACAAAATTGTACGTCTCAGCCTTCATGATTTGCAGATGTCCTAATCTCAAAAATCACCAGCTATACAACCAGACTGTTAACCTAAAGGAGAAAGTAACTAGTACAGATGATGCACTACGAAGCCATCCATACAAATATTGGGTTCAGTCACATTAACTAGAGGTGTCTGCCCAAAAACCAATATAGTTCTTGGAAGGAGCATAGAAATGTTTGTCTAATACCTAGGAACAGAAACACATTTCTGGTTCTAGGATGTTGGTTTAACCTCACATCAATTACCTCCATGCTTCAGTTACCCACATTTTAAATTTAGGGCAGAGTCTTAAAATAAAAACTCTAAACCTTCACATAATGAAAAGTAACAGCTCTGTTTAACATGTATGTGACATGAAAAATAATTTTTGAAGACCACTTCTANTTTTTAAGCCCACTTTTTGCTTTTTTTTTTTTTTTTTTTATTTTTTTCCTTCCCTCTCCCTAGATTTTCTTATTAACACCACAGGAACAAATGTGAGTCCTATCAGCAGAAGACAGCCAGAGAGACAAAAAAAATTTTAAAAAGTTGTTTGCCTCTGATATACTCCTGTGTCTCTCTTTGCAAACAATTTTACACCAGTTATTGTTAGAATAGGCTTCATTAAATCAGCTGATACGTTTCTGCATAGGTCTTGTGACAGCCTACATCAAGTAATTTATTTTTGAGGTGACAAGTAGGTCATTATGGTTCAAGCCTCGAAACAGGAATGGGCTCAGTAGCACAAGTACAAATCATTGATACTTAGATCCCTATAGCATGTATTGCTATTACAAGCTAAGAATATAAACTTCTAGATCACAAGATAATGTAGATGCCATGTATTTCTTATGTGCCAAACCTTGTACTGAAACTTCAGTAGAAATAACAATAAAAATTTTTTAAAAATATCTTAGAAACACTTAATTGTTGCAACATTTGGAAATATTAGGGGGGGGGGGAA